>JAKGSA010000673.1:0-325000 GCA_033558755.1 Philaethria dido | reverse complement strand
CTTTTTATTTTATTTTGTTTTTTTTGTATTTTTTGTTTTTTGTTTTTTTTTTTTTTTTTTTTTTTTTTTTTTTTTTTTTTTTTTTTTTTATATATATATAATTTTTGTCCATATTTTGTTGATATATGTTACTTTAGTACTGTAATTGCTATTAAAAACGCTTGTGAGGGGGGCGTTAGTAACCGCGACACAGTATTACACTACTGCGGTTATTATCGTGCAATGTTTCTGATGTAGTTCATAATAAATAGTAAATAAATAAATAAATAAATAAATAAAATAGGATCCAAACATTTCCTTTCACTTACTAATATAATGATATTTTGGTATAAGTAATATGGTAATTTTTTTAATGCACTTTATGTCACTATTTAATTTTTAGGATCTCAATTCAAAAAAATTACCGCAAAAGAATTATTTAAATATAAATCACGCAATTGTAATAAAAACACAAAAAAGCTTCACCAAAATATAATTTTTATCTATATAACCCATACAAATAGTCACAACTACAACGTCTTTGCTAGTAACTCTACCCACATCCTATATACCTAAGATCTTTGTTTGCTATATACAGTCGTATACACATCTAGAATTCCTCACTCCTACAGTACACGAATTCTATAAGCTAGCAGATTACATAAGTAAGCCTAGGTACAGTTAAGCTGAGACTAGGGTAGACAAGGTCGCCTGCCTCATTGGTCACTCCTTGACTGTATATTATGGATAAGCTGCTCATATTATAAATATTTTCTTTATAAACTTTAATTATATTATAATTACAAGTAATGGTAACTCATTTAAAGTGGGGGAACGGAATGTCGGTTCACTTCGTTCTCTCTGATTAGGGGAAAAGAGCTATAGGGGAAAGAACGTGAACCTAAAAATAGATGTTATAAAAAATGTTCTTTATAAATTTTAATTGTAATAAAATTGCTTAATAGCAACTCCTCGAGGGTAAAAACGGAGTGTTTGCCATTAGGTTCTCTCTAGCTACCCTGTTTTGTTTATTTTTAATTATATTAACATTCTATAATGCCAACTTGTCTAAGATATTGTAAAGAGAGTAGTAGTGGGTTCAAATCAAAATCTAAATAAGAGCGAAAATTTCGAAAGTAGTCGAAAATATCAACAATTACTCGTATATTGAAATAAACGTTACCCGGAAACAGTTTCATTCATAAAGTAGTTCCTGTAACTTCAGCTACTGTAGGTAAATAGAATAATATAGCATATACCCATGATTTGTATATGTCCATCATCATTTCGCCGTTTCTCTTTAGAGATAACAGATATTAATATGAGTACAAATTGCAATAACTTATGTTAATCTAAATAAATAGCTATAATCTTAAACATACAATATTCATTAAGTTATTTTAAAATGAAATAATTTTTTTTTTTTTATTATTTAAAGAATTCTATATATTTATATTAGCTTTATGTAATTTTTGTTAATTTAAATTATCACTTAAATATTTTGATAATTTAAGGAATAATCTTATATTTCTTAGCTATGATATAGCTTTTAATTTTTTTATATGATCTATAATTTTTACTCCAATTATAATTGTCACGGCATCATTTAAACGATTAAGATGCTCTATAAATTACAGACATACACACTTAAAGAATTTAAAAAAGTTTATATTTCCATATCCACATAAGACCTAACAGTTTCCATCACAACACAAAAAAACGTTACGGTAATTTATTGAAACTATTCATTACGTTATCCATTTACTTGTAACTAAATAAAAAGCATAATTATGTCGTTATTCAAATGTCAATATCAAATGCGATGAAATTACATAAGTAAGCCTAGGTACAGCTAAGTTTAGACTGGGGTAAACAAGGTCACCTGCCTCATTGCTCGCTCCTTCTTAGAATTATATGGATATTACCTTACATTGACGTTTAAAATGGTATTTGGTGGGTATTTAAATATTTTTTTGGATAATAACATCGGTATCATCTAGTTACGATACTCTTATATGGTACAATGCCTTATATGAAATTGGCTGTATCATACGTACATATATGTAAATTTATTTTTATTGCATACACAGAAAACTAATATGGACCTTTTTTATACTATATAAATTTTTTAATCAAAAGAGTACGTACTATTGTATGTATAATTAGAAACTGCTATTACCTGTTATTCTATTATATTTTTATATACTGTATACATAAGTGATAAATACAAGTACTAGTAATGTAGTCGATATTTTATTTAAATGTTAAATTATGAAACAAATTCGCATATTATTACAATCAGTCATATTAATTATGGTTATTTAGTTGATATAAAGTTATATCCACTTCAATTATTTACTACAAGTATATCAATTAAAACTATCAATACAGTAAATTTCCAACATGCTAAAATTAATATTTGTTAACTTTTATATTAAATATTAAAATAAAAAAAAAACCTAAGTCAACAAATGATTTGCGGTACTTAACTAACAACTACTCAACTAGTACACTTAACTCTCGTCCAAAGTAATTTATTCCAATACAAATAATCTAAGCAGTAAATTTAAATAAGAAGCCCTGTCCATGCTAATGTAATAACTGCGTGTCATTCGAGACTCCGCCATTTTGCAAGGCGAACCGCCCGGCGGGAAAACTGACTTTGGCGATTTGGATGCAACTATTACGCGACCGCATACGAACGACGACAACTTCCATGGCTTCTCTACACGACTACCCATTTTTAAACCGGCCGGACTATCATTATAAATTCCTTTAATTATACCATCTTTGCTCTACAGCTAGAACCCGGCCACATTATACGTGCCGTCAGCCTTGGCATGTTTAACTTGACCAGTCGCGGTGACCTCACGGCCGCTGTGATGTAAATAAAATGATGGATCACCATAAATTGGTGATAGACTTACTCGCTAGTTGAGGATGCGTAAAAAATAGTTACCTTTGGCAGAACGTGTTGTAGCAGTGCGCCAGCTTTTCTCTTGGCGGCCATCTTGAATATTCTCTGTTTTAAAAATATAGCACTTTTGTCTTTGGTTCAATTGACACTGTTTTTTAAATGTTCAATAATTTGACCCCATTTTTTAACGAAAGCAACAACAGCCTGTTGAAGAAGATGTTTTGTAGTGCTTCGATCTACAGAAACTAGAAGTTTCATTGTGTTTCAAGAAGTTTTGTGTGTTCTTACTTAAGTAAATTTTAAAAAAAATTATATAACTTATTAATAAAAACAAAATGAATCTATCAACAGTCACTAAAATCTTAAAAACCTACTATAGAATTAATAATACAAATACTAGACTACTTAACACAATGTCAACATACATTTCTTTAAATAAATTGTAAAGACGGAGCGCTCATTAATAAAAAATTCGTAGAGGGGACAACCACGTCGGGCGAAATTGCGTAGGTCAGTCCGGGAGGGTTCCTTTATGACGGAAGGACCCTAAATATAAACGATTAACTGCTTAAAATATTACTAAAGCAGTTGGAAAAATTATCTTAATTATGTCAAATTGTTTGCTTTTGTTGTAATAATATTTTTATTCAATCAACAAGAATTACTTAAAGTGCAAATATATGACATTCGCTTATAAAAGTACTAGTTGTGTCCTGCAAATTTGTTTCCATTGATTATTAAACCTAAAATTCCGTTTTTTGCCATTTGTGTAAAAATATCGAGAAATTCTCTCTTATTGCTCCCTTACACGCTCCAAGGAGTCGACATAACAAATTTTCATGACCTTAAGTTACGCCTTTACGTTGTCTGTCACTCAGTAATTCAAGCATTTTATTTATACATAACATAATCAATTATACCGCACGTGTCAACTGAATTATGTTTTATAACAACTTCTATAAGTTTCTAGCTCTCAATACCAAATACTTTGTCGTAAAACTTTATTTACTCTAAGAAGTTTATTATTCTGAGTATTTTAATTGGCCGTTTCATAATTGTGTGGATTTTTGTTAAAAAAAAAAAACAATTAGATGAATCTTTTATATGGCAACATAAAAATATGATACATATTATTTGATAAGAAGTGGAGAATGGAATGTTTTTTTTTAACACTAGATTCTCTTTGCTTAGCTAAATATTATTATGCAGGTTATGTGAAATTAAACAATTTGACTACTACATGATTTCATATATATAATGCATAGCTATATCTATATATAAAATATGGCACAATTATAGTTTATGTAGAAGGAGCACGGAATGGTAACTTTTTAAAAATAATGCATAAAAAGTATATTAAATTAATAAAATAAATATTAGACACACTACCATCGTTTGACATCCATGTTTATATAAAATGACATATAATTGCTAAAGACAACGCGTCAACAGGGACACTAGTAATGTGTAAGTAAGTAAAAAGCAAAAACACAGCAAGTATGTTTTCTAAACGAAGTTTAAAATGTTCAAATAAAATATTTAATTACTATTAATTAATTATAAATTTAATAAAAATAATTAATTCTAGCAACAACGGAACCCTGCAAAGTTAAGCTTATGTCCGTTACTTTAAAAAGAGTAGTTTTACAGAGGGTGCGCTCCGCCCCTATTTGCACAATACTTCCCAATCACTGTTTGTTACACAACTATCTATTTGTAGGGGATGATTACAGAGCTACGATTGTTTTTACTGATTACTTTTTTTTGTTTTAAATATTATTTAAGTATTGATAATTGATCGGGTGATTAATATTATATTTTTAATATGTTAAATTATTTTATTTGAATCTAGTTACCCCCTTTTCCTCTCTTTTATTATACTTGACATTGCTTCTAACTAACTGCATTTTTTAAAGACAAAAGACTTTGTGGTATATATTAACATTTTTAATATCATCAAGATAATATATTCTCTATTTGGCGGAAAGTGGAGAACAGAAAATAAAGAGAATGGAGTGTCTTAACACAAGATTCTCTGGTTCCCTCTGCCTACCCCGCTATATGCGGGATACAGCGTGAAGTTAAAAAAAAAGTAATATATACATACTTGAACATTATAATAAAGTAAACTAGAGTCTATAAAGTTCTAAAAGTTTTCCTAAACCGAATATTTAAAAGAAACATCATTTTGGCATGTATCAAAAGTATTAATAAAAATCTACTCAAATACAATCATAGTTAAGGACTGATATGAAATAGAAATACAATAAAACTGAAAAGAAACAATAACCAGTACAATTTATAAGTTACGTAGTAATAAAACTCCGAGATCCGTTTCCCACGTTTAAGCAACAAATTAGCACAGATAAGAGAAAAAGAAATTAAAAAACTGCACGTAGACTAAATTCTGAGAATAAGTACTAGCGGAGGAGCTTTGAACAGATTACATCGCAAAGGGCCACTCATTCTCATGCGGTGTGCGATAACGGCGCGGACGTTTTCAATCAGGTCCAGTTTTTTGTGACAGAACGAATTATTCGCTACACTGCTTGATTAGTCATTTGATCATCTTAATATTAAAGAATGCATTATATGTCTCATACATTGCAAATGACAAATTCTAATGGTTTAGTGGTAATAGGTAACAAATTTGTCATGTTCATCTTTGAATAAATAATGGCAACTCAAGCAAAGTGCCTAATATCGGTTTCCTAAAAAATATTTCAGGTTATTTGAACCTGTAGACCGTATCTTAAGGGAACCGTATGGTCTAGAAATTTGAAAAAATCGATTTTTTTTTTTTTCGATATGTCGAAAGTATAGTATCTCAAGAATATACTGTGAAATTTTCATGCGGAAATTCTCAATATTACAGCTTCTACAGCCCATAACGCAGGTAGAGAGCGGTCCGCGCGCTCCTAATGGGTCTAGCGCTAAAAAATCTGTACCTCAAACTTTAAACTCATTTATCTCGAAACGACTTTTTTCGGCACTGCGCAGGTGAAAACAAAAAAACTATTCAACCGAATCACTTGAAATTTGGATATGTTGTTCACAACATGTATGGCTATCGTCGGAACTACAATCATAATTTTATTTAAATAATTTCTTATTGTTTATACTAAAAAACTAGTGAAAAAAAACCCGATTTTACGAATTTTTTTTCAAAAGCGCGCCATTTTGTCAATTTTTAATTTTTTCGATTTGTTCTAGTCCCGACCATAACTGCACTCTTTCTGATCAAGAATCTTCTTGAATTTTTTGTTTCAGTTGAGTAGAAGTCTCGGATCGATCTTCACCGTCCGGGTCGGATTTTTCGAGAGGGTCGTCTTCAATGCCAATTATATGATAATAAACACTGTTTTTAAAATTAAAAAAAATTTTTTTTGTATACTTAATGAAGGTAGTAATAAACCCGAAAAGTTAAAACATCGATTTTTAAATTTTTTATGGCAAAAAAAAAAATCGTGAAAATAGGTGAAATTTTCGTGCTCTAGACCATACGGTTCCCTTAAGTTCAAGTTATATATTTTAAACAATTTATCTTGTACTAGATCATTCGTTTTATTGTCGGCTGTCGTCACCATCTTAAAACACGTCTAACAGATAAATATAGCAAGAACATTAATAATTTTGACACCTCCATGTAGGTGTATTTTTCAATTTAAAATATGACACTTCAGTTTCATTTCTATATACGTTTAGTTGTACTGTTGTCCCTGTTAACGCGTTAACAACGCGTCACTTAGCAACGTATATGTCACTTTATATAAACATAGATGTCAAACCATGGTGCTGTGTTTAACATTTATTTAATTAATTTAATGTAAAAACTATATATAGTATCTATATAAATTATAATTATGCCAAGTTTCATTCTCCTCCGTCCGCGTAATTTTCGTAAAAATGAGTCCAAAGTTTTTGCTTCACGTATTTATATATAGATTGTAAAGATAGTTAACTAAAACCGCTTTGTAATACATATATCATTTTCCATTTCATAGTCCTATAACAAACAAAAAGGCTATTAGGCAAAGTTTTAATAACTGTAGGCGAATTCTCAAAGCAATTTTAAAGTAACGTGTGTGATTCCGGCGATGCATAAATTTTCACTATACGAGCATGAAATCTTCAAAATGTTATCATTAATCATATCTGTCTTTGCACAAACCAAAAAGCGTCCAAAATTGTTTTATTAAGAAAGAAAGTAATTATTAGTTAGAAGTTAATCTTACAGACGAATTAAAATACATATTTTATTAATATCTATGGAAAAAGACTTGAAAGAATATTCTGGTTTAAGTTCTATCGAAAGCTAGCAAGATTCAAGTATATTGGAGGACAGGTTAAGTTTTTTACGATATCGCGTACCTGAACTGGCGATTATTTTGAAATGAAAATGAAGATGCAGTCCGCTACAGGAATGCAATTCGGTCAGTGCACCGGTGTTCACTGCTATTTCTTTGCGATAACAGCAAGGCCACATAATGACTTTGGGCACGGTGGCCGGGTTCTTATAACCGTTTCGTGCACGCCATGAAATGAAATCGATCCTTTTTAAATTTAAGTTCACTTTAACGTTCTTTTATTTACGATTACAGTTGACGTTATAAAGTACTGGCGAGTTTTGATTAATGTAAGTTTTGATCTATCTTATTCAACGAGGTTTTATGTTGTGCTGGAGTTGAGTATAGATATTCGTATTGCTTATCCGTCATCATAATTATAAATCTACTAATAAGTATTATAAATAAAATATATTGTTTTTTAAACATCCAAAATAGTTGATGATATTTGGTTATTATTTTGTAAAATTATAACTTATAAATGAGGTACTATTTAACAAGGTCTAGGAATTGTTTTATCAATTTCCATTGAAACGTAGGCTTCCTGTTTAAGAACATAAAGTAGCGCAGTCAGTTCTCAGTAATTTCAGAGATTAGATAGCCCTTCAGCAGTTTGGCAGCGGAATATTTGGCGATGCGGTAACCAGATAAGTTTCCTGGCAAAATGTTAAGCTCATACTCAAACTTTATTAAATTTTTAAGAAAATAATAAACGTTTTGTGAGAAATCCAAGAAATTATCCTACGTATCATGTACGTAAGATCACACGCTGCACAACAGCAATTACCTACATGGAAGATATTTTTAATTTCTATTCAATAAACTCAGAAACGTTGTTTCAAGAACGAGATTAATTACTGTATCCGGCACAAAGGACCAATTAGTTTGTATTACTAGAACTTTCATATGTACTAAATCCTTTTATTCCTATACTTTATTATAAATGGAAAATAAAGTTATTTATGTAGAAACGTTTATTATACTAAAATGTATATGTAATTTAAATTTAATTTTCTTTAAGTAAATGATTCTCAGATATGATCTTAAAGAGCACTTTGCGTAGAGAAATTGTGTGCAAATCATAGGCTGATAGTCACATAAGTACTTCTAAGTGCTGATGAGGCGAATAGCTCCTAACTACAGTTTCGATATATGGTTATACACCGTTTATGGTGTACGAGTATGGCAACGATATAATATTACGTTCTTGAATAGTTTTGAGTTTTTTTTTACTATTTTCTTGTGTTATTATACGATCAATAATCTAGAAAAAAGTTTAAAGTAAATTCAAACAGCAAATCATCTTTAACAATGAATTTCAAAAAAATTATTAAATAATATTTGAGTTTTCACTGTACTTTGAAATTAACTATTGAAATTTCAGCTGTGCATACAATATGGCTAAATACAAAGCGCGGCATTAGATTCTGCCAATATGTAGTACTCAGTATAAGAAATAGCGAGAGAACGGCCATTTTTCCTTCTTTTTTGCTAATAAAAATTAAAAATCTGACATAATCTAAGTGATAAGAATATAACTTAATTAAGAAAGGTAAATAACATAGTACAGTAGCTGGTTTGTTATCAGCGTTGTAAATACCGTGAACGATTTGATTAGTTCGACGCGCGTGCACTCCGAAATTACTTTCAAACTTCGCTGCGTCTATATACTAAACTTCTGCTGAAGTCGGACTGATACAGTTATGTAAACTACAATATTCCTTGAGATGATCTAAACTACAATAACTATTATCTATTTTACTTTAATTATGTAAAACACAATACAGTTTTCAAATTAATATATAGCCATCGTTTCTTTTAAAGTTTCAAAATATTTGATTTCTTTTTTTAATTTTCTTAAAAAATATGATGATTGCATAAGTTAGGTATAGAATTATACGATTTTAAACGTGTAATCAAGTGTCAGGTTGTAATAAACACAGTTTGACCATAAATTGAAGTACTCGCAACTTCCAAGTGGAATATTTTAAACTAGAAGGAAACTAAACAAGAATACCTAAGGACCTACTAAGGCCGATAGATTAAAAACAATGCCTTCTCACTTAGTCTTAGCGTGACAAAGGAAACTTAGGTAAGACCTCATCGATGGGTTAATTGCATTTTTTGCAGTCACCGCGTACTAATACCAAGGTTCACTTACTCATCGTGTCCGTGTAAAAACACACAATGTCAGAAACACCTAGTTTTAATAAAATAAATGGAAGCACTACAACAAACCTTGAATACACTGTCAGTATATTTTATTATTTAGGGATCGTGTTTCGCGAAAGTTGAGAGCGCCGGTCGTACGTCCGCACGGTACGGCTACCAAACGCACACTGGCCTGTGCGTTAATGCTTGTCCGGCCAGCCTTCCCCCCAACCCATTCCGAAATGCATCAATGACACTCGAAACACGCACATTGGTTCGCGGACAATCGATGAAAAAAAATATACGTGTAATAAATACTAGAATGATGGTTAGATACGTAGTCTGGTTTTATATCGAAATGCTTTGTTACTTGAAAACTATTCAGATTTTATAGTGCTTTTATTGTGGAGCTTAGTTTTTTGCTAAGTAGACGCGATGTGTTAATTAAAACATACACATATATGTATTTTTTATGATTATAGACAAAAAAATAATCATAAAATATTGAAGAAACATCGACTCTACGATTCCATAAACACTTTCAAAACTTTTGTTTTAGAAGTGTTAGACAGGATAGGCTTATCCCATGTTAACATGTAACTTGTGCATCACCTACATTTGTCACTTCTTCGTTATAAGTAACAGAATTAATCGCAATTAGGAAAATCAATTTGACCGATGCACGCTTGATTACGAACTGATAATGACGTAATTACAGAACACACACACTACAGTGAATACATAACGCGTGATACATACACACATGTAGGTCTGTATGTATGTGTATCCATGATATATACCCGAATTGACGTGTGCATATGTTTTCCAATTACGCACACCGTGATGCATTGTGTTTGGATGAAAAATAAAGCGCGAGCTGCGTTTCGAATGAAACTGTTATATCGTAAAACATGAAAATCGTTATTCGTTCGCTTCGTTTTTTATGTTCACGCATTTACCCGTCATGTGCGGGATTGGACGGAACCTAGTGGTACAACACTACGTTTTTCAATATGTGAAATAGAGACTGCTGATTAGTGGAATTGAATACCACCCTTGGTAAACCAATAATAACTAATTAAGAACTAATTAAGGGCCTTTACGTCTTGGACCTATATCCCCACATAAGCCTTTGAATAGATAAATAAATAAAGAAAATATGCTAGGTTCCTTTGAACTCAAGGACCTATGTAAGATTTTTTTAGCTTCACACGGTATCCCGCATATAGCAAAGTGGGTAGAGAGAGGCAGAGAACCAAGTGTTAAGACACTTCTTTCTCTAAGATTTCCGTTTCTTTTCCGCCGAAATTGAGGCATTGTGTGCTAAGTGCATATGTAAGAGCATATGCATAGTGATAATAAATTTCTCCTCAATTACAAATTACACCTAAACAAGAATTCCTTGTACTATGTCACCAGGTCCATCCCCCATAAATCATCATAATATGAGCACTCCTTAGCAATTTGTATGACATTAAATATTTAAAATATAAAATGCGAATCGAAATTATTTATAATTTTAATGTGTTGAATCTATAACATTACATGTGTTTAAATTATGTCATTTGTTATATGATTATTTTGTAGAGGACGTCAAATTAATTGTCTACGCTTCTTTAAAGAAGTTCTTTTCGCAGTTGAAGCCTTTTTCCGCGAAGCAGGGTAGTCAGAGAGCACGGACGGCCTCGGCCAGTGGCGGTGGAGGAGGAGCACCGTGAGGTTTTAGTGGATATACGGACGGCCTCTTTACAGCCGGTCCGGAGTCCCACATAACCCATCCAAGTCCCCTCGGGCGGGTATCCGTAACGGATTTCCTCACGTTAAAAAAAGAAAAAAGTGTAGTCAGAGAGAATCTAATGTCAAAGCACTCTATTCTCTACCTTTGGCATGAAATATTGCGTATTGGATGGTTGATCTCAACGCCGAGTTTTGTCATATTAGATGAAAGAAGAAATGAAAAGAATTTAAATCTTATAATAAAATAGTTCCCCGTGTGAGAATTGAACTAACCACAAATCGCGTTTACAGTCAAATTGTACAGACATTGCGCAAATAGTCTCATCATAATAGTTAGACGTTGTATTCCGTATGTACCGTTATACGTTAAGACACTCCGTTCTATTTTAACATTTTCGTTCCTCACTTTCCCTCGAAATGGAAGCATTGCGTGCTGAGTGGCGCAACTCAACACCGCACTTTTCCTCTTTTCCAGAACAAGGAAAGAAATACTAAATATTATTTAATATTTTCATTTCCTGGAGTGAGAATCGAACACACAACTTGTCGCCTTTCCAGCTGCACGCTTGTATCTCTGCACCACGAGAGGCTTGTATCAATATAAAATAGATAAAATATAAAAATTATAAAAATGTACAAGAAAGAAAAAGCTTCATACAGAGCAATGTGGAGCAATAAAAAATAATAGTAGAGTAGGGTAAAATTATTCTTTATGTTATGCTATCTTCATTTTACATATCACTTCTTCACGATTTAAAAAAAGCATTGAGTGAATTATTATACATTTATATACATACATATATATATATATATATATATATATATATATATATATATATATATATGTACGAATAAATTATAAAAAGATGGCATCTTATAAGTATTTTATTTTTTTTCTTTCATGGCGCATTGGGAAGGCGTTTGTCTATAAGCATGATTGTTGTGGGGTCGAATTTCTTTTGGTGTAATGATTCTATTTATGTTATTTCCTTTTCCCCGCTCAGATAAAGTAAAAGGTGGCGGAGAGGGAAAAAGGAATATTACGACACTAGGCTCTCTCTACTTACTTACATAAAGCATGAAGCATGAATAAAAATAATATATTTGAGATTTTTTTGATATGTAGAGAACTGTAGAAGATTACCATTTATTAATTACTTACAGGTATCTCAATCTTTTATTATTACTTTGATACGAAAACGAGAAGTCCTTTTTTGAGTGATTATGCTTAATTTTATTTTTGTCACACAGAATTTGAAGCCGCTACCACCACAAATAAGAAAGTAACCCCCGATTGTACTATACCCTTATTTCATTAAATAACAGCTAGCCTTTCATATTAAATGTTTACTCCACATTATATAGCCATTTTACAGTAAAAAAGATATCACTTTTTAATCATACAAAAACTAATCTACTTGTGTAATTTTGAATTACTTTTTGCCTGTAAAGGAGGTTTTGTGACACGAGCCAATCCGGGTCACGTAACAAGGTGTAATAACGTCTTAATACACCTTTTTGTGCATTATTAATATCGCTGCGCATATTTCAATATGCCTCATGTTATTAGTTCTAGGAATCAACTAACTAAAAGTGACTTCGAAGTAAAGTAGTGCAGTAAATTACGGTTGGCTGTGATTAATATTGAATGTTTGATCTATGTTTGTAATTTTTTTGATTATTATTATCGGAAAGAATTAATTTTAGTTAAATTGACTTTTTTTACATAAAAATTAGGCATAATAGGTGAAATTAATATGAAAACACTTGCCAGAAGTTAAGTTTTGCAGAAAAAAGTTTGTATTAATCATAAAAATTATGGTGATACTATAACTAATGATTTCATTTTCTTTAAATTAGAATTATTTATAATGTTAATAGTTCATCCGTCTATTTACATACATAGATAAATTTAAAAATCATTGTTTTCGCTACTTCGCCGAGTAGGCAAAGTGAACCCAGCAGAGTGTCGAAAGATTCTGCTTTTCACCTGAATTCAAGACATAGTACTGAGTGGCCAAAGTCAACGCGTCACCAGACCAGTAAAATAAAAATAATTTAATATCCCCGATCCCCTGAATGTCTATCGAACCCACTACCATTTCCTCCGCGTTTATAGCCAGTCAATGTCCCTTTACAGCAAGACGGCCTTAAAATACTTTAAATATAAATATTCAATTAAACTTAATTTGTCACAAGTCATCTTGTTGACATTAGTAAGGCTTAGTGCTGACTATCGGCGTGGATCTCGAGGGGGCAATCGGTAATTAACACGGATGCCGTTTCAGACTGCTCGTAACGTATAGTGCTTCTAATAACTGTATGTGTACACATATAAGTATGTAAGTACGATTCCCAATCCATAGAATGAAAATATTCAATATTTATAATAATTAATGTTTAGTATTTTTGTTACCTCCTTCTGGCAATAACAAAGCGCGGCGTTGAGTTCCGCCACGAAGCACGAAATGCGTCAGTTCGATAAAAAGTAGAGAACGGATCATAAGAGAACGGAGTGTCTTAACACTGGGTTCTCAGGGTCTCTCTGCCAATCCTGCTATTTGGAATACAGCGTGAGACAAAGTCAAATCAACAGAACATTTTAGGGCAAGGACTTGACATTACCTATGTCATATCAACTTTTATCTAGTATTTATAAAAAGTAAAAATCATATTAAAAGGCATATTGGTCTTTTTATAATTTCGACCCTAAAGTAATTTTATTCAAAATGAAAGAACGTTAAAAGTTTTATCAATGTCAGTTTTTAGCAAAATGAAAAGTTTTAAAAAATTTATGTCAAATCATTTTCATTACATCGCTCGATATGATAAGCTATATAAAGTACTAGATTTAGCTAAGACTCGTTTAGCTAACTTGATTTTTGGTTTAGAATATACTATATAAATATGTCTAAATTTGGTATATGTCATTTACAATATGACGATATTTCATTCAAATTAACAGCTCTTCAACAGTCTCTTTTTTAAACAAAATATAAGAGATGAAAAATATGAGAGGATGATTTTCTTGTATATTTCAAATATACGAGTATATATTGAAATATAACTTAAAATTATTTAATACATAACCCGAGAACAGGCGAAAGATAGATAACTGAGTGTAAGTTTTTGTGAAACAATCAGCAAAAACGCTTACGTGGTTTCTCACAAGATCTGACTTTACAGTGAAATATTATATGTGAAGTGGATCTATTGATCTTACAGTTTGCAACGAAAATATGAAAAATGACGTGAAAATCTTTTTATTTTATATATATGGAGACCAGGTTCTACACCTATATAGTCTATAAAACTTCTAGGTTTTTAACTTATACACAATCAATCATTATAGACACTTAGGGCATATTTTTTAAGCTATTGTCTTTTCCCATAACTAGGCATATTGTTAATAATAATATTTCTTCATTTATAACCTACTAAGGCAGAGTTGCCTTTTTTGATTACATATATAAGTGTGATAATAGCCAATTCTAATTTAATGTGAAAAAATATAATTCTACCTAACAAAATGTGTTATTTAGAAAAATGATTAATATATAGAGTTACATATAAATATTGCGCAATCACTAGTTAAATTTCAAAACTTTTACATTTCTTTTGAAATAACTCTTATATATTCTTAGAGTGGTTTTAAAAATATAATTCATGCATAAAAGCACTGTAAATTGACTATTTATATTAATAACAAATTATTTTAAAAAACAAAATAAAAAAACTGGTCATTTATGCTAGGAAAATGAAAATAAAAAAACTGGTCATTTCTACGTTGGGACGTACACCAAAGTTCAGGTCGTAGTCGTTGTATCCGGAAACATATACAAATTTTCTAATAAATTTCAACGTTTGTTCATCATAATTATATTTCAATGACATCGATACGTCAAATATTGCATCCCTAATTACAATAACAATATTTGGGTATTAAATTTCAAAGCAAGATTAATATTCTGTTAATACACTATTAGTAATATTGATAGACGTCACTTCAAGTGCAGAATCAGATAGAAAATATAATAATATACAAGTATACAAGTGTAGATCGGTACAATAAATTCTAATAAATTAAAGCTTCTTTTACGATTATTTATAAGTAGATATTACTTTTACAATCACTAACATTAAAATTTTATGAAAATTGCTAATTTGTATAAAAAATTATACTAAAATAGATTAAATCACAACTATAATTGAAAAATATTGCATTTAGGATAAGTTTCATTATATAATTGTATGAATTTTGGCTATTAAGTCACTTTTTCACTATTTTCTATAATATTAATTATTTATTATACTATATGTTACTAGAAAGCTATCAAACAGTTAACAACATAATGTACATACCTAAGTTTAGCAAAAGCACAGTGGCGGCATTGTATGTCGGTATAAGTCCCTAAGGGAAATCGGTAATTACTACCAAGAAAACGCTCTCTGGTGGTTTGAAAATACACATAAATTATACATTGAGGGGGATTATACACTTGTAGATTTTAAGTCTCGCTAGTGATGTTATTACTCTTTGCTTTAAATTGTACTTACGTGTAAGTATTGTATGACTATGAAATGTTTTTGAAAATAATCACTTTGGTGAAAGAGTGAAAAATGTAAAATACATTACTATTTGGTTTGGGTGACTGTTTTAAAAAGGTTAAAGCATAAATGTTAAGAAATGTTAAGCAATATTTTCTTTTAAAAATATATATTCATCATACATAATTTATAACTACATATATAGTTTTGATAGTTTTAAAGTGCTAATCACACATTTAGGATACGCAGGGCTTAGCGCGGCTTGGCGCGGGTTCGAGTCGCGCTGCGTCCAAATTTTTATACGTTTTCTAAGAATGTTTTTACATAGATAATTGTTCTATTTCATGTATAGAATAAACTCAGTTTTCACGTTTTTTAGAGGTGGTTTTTCTTAGGTTATATCTACCAAATAAAACTACCGCATTCTTCCTATAAGCAAAAAATCGCATGCCAGGTTGCATAACTTAACGCCGCCCTTTGTCAAGCCTGATCAGGGATTTACATTTCAGCAAACAGATACCATTAACAAGTATTATAATTAAATTATTTTAAACATAATCTTATCGTTTGCATCTAAGTTGTAACACCTCAATATCGCGTTTTCATTGAGTAATATGAGAACACGTGATGTATCCACAAGCATATAACAATGCTATATACCTAGCGTAAGTGTATCGTCTATGTCAGATGTATGCTACAGAGCGTGGGGAAGATAAAGGTATTTAATAAAACGTCTATATTATAATTTTAAGGAGGTTTTCAATTCGATTGTGTTTTTTATGTGTGTTACAGCATAATTTTTTACTGGGTGAACCAATTTTGATGATACTGTTTTATAAGATAGGCTTCTGATATGATTTTGTTAAGGTCTGATGAGTTGTTTTTGAGTTATTTGTAATATTTTTATTATTATTACAGTATTTTTATTATAGTCGGTTCTCATTTTTAGTTAAAATCATAATTATGCTTTAAGAATTTAAAATAATTGTTAATATCATGAATTTAAAAATAGTCTTTGTTATATTATTAAAGAAAAGAGGATAATGTAAGATTCTAGGAAAATGTTGCTTGTAGAAAAGCATCCAGCTTAAAATGTACTAAAGATATTTTTAACGTATTTTTTTATATTTTTTGCATTTCTGAGTAAACTAACAGAAGAACAGACTTTTTTATGACTTTAGAAATATGTTGCATACATAATTTATTAGAACACACCTGGATGAACCTGAAGACCACATATATAGAATAAACTTTGGTAAAAATTTATTTAGTATCCCCTAACATATTATTATTACTTATATTGCGTACCTGCACTAAATTTTTTTTTGAAAATAAACAATCTTTTTTTTGTTCAGATCATAACATGACATGAAATCATAAAAATGTTTTAAATATTAGTTGTTACTCAAATATACTGTTTTTTTTGTACTAAATAAGCAAATGGGTTATAGAATGTGAGACCATCGTGGCACAGTGGGACAATATCTGACTGTAAATGCGGCAGTAGTGGCTTCATTTCCGCTCAGGGGTATGGAAATATTTAAACTATAGAAGACTAGAGAAAAGTAGAACTTTATGTTGTTAAAGCGGAAAAACGTTTTAGCAACATAAAGTATACGTACTATACTCAACACGCATTATCTCGAATTGGGGCTCAAAACTTAGAACGGAATATCCTATAACTAATTTCTCTCTGCCTACCCATTTAATATGAAGCTGTACAGAATGGCTTATCTATGACAGATCACTTTTTTTTTCTTTAAGTAACAAATCTAAAACTTAAACCAGACTAAACTATTCAACGCTTGTTATTGGTCCATTATTTTTTGCACAGTAGTATTTTCTCAAATTACCCCAATCTACATTACTTGCAGTAACATCCGCATATGTAACAGATTATAATAATTACAGCTAAGGTGGCTTATTCAGACATGCGTACAAATATCTAAGGGAAATCCAATCTTAGTAGACGATGTTAAGACACAATATTCTAAATCACACATAAATATTTATAATGACCGCGTTTTGGTAGTGTGTAGAACCTCTTATAGTATAGTAATATAGTAATATATTAATTGTATAAATACTAGTATAATATAGTTGAATGGTATAATAACTCATCAAGTACTTATGTATAAAAAGTATAAGTGTTTGTGCGAATAAAAAATGATATAAATGTAGAGAAGTTAGTGACAAAACACTATTTTCTTTTTCTAGGTAAATTAAATCTATTACTATACTTAAAAAAACCGTTTTGCACTGCCTCAATTTGGCGAAAAGTGGGGAACGGAGTGTCTTAGCACTAGGTTCTCAGGTTCCCTCTGCCTACCTTGCTATAAGCGGGATACAGCGTGAAGCTATGTATGTGTATGTATGTAAAAACCGTTTTCTACTAGCCAATATAATTGTTTGTATGATTAATACTTGTTATATATATTTAAAACATCCATTTAATATTGTTTTTTTGCATTTTTAATGCTTTTAATACCGATATTTTGTTTTATTTTTATCTCAGAAATGTTAGTAAAATTCAACTCAACAGTGTGTAACTTTAAATATTTATTAATTAAATTTGTATATCACTTTCAAAGGTTGACTTTTTAAAACACAGTATCAAATCTAAATATAATAATCAGAAGGAAAACAAAAAATCTTTCTAATCTCTGTCTCGTAAACAAGTAGAAAGAAATAAAGTAATAATGTTAGTGATTTTGGTGTTATTTTAAGATTAATAAGCAATTGATAACGACGTTATGTCAATATTCTCAATATAAAATATCCTCAGATAAAAAAAGATAAGCGTGGGATAGAGTAAATTTACTAGGCTATGTATTTGAACATCACTTAGTTATATATATATATATATATAATTTCTCGATCATATTTACATTATTAAATTTTTCATGCAACAATTATTATCATATTCATATCAATCAAAAGACGGGAAACGCCATACAAACGAATAAATCAGTTTACTACACTTATTTTATCACCCTTCATCATTAAGACACACCATACAAAGGTGTTTTATTAAAAAAAGCATGCAAATAAGCCGAAACTCCACAAATTGATTTAAGGCTCCTACAAAATTGTCTCCCAGTGACGAAGACAAAAGGCACCCCATTCGATTATACGTATAGAATCATCTGAGGTGTTTGATTAGCGTACATCATAGATTTTCTTTCTGCAAATTCTTTTCAATTTAGAAAATACCCACCCTCACAGGGTACGGGGTGACATAACGCGGCAGTTAATTAGCGAGAGGGCGCGGCGAGGCGCAGCGCGGGCGCGGCGTTTAGAGGAAATTGTCGTTTTTCTACGGCCTCCCCTAACATTCGAATAATGAAACAACATAGTTAGATGTCTTATAAACACATGTCGCCTTGTAATAAACAGAAATTAATATCTCAGCCCGACCGTTTCAGTATACGGCTGACTATCAAAAAGGGCTAGCATAAACCATAACGCACAGGATACTCAAAGTTCTGTAAGACGCTATTCCCATCTCTATTCTCAGTCGCATATGGCTAATAAATGCTTGTTGTCAAATCTATTGTACGAACGAGGCTAATGGCATCCTGTAATGTTAGTACCGAGCTTAGTCTCTATTCCTGTTCTTATTCTATTAGGCGTCCTTTTCTCATCAAAGCAAACAAAAATCTAATTTTTGATACTTTCATACCTTAATGGGCCGACTTATATATAGATACAGTGGAAGAATATCTAAATCAGCATTAACGAAATAAATAAATAATGTAAGTTCAATATATCAACGTACCGAAATTTAATATCTTCACGTCCAAGATCTAACAAACTTAGATGTAGATAACAACGAACAAATTTAACTCAAGCTAAATTTCTGATACGTTTTTACGAGTAGTAGAGAGTTTTTACAAGTTAAAAGAAAATCTTTAAATATCGAACCTATAACTGACGCCTACAGTAAAACGCTCCAAAAGAACGAACCACGATCGCGCCATACCCAGAAACAAAAAAATAAGTACTACAACACGATATTTTATATAAGCATATAAATATAATCACAACTTGTACCTACACTATATACATTGTTCGTTATACATACATACATAGCTTCACGCTGTATCCCGCATATAGCAGGGTAGGCAGAGGAAACCTAGTGTTAAGACATTGATTGCCGAATTGCCGCCGGAACTCGACGCCGCGCTTTGCCTTGTTACCAAACCCAGGAAATGAAAAATTCCACTTCCTGGAGTGGCAATCGAACCCACAACCTGTCGCGTTTAGAGTCACACCCTAGTGCCTCTGCGCCACGACAGGCATTTAGCAGGTGTTTGTTATGTTACAATTAAATTAATAATTATTAGAATTACACAAAATATTTTCTTCTATTTGTGTTAAGATATGTATATACATATCTTAACATATGCATATGTCTACACTTCTAGAAGAAGTTGCGAGCCGCTAATCAGTGCTGCTCTAGGTAACTATTGTGATTTCCGTACCAAATATTTTGTTCAATCAAAAAAAAAGTTCAAAATAGTTGATCGAAAATGCCTACTAATTAGGGCATTTTTAAGTAAAATTTTTATCTGTTATACTGTTTTAAATTACAGATAAAACTTTAACTTAACAAATGAAATACTTTTTTACCTGATTGTGTTCTTTTTTAAATTAGTATTTGTGTTCAACCTATAAATTAGCAGTCCTAATGTAAAAAAATTGCAGTCCTATTACAAAAAAAAAATTCTATAAGTAAGTCGATTTTTCAGCCTATTTACAAATGGTCCGGATTTAGTATTAATCTTCCTTATATTTTTCCAATATTATTTTTTTGTTAGAAAAAAAAATAGTACATTTATCTTTCTAATCTAGAATACATATATTAAGTAACACTTAATACTCTTCATATAGATGATGTGCGTATTTGAGGTGCGCATATTTGTAGCATGCGTGTTTATTATAAAATGAATTTATCGTATGCCTGTTTCTTGAGTGCTAGTTTTTGGTACGTTTTTGGGTGTCGTGCGAGTGTCAAATATAAGGTATACTTTTATAAACTTTGTGTAAGTTTGTGGCTTACCTGTGCTGTGGCTAGCTTGTTTGCGATATGCAGTTATTTGGTATAATCGCAAATGACGGGTGGTGTGAATAAATGTAGTGTCCCATCATGGCTTAGTATCTAAATGCAATTGTCATATCAAAGCTTCGGTTGGCATACAAATAATTCTTCTTTTTAGAAGAAGTGCTACGTTGTATGTATTCCTCTATCCAGCAAGAAGCGTTAGTCTATAAGTTCAGAGAGAACGTATGCAGTAAGTATCCTTTTAAAATCATACCATTAATATTTTGAATAATAAAGAAAAAGATACAACAAAATAATCATTACAATTAAGGTTATATTGTGTTTCATATAATTTTGTTCCTCATTTCGCATTTATATTGATGCTAGCTAGGACTGTAAGTACAGTAGTGTCATCATCCCATTTTATTTCGATCATTAAAAACCCTCCCCAAACCATGAATTCGTACGAAAACATTGTACGAAAGTACCAGGGCAGCATAACGCCAGATATAGTCTCGTTCATAGCGTAATGCGACCGCCGTCGGGCCCGCTCGTAACCGTCTAGCTAAAACTGGGCGATTCGGTTTTATACACACCCCCTATAAAAGCAAAAGGACCGGGTATGGTCCCGGATAAGTGGGGGTCTGTATCTTTATATCTGGACCCCCACCCCACACCCTCTGGGGCATTATGACCGGGGGTTCTTTGGACAGCTAAAAGAAATATCCGGTTGCTTACCCGAGTATGGCGGTAATTCCTCTTCTAAGTATACTTTGCTTATTTACGAGTTTCGCACCTCCCGTGGTGCACATACGGTTTTTAATTAAGGCAAGGGCATACTGAACACGTTTTAGTACGTTCTTTATTGGAAAATTGCGTTGTAGAAAGTAAGTTGTATTAAAACGTACTTCACTTTATTTGTTGTCGTCAATTTCATGTTATTTATTGCAAAAGACTGAAGCATATTCATCCTAAGCAATATACAGTTTTATTAATGATGACATTTCAATAGCTAGTAAAAAAAGTATTATAAAAACAGAATTAATAAAAACTGCATGCAGAGCAGTGATACTAATAAAGCAAATACAACAACGAAGCTGAGAATCAAATAAACTTCCTCAGTAATTGACCTCTTTCAATTTCTGCTATCCTAGTATTTCATAATGCATTCCCAGAACTGTTTACGTGCGCCTGGTACAAATTAAACTTACAGGAGGGATTTAAAGTGATTAAAATCGATTTTATTACGTTTTTATACTTCAAATATATTTGTATATCGTATTATATTATTGGATTTTCTCAACAAAGAACGACTCAACGACAAATTTTTGTACTACTTACGAAATGGCAGTTTGTGACACATATGAAAAAGATTATAGCTAGAAGTATTAATTTAAAATAATACTGATAATGCTCAGTTAAGTTTTTTATTTTGGCAACACCGAACGTGCCAGCTGAGCACAAATCACTTGGCCAAGGTCACGTACGATTGGTAAAAAAGTTCATGTTGCATGCCTGTCCACTATGCTCAGTGGGAAACAGTCACTAGGTTTGACATATATGCATATGCTAGTGTAACACTATCTATAATGCATATATTATTTGTACATATATTTATTTGGACATTTGCACTTTATTACATAATAAAAAACGTTTGAAAAAACAACTTTAAGGAACAAACATCCTTAAAATTATCCTGGCAAGAACAGAAGGTTCACGCTAAAAAAACATTGCATTGTCATCGGATCTAGACAAATGGACAAATTTTCAAGCAACTCGAATAACGAAGGGTGCAAGATTTTCTTACAACTGATAAATGCAAAAAATACAAGTGAATCTAATAAAAATGTTTGAAAGATAAGTTTTGCTACATCTATGCTGTATGATTTGCAATAATGTTCTTACTTCTACTAATAAATATTTTAAAAAATATCAAAAAACCATGTTACATATCATTAGATGAAATTTCAAGATAATAAAATATCTTTAAATACGATGACCTTTTGAGTTTTCCGAAAAAGACATTATGCCATTTTATTATGAGTAATTGAGCTCCCGCAGCTCTGATCTCCTGTTGCTTGATTATGCGTAAAGAATATGGGTCGTATAGCTATAGTACCTTTATATAGGAGTTATTTATAAGGTATTGTATCCTAGAAATAGATAGTACATTTAAAATTGGTTTGATGCAAAAACTGCATTAGTTCTTGCATCAAAAAAATTTATAGTCAGTTCTAATTTAGTATGACGAAATTGTTTTTTCACTTTATATTTGTGAAAAAGACCCTTTAATATATTCGCTAATGCGCTAAAAATATTAAACATACAAATGTTTTTTTGACTAACAAAAATTACTCATTTGTAAAAGTGATCAAAATATATGGTAATCAGGAGAAAAGTTTTTTAGTCAAAAATATTTAATCTAATATGACATTACAAAAATAATAGATACATACATATTTTATCATGTACATATTTTTAATACGTCTTATTCGCTTCACCTACATCTAGATGTAGGTGAAGTGAAAGATTTTTTTGCTAACTTCTTACTATCTGATTGGCGTGAAAATTTATACAAGTGTCCGGGTCTGATGACAATACAGTATGTTTACAATTTAATATCCGGCCTCTTAGTTAAATTTTTCTTTTAAACCTAATTTGTTTGACAATAAAATCACCGGCAAACGAAGTAATACATTACTTGATTCTACTGCCTAGTAAAGAGTTACTAAAAATAAAATTAAAAAAAAAAGCAATTAATGCTTTGTAAAAAATGTGCCTTTAAACAACTGTACTTTCAAATATGACATTGTCTTTAAAATATTTATCAAACAAAAGACATCAACGTGCTTAGCATACCTTAAATAAATATATTGGCTCGAAGTTTTTAATATTTGTAATATTTATTTACTTTTTTTTATGTAGAGTCAATAATATTGAACGTTATATGTACACTAATTTTGATTTGTAAGGCTGCACTTAAAATGTCATCATTAAAAATATTTCATTTAAATAATTAATATAATATTTGAAAAATATATATTTTTGGTATTCAAAATACTTATTAATTTTCATATAATATAGATGTTATTGTTCTGAATAATTTGTCCTTTGTATGATTATTTTCTTATATTTCTATATTATAGTAATTAAATAAGGTTTATTAACAAATACAATTTAAAAAACAATAAGAAAAATAAAAAGGTTAACAAAATATTATAGTTATATGCCAAAGCATATTAAAAGCAATTATTAAAAATAAACTGCTAAACAGTTAAATAATTCAATTCAATTATTAATAATTATATTCGCTATTCAAACTGACATTAAAAAACCCGAATACAACGCTACTTTAAAAGCCCACTTTCATTAACAGCAAATAACAACACAGATAAACTATTAACACTATAGTCACAGATAATTAATAAAATAATATAATATATTCCAAACGTGAATCCAAAATATAAAAGTTTCATTGTATAATCTGTGAACTAGCTCAACCTAAATCACCAGGCGTGCAGAAATTTCAAAGATATCAACTAATCGGGACGTTGAATTTTAGGGTTTTCCCTCTAAAGTTCTCAAAGACGTCCTCAAAGGGGGGTGGTACCAGGGTGGCAGAGGCAGGGTGGAGGTTAAAGTTTGTCGGCTATTCGCAGTAGGCGGGTTCGCCTTTTGCTGTCACGCGGCACTTTAGGGACGTACCGTAAGTACGTAACGCAAAGTAGCGTTATATGCCAAGTTTCAGGGCATTCATATGCGATGTTTATAATATCTGCATCGCTTAGTGTACCTGAGTAACATGTTTAAATATTTAATATAATATTAGTAAGTCGAATATTTAAATCGATAGTTCGAGGCAAATTTGTAGATTAATACTATTTTTTATCTTTTTATCTCTGTTTAATGTATTTTAATCATTTGACCATCTATTTCATACAAATAACCTATGTTAATTTAAAAAAAAACGTAATAGAACATAAAATTATCCAAAGATTAATTTACAACACTATAACATAGGACTTTCATGAATTAAAAACAATTAAATAATAATTCTTATAAGTCATAATACATTATGGTCGAGTAATATACTAAATAATAGTGTAGTGGAGGCATCTTCACTAAAGTACTAATTAGGATTACTCGTTTTAAGGTACTAAGCAACTGTTTTTATTATATGGAACTACGCGTATACTTGTTTTTTATTATTATTATCTTCATATATTAATAATTCAATAGTTTAATTTGTTATTCAAAACCAAATAGTGACTATATATTTTACCGTCTACCATTTATATAATTTTCACAGAAACATACTTTAGAGGTTTAGAGGTAATACATAGCAATTAATACAGCACAATGTTTAGAAGAGGCCCTCCAGAGATCTATTTGCACGCACTACCCGAGCCTAATCCTCAAACTTTTATATAAGCCTAAACCTACATAAAGGTCAAAATGCTGAAAATGGTATATATAGGCCCCAAACACGGCCTCTAAGGGTATAGCGGTCCCAAAAAAGTATATAACCCGTGCCAAGGGTCCATATAGGCGAGGCGTCTTGTGCCTTCGAGCAGGGAAACGTTAAGAAGGGTCCGGGAGGGTCCCTCCCTTCCGGAGGGGGTTGGGGAAAAAATTCAGACGACCGTACCCTTGGTACGACCCGCTGCCGTCTGCGTAATTAGTGCGGGCTGGGTGCGGGTCGATATCGCTAGGCGATGATTGTTTTTATTTTATTTTTTCTTTGTTTAAGTAAAATTGACTTTTTTAACGTGCCGTGTAGGTTTATTTTGCTGGTTAATCTATAACGTAATATGGTAGAATTGAAGTTTTAGTATTTTCAAATAAATTATTTGGTATAAATGTTTTATAATTTAGCCTATAACTTAGCCACTTTTTAATAAATAATAATCAATAGTTATATATAATAAAATGCAATTATAATACGTTAAGATAATAATATTGAACTAGTATAAAAAATATATCAAAACACTCATATTACTAATAAATTAATAACACATAAATACTAATGGACTATAATTTATTATCGACAAATAACATTCTACAAAAACCGGCAAAAATAAATAATTTTATCGACAACACGACATTTCCCGCCCTAGAGATTATGACAAGATACAGAGCAGGGCTGCTAACGACGGCGAGCTGTCAAAAGATCCTACATTAATGTTATTATAACTTTTTCTAGACCCCGCACTGTATGTGTGCCGTAATGAAAGTTGCTCCTTGCGTTTAAACCTAAAAGATTGTTGACAGTATGTCCTCGTACTTTTATTTCGTATTTGATGTGAGAATTACATTAAAGAAGTTATTTATGTACTCACTTTTTATGGATTATGCTTGCTTCTATACGTTTTGCTGAATTGGTTTTGGTTTTAGATTTTTTGTTTTCTTTTTCAGTTTAATTTTGAAAATGGTAAATAAAATGATAAATAAAATATAAATTTTTATAAAACTTACAAACATTGCGTATCAGGATCTGGATCTTACCTGAAATAATAGAAATAATTAATATCTTAACAGTCCTCCTAACTTGCATACTCTACAATATGTTAATTAAAAGAAATATATAGTAAAAAAGATTTTTTTAATAAATAAATACCGTCTCAGGATAGATTTTACCATTATAGACTACTAAAAAATAAAGAAGTAAATATACGGAAACATGGATCAGATGCTTACGTTTATAATACAAATATATGGAAATCAAAGTCGTAAACACCGGTTTAGCAATGAATATATAAGAATATAAGTATTATTTCTTTACTCAGTATTAATTCATACTAATATTACACGTGAATGTTTGTAAAAATGGATAGAAGGAATTAGATGAATCTTTACATTAATAAAGTTAATACGAGTACACGTTATACTCTTGCTCTCATACCCATAGGTTGACTGGAAGAAATTTCTATTAGAAATAAGTCCACCTTTGCCAACAATATTGTTTATACTATATTAATTGTTCTTACAAAGTGCAATAAAGAATATATATACATAATAGGACCACAATCTATAAATATTTTGTGTAATTTGACGATAACACAATGAAAAATGTCTTATATTTAATAAATACATAAACAAATTAAATTTTCATCTGTTACTATGGTAAGGTTTGTAAGTTTTGATATTGTTGCCAAACAGTTTAGAGCCACTATAAGCTGACCTGTAAGTTTCTTGTTTGTATAGGTTTACGATGATAAGAGCAGTTTTAGCCGGTCGTTTTATTACCGCGTATGGTTGTTCGTTGTTAAGGTGTAAGAAAAATGAAGGCCTATATAACTTTTGCTTAATATTGTGTTTTATTGTTTTTAAAAGAAAGGATATTTTCAATAATGAGTACCAAATTAAGTGAGAGATTATTTTGGTTTACTTTTATCCCTTTAACGAATATAAGCACTGGAAACTGTCAAATAGAGTTAATATTAAGTACTAGGTATCTGAAGGTTTCTATTTACGTAAGTATAATTATCACGCAACTCAAAAATGTTGTAGGGAAGGTGGAGAAAGTCTAGTAATATGTAAATTCATTCCTCATTTACACATTACATATTTGGCTAAAGCATCTGACTGCTTTGTTTCTCCTAATCCAACCAAATTTGAACCTACGATCTTCAGATCAGGCATGACCTACACGTGGCGCGACAGCATATTATTAATGTTATAATATACTTCTTTTCAATCATAACATTATAATATTTGAAAAGCTTCGTTTGTTTTCGAGTTTACGGATAAAAATAGATAAACTCCCACAAAACTTGTAGAGCCCATTAAAAATGTAACAATATTAAAGCCAGCAATGGTTTCTATATAAATTTTACCTTAAAAATCCGCAAATACAGAGCGGTCCGAAGGGTCCGAAAGGGATTTGCCTTGGGTTGGGTCTTTCGGCCCACACTTATACAAAATGTCCAATATAGGTTCGACCCTCGGGCTCTAAACATGCTAAGAGAAGCCAGTAAACAAAGAAGTTTGTTGCCTCTGTGTTACGCTCTCTGCTCTATAATATCTGCCTCGTAGATGTACTTGGCTTACTATTATATACTAAAATAATACTATTTATATAATATAAAAGTATATTTATATTATGTTATAATGATGATTTTATAATATCGAATCGAACTGATTAAGTTATTCAGTCATAGATGAAATAATAATCGATAAAATTTATTCGTCTTCGCCATGAAAACCAAATGTCATTCAGTGTCATTATTATAATACTGTAGCCTGAAGTTGATTCCAAAATATATATAAGATAGGCACTAGTCACTTACTTTAAAGATATAATCATCAAATATTAAAATGAAATACAAAAAAACTGAAGGAAATAAACTTCTTGTTACTATCAGGATTGTATTACGACTCACGAGAGTCTTGCAGAAACATAACATAACCCCTGGCTTCTTAAAGTAACTTCGGCACAAAAACAACTTTGATACAAAGGGCAAGCGTGTTAGTACGAAATTCTGAAAGAAATGTTAGGAAAAAAACTCATTACAAAGATCATATGCGGACTAATTGGTTCTAGCGAGAACTCAATCCCTCATCCGCATTACGTACCTATTGATATTAGGGTATTACTGGACATGTGACGCTATGATATAAAAATCGATTAAATTTAATATTATTAGAATACTTTTATATTTTTTTCAAAAATCGATTTTTAATACAATATGAAATATTATGTCCTTGACAGGCTGAAACCGACAAACGGAGTGTCTAAACACTAGGGCACTTTGATTACCTTGCTATGCAGGAAAAACAGTGACGCTGTTGTTTTAAAAGAAAGTGTTGCCACATATAGTTAGTTATATTTATATAAAAATAAATATGTTGCCAGAATTATCCTCATTACAAGAGCCATAAGCGGACTAATTGGTTGTAGCGTGCGAGAAAACAATCCCTCACTCATATTACGTAGCGACGTTTTTCGGACTGACGCTTTACGTGTTACTGAGTGCTATAAGATAAGATATTTTGATGATTTTTTTGTATGTAACGTAATAATTATAGAACTGAGAACAATTTAAACGAAGTAAGAGCTTATAATAAAGAAATATAACCTTGAAATTAATAAATAGTAATTATTTACGTATACGTTTCCAAAGTAATTCCCCATGTAATTTGGCAGTAGATTTACAGTTTGGTAATTATTACTTAAAAAATTAAATGCTACGTACTTTTCTTTTTACATGTTATTAAGAAACAAAAGTTTACAAAGGAATAATTATGTATTTATTCTAATATTATATTATAGTATTTACCAACACTAGATTTACAGCATAAATAAAATATGACGTTTAATTTTACTTCTCATTCCCAAATTATATTTGGGCAAATAAATTATAAGATACTTTCTATCTTAATAAATATTTATAAAACGATACGATTTTTTATATATATAGTTCACTTTATATGAACATATTTTTACGTTTTTAGTGGAGTCTGACCAAGATGACGTCAAACCGGTGCTTTATCGCGGAGTTATAAATAGTGCGGGGCATGCGAACCTTCTATGTGCCAGTACCCTTCGTACCCTCGTCTCTAACAAGATAACAACCATATCGGGTGAAACGAAACTAAGGGAAAAGTACAGGACCGGCATTAGGAATTGGGTCACTCTTTATATGAATTAGTCGGTGATGTCAGTGCGAGTATATTTGTATCGTCAGTGTTGTAGTAATAAGAACATATTCATGGAAATATATAATTTATATAAGTATTGTTACACGTCTCATACTATTCCTGAAAATTATCGAAAGTCACCCCTAAACTTTTGGGTATTATATATGTAAAAAGCGTGCTATTCCCCGCATGGTAGAATAGGTAGAGAAAGCCTAGAGTTAAGACACTCCATTCTCCACTTTCCCGTCGAATTCGTGACATTGAATTGAATGGAGAGGCGGAATTTATAGTTTTCTTTTATCTTATACATCTACGTATGATAATATCTCAATATTCCTACTCAGTATTGTCAGTTGGATTATCAGTCCTATTCAGATAAAACTGTTTGTAGTTCATCCATTAAATCACTTTAATTTTTAAATTTAATTATATTAATTATATCAACTATCTAACAATTTTCGCACAGTAGAATACGAAAAAAATGCAAATCAAACAATTATAATGCCACATCAAAACTAGAACACCTTTTTCTTAATTAATTAAGTCGCAAATTGATTACTTTCGACGGCAGGAAGGAATAAAAAGCGGGTAGGCACTAAGAGCGCAGCGGGTGGGGGTGCCGCCTTGCGAGTGGGTAATGTGAAAGCAGACACACGAACCCTGCTGGCCGAGTACGCGCCGCAGAAAAGTCAACCTCATTTACTTTAGTTTTATTTAAATACGTATATATGTATTTAGAATGTAACGAAGCAAATATATGGATAGAATATATGTATAAAGGATGTATGTAAAGGAATGTTTTTTAATTTATATGTAAAGACATCCTTTGATTAAAAGAAAAAGTACTGAGTAGCTTTTCACTTTTATACGCTTCAATTACATAGGATTGCATAATGTGACTGAGAAAGGTTGAAGGCAGATTTAGACTATAATTTTATATAGCAATAATTAGTTTACTTGTCTGACACAATCATAATTTTCTGAACGTTTCCCCGGAAAATTATAAAAAACTTTATACAATTAAAAAATACAGATTTAGATACGTAATAATATATTTCGCAGACCGTACATTTAGACGGCCGGCGTGCCCAGCGTATAGCAGTTATTATTTACCGGCTTTATCATTTCGAAAATTTCATATTCCCCGTACTTGGACGCTTGAGGTTTAAAAGCGTAAGCGTAGGGGGTGTACTTTTTGCCTACAACTCGGTAGTTTACTCGTACGACCAGGGGGTCATGGGGGGTACAGCTAAGGAATAATAAACCGCACTTGCTTAGAACTGTGTTCGATGTAGCCTACTATATTATGTCGCCTTGTGGAAATGTTCACGGCCTTTTAGGGTTTAGCGGAGAGAAATATTTAAACGGTTGCGCTTTTCTTTTTGACTGATTAGCTTTTTATTATGCCGTATAAATATTGTAAGCTTTCAGTAGCGTACCTTATTTTTATTTCACTTGTGCTTTATAATAATCTTTTTTTCATGATTCTATTTAATTATATTATTTTATAGAACATAACAACCTACTTGTTCATTTTTTAGTATTGAAACTTACAATAAAATCTCATATTTAACTTGAGACAAACACACATGCATTTCATTTATTAATTACACTTAGAGAGTGTACAAGTTGGTTATAAATAAAGCAACCGCAAGCTGTCTGTAGTTTTAAAAAAAGGAAGAAGTGAGCGCACTCGAAAAAAGAAGTTTGAGAAACAATGGTGCAAACAAAGTAAAGCTAAATGAGCATTTTCTAAATATGCGTGAGGAAAGGTTCTTTGTATAAAACGTTTGCGCTACGACGTTTAAATAATTACTATGATAAAATAAAAAGTTCTGACTGTTACAATTGAGGTAAACTACATGAACGAGACGCTGTTAGCTAGTTCGATTTCTGTTTGGGGTATATTACTTATATAAGTATAATTATACTGTAGTACTTTATAGGTTCCATTGTACATTATTCGAATGCTACGTATAACGTCGAGCTTCGCATTACATACTCCCTTACCCCATGACATATTGATATTATTGACTTCTACAAGTGCGCCTTTGTTTGTTTCCATATTTTTTTTGTAAAAACCATCATTAAATAACAAAAGCTTATATAACTATGGCAACACTAAGGGACATCGATTTGAGTTTAGCTGGCGATAATCGATACTATTGTAAAAAGAAATATTTAATCGATATAGATTGTTATTTATATCGATTTAATATACGCTATACGCCAATTGCCGTATCTAAGTGGCGAATAGAAGTCTAAATCTTAACAATTTAAAAATAAAAATTTAGAGTAACATAAAAGAAGCAAAGACCGTAACATTTAATTATAGAAAATATTCTATCGATATCGAAAATAACATTCAATATGAACCTCTCAATACAAATAAATCACTACGCGTTGAATTGTTGACCCTCTCTTACGCTGCATTAAGTGGCTCTATAATATGATATAGCGGGGCTGGCGTCTGACTGCACGAGATAAAACAAATTCCATTGAAAATTCGAATATAATCCTTCAAGCTAAATTTTCTTATTTCACTTCCGTTTCTATTGTTTTTTAGAGGACTTGAAATGAGGATCTTAGATTTAGTATTTAAAATTGTTCATTGTTTGTTTCTTATACTTACCGTAAATCTATGTAATAATATTATAGTACTTACTTAATAATTAAAAATATATTTTTATTTTACAGAAGCAGCCATAGTAAAATAAAAATATGTCATAAGATCATGGCTGTATATATTTTAAAACATAACTATTACAAAACTCAACCTAAAGCAAAAAAAAATCAAATAACTCTACATACAAAATAAATTATTAGTAAAACACAACAGTGCCTGCAACTGTGATATAATTTCGCTAAGAATGAAACGGTATTTTTTATAATAGTAGCACTGAATGATTATTCGAAACATTGTTCACCACCCTTTATTCAGTGGAAAGAGTTTGAAAAGCACAACCAGATCGCACGGCTAGTACATAACAGATCTTAATAGAAGTCGGCGCCGGCTAACCCATCAGGGTCTCCAGTATTTTTAATGAAAGCTGCGGCGTCGGGCGGGCGTACGGTGCCGTATTAATCTTAGCGGACCTCCTGTTCGCCCCTGCTCGCCTGGTAGGTGGCGAAGAATCCCCGCCGAGGGGGAGACTTTCCCGATTTTCTCTATATTTTCACCCATTTTTTGTGTGCATTATGCATGTTTCGAAAATCGAAGGGAAACAGATTGTAGATGGGTGGTGGGAATTCGTGATGTTGGTTAGAAGATACTTCCTAATGTTATTATTATTTATTATTATACTTAGATTATTATTTATATATCATAAAATTATACATCTTTTAACATGATTTCTATTTATATTATGATTTTTCTTAAAAATATATTTGCTCTTTAACACGAGAAGTCGATACCATTTTTAAATTGTTACCATAAACAAATTTGTAACAAAGTAGTTAGATAAAAATGATTTATTCATTTTATAACTATAATTGTGTAACTGTATCTCAAGCTAAATATATTAAAATAAATTATTAGTAGCAATAAAAAGTTAGACCCCTTTACAGGAAATAGAAAAATGATTTCAACAGTGGCATGACGTCTTTTCAGTAATCATTGTTTTAATGAACACAAAAACAAGAGGCAATCGCCGCACGACGTCCAGCGAATCACGTGTCAATAGAAAGAATCAACCATTTATTTTTCATTTCAGCGGGAAACGAGGAAATTACGAGCTGCTAAAAAAACGTCTCGATCTTTGCCGGCAAAAAAAAATCCGCCGAAAAGGAAGCGAGCGACCATTAGGGTATTATCGGGGTAAAAAGGGCGGAGGGGAAAAATCAGAAAAAAATTGCTCGGTGCCCACCCTTTCCTTTTCGTGAGCGTCGCCTGTACCTCCCCCGCCTTACATTAGACCCCCGCCGGGGGCGCCACATGTATGGTGGAGGCGAATTACATAAACGGCAGGTGAATTTGGAAAATTAAAGTTTGTACACTATCACGTTTGTCGAAGTGGCCACTGGGATTACCGTGGGTCTAATAGCCTGGGTGATTAAAACAAATTGCCTTCAAATTCTTCCTATCGTTACATACTATTGACCTTTCACCATAGCGAATATTCAATGTATTCTTGTGAACTGTATATTTTAGCTGTAAATTTGTTGTCAATAAAAAAAAACAAAAGTTAAATAATATAAAAATATAATAATTATTATGACAAACAATTTTAGCTGGATTTTCACAAAAAAGCTCCCATAAAGCTTGAACACCCTACAAAAAGAAACACAAAGCTAAGGAGATAAAACTGAGGGCGTCAATATCAAAATAATTCATATGTGACAATAATTAAGAGGTTTCTCCCTCCTCTAAGGGGTATAGGGGACGCCTGTTCCCTCAAGACTAGTGTTGCCAGATGTTACGTTTATCTTGGATCGTCTTTCTATAACTACATACATATAAATCTCTTTATATATTGTAAAATATATATATGCACATCTCCATTGCATAATGGTTCTGAATATTGTAAATACTTCATTTAACACACATAACAGCATATTTCAAATAAAAATAATATTTAAATAGCTTTAATAACACTACAGATTATATAAATATTTGAACTTAACAATAAAACAATTACCCTTTTTTTTCAAATATATCCACAATTTTAATATTTACATGGCAACACTAGTTGGAACGTAGGCGCGAATTCTTCATAAGAGATTATATTTAGGCATTGCGTTCCGATGCCTCACGCCAATGCGGAGCGTGCATCTCATCTCTAAATGTAGTTTTCAAATATGGTTTCAATATTAGTGATTTTCGAAGGCTTTGTTTCCTCCCTAATGTAATGAATGATGATAACGACATGAATGGATGTTTCTTTGTTTCTAATAAATGTTTGGATATTTGATTCATTAGTGTTTCGTTAAGTAATGACAAAAAAAAATAAAAATAGATAAAAAATCTTGCAAAAAGGCAGATATTTATTGACTTTTAAAAACATTCACTTTAAATATTATTGGTGAAGTAATAATTATTTAAATTTATTTCCCTCCATCTTGATTAAAAGTAATTAGTACATATTTACTAATTATTTTAAAAAATAGAACAAGATAATGTGTCTAGCTTTTATATTATCTGCATCAAATGACATAAGAACATTTAAAACAATTAAACCGTCCCTTTAATCCAATTCATTAAGCAAAGATCACGAGCGATTATAATTTTAACTTCAAAAAATAATAATCACCTCCATAATTACTGTTACCTAGTCATCCCCTCGGCGGAGTACCAGGCACGCATCAAGCATGAGGAGCACTAATTTGAGGGAGTAAATAGCGAACGCACCTAGTACGGGTCCGAAATGATTATTTAATAGTAACCCACCCTAGCCCCACAGGCCGCAAGGGGGAGAGACCCTAGAAAAAGTTTTGCCACCGCGTCTATCAAACTAGAGGCAGAACAATGAAGGCCGTGGAATGGCACACCGAATAATGTGTTATAGAAATGGTATCTTTATTTGATGGAAGCTAATAATTTTATATGTGGGCCTAATAATATAGTCTCTCTTTCAAGAATTTTAACCAACTTAAGAAAAGAAGGAAGATTTGCTTAATTGATTGGCTGGATAAAATCTTCTTGGTGTTTTATAAAATATGTTCTATTTAACCAATTTCCAAAAAAGGAGGGAGACTCGATTCAACTATAATTTCTATAATGTACGTTACCGCATAACTTTTTAGTGGGTGAACCAATTTTAATGATACTTTTTTTATATGATAGCTAGTGTTTCTGATGTAGGCGTAGTGTAGAATTTAAAAAGTTAAATTTTGTTACGATCTGACGAAATTTTGAGTTATTCGTTTTATTCTATATTTTTAACATTTAGAGTCAATATCTTGTTAGACTGTAGATATAAACTAAAGACATATATAGGAGAAGCTTTTCCGAAATAACAAGAAAAATAGTGCTTAAATAAATTTGATTTGAACAAAATCAGCAAAATTGAAGATTTTATAATCAGTTTTGCTCATTTTGCCTCTAAAATAACAGCAATATCTATTAAAACAGGTTTTAGTTCTGCTAAAAATATTAGTGGAAAGGACGAAGAGAATAACTTCATTCAATACATTAGTTAATCGTGTAAGTAATGATATAGAATAAAGGAGGTCACGTTCAACGAATTGCGTAAACTTTAAAGACTGAAACCTTTCAGCGTTTTATATTGTTACATTGTAATATGTAATAAATATAGACTATGAATGCTCTTAATATTGAAAAAAATGTTGAAATTAGGCGATAATTTGTAAGTGAATTTGAAAAAAGGCTTAATAATTTTAATATACTTTCTCATTCATTTCTATAAGAATAATTCTCCTTACTTTGGTAGACTAATAATATATATACATATTTTTTTTAACTTCACGCTGTATCCCGCATATAGCAGGGTAGGCAGAGGGACCAGAGAACCTAGTGTTAAGATTCTCTTTCAACAATTCCGTTCCCCACTCTCCGTCGAATTGAGGCATTGCGTGTTGAGTGGCTGAACTCAACGCCGCAATAATAAAAATAATAAATATTAAGTCTTGTTGATCACACTAGTCGTTTTAATTGACAAGTAATCCATTGTCTAAGCTTGTTTAATGAGATGAACACTTGTTACATTACAATATATATTATATTAATAATCAACCTTTACTAAGTGACACACAGATGTCTACTAGGTGTAGAAAGTTGAATGAAATATGACATATTTCTAAAGAAGTGTAAGGAAGAATAACATAGGATTGTCAGAAGTTCCAAAGGAAACGGAAAAAAGGGATAAAAACGACATTTTGCATTTCATTGTTCAAGTGTGGGGGCTACATACAACACGTATTAACATTATTGTGATTAATCACTCTAAAACTAAAAGTAGTTAACAATATGGTCAATAATTATTTATATAAGAATATAATCGATTAAAAATAAAATACATAATATAACAAGTATCACGTTATATCTAGACCGTAAGCTATAAGATATACATTAGCAAAGACCGGGCCGCGACGCTGTCAGTGCAGATTATATGGGGTTGAGTTGTACCAAGGGTTCCCGGGTGGCCCGACCGAACTACCAGGAGATCATAAGTTTCCAAGAGAATTAGGATAAGGTATCCGGACCCTCCGTAATGAGGCTTTTGCCTGAATACTGAATTTTTCACGTATTTCATGTGAATTTTGCTTGTGTATTTTATATATAAAGTAGTATGTAAGTTGGTATGTTTTTTATATTATTATTATAGCATTTTCTTTACTTTAACTTTAAATAAATATTATTTTATTAAATATTTTAAATTCGATTAATTAAAACTAAGTGTGCAATAATTGTTAATAGATGTTAATAGATATTTCTATGTAACATTATAAAATTGAATATTGAAGAAACGATTACTTAATGTTATTTATAAACGCTAAGGACTTAAATTTCACATAAAATTATACAAAAAATGTTTTTTGTGGACACGTGGACAATTAGTCAGTTTTCTATAGGCTCAAGACTTGTTGAGCCTTTTTAATCAAAGTTTCTACATTTTTATAATTACACAACCATTAACAAGCTATTACTTAAAAACACTACATTTAGATACTGATAATTAAAAATAAGTATAGAAAATAACATAATTATTTTCAATCTTCACGCAGCCCCTTTATATAAATAGCAGAAAAGAGATCCTTATGTCAAGACACTCTCTATGCCACTTTCACGTCAAATTTAAGACATTGCGTGTCATATGGCGTAACTTAACACCGCACATTTATTATTAACAATAATAATGAATAAAAATCATAAAATTAAAGTACCACATCCATATTTATTTGTTTCATTCGCACTATAACAGAGCCAGTCCGTCGGGTCGGGTGCGCGCGGTAATGATTTACGCGCCCTTAAAACATTTATTGAGGCCCCAAAACTCATTCGAGCCTGATTTTTGTCTGCCCCTGGTCCCTGACGTACTGTGGGTAGAATATTGTAGTTGTTGCTGTTTTAGATTAACATGGCACTGAAGGTATAGTTTTGGTAATGTGTGTATAAATGTATTATGAAATATATTGAAATATTATTACAGCTTAATAGTTTTTGTTATAGATTATAAATAATTCTAATTATTTAAGAAAAGCTGATAAAAGATGCACATCACTTAGTCATTAAAGAAAGCCTTAAAAAATATAAAAAATTATAATATTTAGATTTTTTTTTTAACTTCACGCTGTATCCCGCATATAGTGGGGTAGGCAGAGGGAACCAGAGAATCTATTGTGAAGACACTCCATTCTCTTACAACATTTCCGTTCCCCACTTTCCGCCAATTTGAGGCATTGCGTGTTGAGTGGCGGAACTCAACGCCGCGCTTTGCCTTGTTTAGTAGTTTACGTTTACAAGTTTCTTACATTTTGTGTGAATACCTCATTTAGACATATCTTGTAATATTTAGAGAATTTTTTTATAACGCCGATTTTGTTATAGTCTGTATTTTATATAAATACATAACATAACCTATTAAATAGTTTATTATTTTATTTGTCATTAAATTCATTCGTGATTTGACGTGAATGAACATAGATTAAATATAGGTTCCAATTTATATCTGACATTCCGTTATCTGACACAGATTATGTATATATTAATAATAGACGAAGAAGTCACTGTTTTCTTATTGTAGGTACGTCAGAAACAAAAAAGAAATACTAAGAATCTCGAAATGTATGAATGTACTTATGAACATGAGCATTGCCAGGTCCACATACTAGCTTATTGTATATAAACATTTTGTTTAATAAGTGTGAAAAGAGGTTACTATAAATTATAATAGTGAGTAGGTGTTACCTTACCCATTGATATTCATTGTTAATTAGATATAAATATTTTTACTACCCTATTTGTTTATTTCCACGACATTTAACAATGTTCTTTTAGTAAATACCGCCTACTGTACATTGTGGACATAGCTATGATCCCACGTAATATTTTTTAAGTTTATTTACGTATAAAAAATTGGTATTTTACGTATAAAAATTTGTTGTAAAAAATGTTGTTACTTTTTATAGTATAATCAATACTCTGTTTATTGACTTATCTAGTTACGTGGTGATTGGGGAACAAGCCCACTATCTTTGCTTCTACAGTATTTTCCCCAGCATGCCGTGATATAAGAATATTATAACGACCACATTTGAATAAAAAAGCACAGTCATATGAAATAATCTTAGAATACTAATTTCACGCCTTTTCCCGCTTAACTTAGAACTTATTGTCGAGACATTCCTTTTTTCGCTTTTCGCTCGAATTTGAAATATTGTGTATTGAATGGCGGAAATCAGGACCGCCCTTTGTTCTACCAGAGCGGAGAAATTAAAATAATTTATATATAAATATACCTCAAGCGGAAATCGAATCCACAACTGATTGCATTTATAATCAGCTATTTAACTGGGCCACGAGGACCTAATCCTAGAATTGATCCCTTATAGCCCTGTAAAGTTCACATCATGTTATCAACCCACACATACCCTTCCAGCATCAAGGATGCGTCCACTATTCAAACTAGAAATACAAAGGAAAATAGTCCATTTCATAAACAGAATAGGGTTGTAAATAATTTAAATCCTAAATAGGTCAGTATAAGGGGCTAGTTACAAAAGGCGGTAAATACCTAACGAATGCAAGCACTAAAATGACCGACCCTTCGTGACATGTCGACCTAATAAAGTTTTTCTAACGTTTTTAAAATTGATTTCTTTTGAGAATTATGCGCCCTGTGCACGTTTGTAATGAAATATGGTTACAAAGAGTTTTTTTTATTATATATTTATTTGCGTCTCACGGTCTTTTTTCACAACAGAGTAGCAAGAGAGAAACTTCTATCAAGACAAGAAATTTATTGAAACTAACTAATTAATAAGCAGTATATTTTTGCTTTAATAACGACGTCTTCACGCGTTTACATCTCTAGTAAAATTGGTGATGTTCTCTAATACTAACCGAATAATTTTAATATTTATTTTATTTTTTAGCAAGTTATTTGATAAAAATATATGTTTTTATCAAATCACACAATTTTAGAATGACGAAATCTAAAATTCACCAATATACCTTTCGGCCTTTATTAATAAGTATTTAATTAACCTAACACTAATCTGATAAGACAGTGTTCAGTTCCTTTACCAACCACACGTTATTCTTCCTCTTTTTTAGCTTCACGCTGTATCCCGCACGTAGCTGGGTAGGCATAGGCAAGACGCTCTGCTCCGTTCTCTTTCAACAATTCTTTTCCCATCTTTCCACCAAATTGAGGCATTGCGAGGCGTCAACGCCGCGTTTTGCCTTGTTACCAAACCCAGGAAATGGAAATACTAAACTTTACATTTCCTTGCGCTCACATGCCCCTGCGCTACGACAGGCGTTAACGTCTACGTTTTCATAGTAAAATTCCAACAATAAAAAATCTATATATAAAAAAATAAAATAAATCGCACTAACATTCCTTCAAGTCGGTTATCCTTATTTTCGGTTGGTTAATTTCGTTGTGTGTAGACACCTCGCAAGTTACTAGGCGCTAAAACTAGGTGCGGGGGTGGGCGGCTCCTTTACACTGAGCGACACAAGTTACGTATAAATATCTATACAAATATAGTATTATATCGTACTATCTAGTACGGTGTAGACCACAAGTTTATTAAATATGCTTATACTTCTTTTGCTCATTCTAGCAGACTTTAAAATAATTAAATGTAAATTAATGAATTAAAAAAAAAGAAAAAGTATTGTTGACTGTATTTTTTTTATGTGTGTTACCCCATATTTTTTTACTGGATGAACCAATTTTGATGATTTCTTTTTTATGATATATGATAGCTAGTTCTTCGGGTGTGGTCTTATTATAATTAAATTATGATCTGACGACTAGTTTTTGAGTTATTCGTAATAATATTACTTTATAGTGTATTTTATTTGAAGTCAATTTTGTTTTTTTTTTTTAAATTTGAATTATTTTTATTTTGAAATGTTTTCTTTCATATAAAACAGACACTAACGTCTGGACACTTCGTTCGCCGCTTTTTATACAAGTATGTCCGCTTTTTTCAATTTTTATAATCAATATAAGCACTAAAACGTTCCTAATTAATATTAATCGTTTCACTCGAAAAATTGGCATGCTAAGTTAAGCAATATATACAGAATAATAGCAGAAGCTTCCTTCACGCAGATTAATATTAAGGCACTTCGTTCTCTTTTAACTTTTCCTCTAACAATCATCATAGCAGAAGCTATTACTAATACCCCAAATTAGATTTAAACCCACAACCACCACGTACCACACACCTTAACTCTACTACAGGGAAATATTTTTGTTGCTTTTACCAACATATTAGAGTAGGTGAACTTTATATAACATAGCTACGTGTGAGGTTGTACACTGAGTTACTGCGGCGCCCTGCAGGCGGGCTCGCTACTAATTCCGTTAAAATTCTCAGTACGCTATGCTTGCCTGGTAGCGGTAAGCAGGGTAAAAGGGGGCTGGCATCCACCCCGGCTTAAGCTCGAAATAGAGCTGAAGGTACACTACGTATTGTAGATTTTGCAATAAATATTAGTGTAATCATTTTAAATGGTTTTTGTATTAAAATGTTCGGATATATGTATGTAATAAAAAGGTGTGTAACAAATTACCGAATATATTTTGATGAAATTTTAATAAAAATATAGTTCGTGATTTAGATTAAAATTTTCCTAAGCTTAGGTGTATCTTGATGCTAAACATACTACCATTCAGTCTGGTAATCATATATCTTGACCTATTAACTTGCACTTGTGAATTAATTAAATTAAAAATTTTACTAAATTTTATGGATTCATTTATTTTAATTACATATTTATTAGTCTTTTTAATAATAAAATAATGAATTTCAAGCACACCTACCTGTTTAATTATATTTAAGTATGTGTTTTTAGAAATTAAATACTTATTCCCTTCGTACAAGAAAAAAGCATAGACAAGTAAAATAATATAAACATAAATAGTTACTTCTAGAAGAAAAATAATAATAATCAAAGATAATTTAAAAAAGTAAATCTCACGAATGTACTAGCCTTTAAACGACGTTCTGCGATTTAGTCGCAAGTTGGCAGCGCGCTCAAGATCCACTCGAACCTTAGATTAAGCGTATCTTAGCATTTTCATATAAAGTTATTTTAGAAATGACATAGCATTGAATATATATATTGAAACTTGACTCATATAACATATTATACATGGCAAGAATAATAAAATACTTTGTAAATGTAACCCTTGTGGCACAGTGGAAACGGTAATGGCGACGATAATGTTTGACGATGATTGTGGACTTGATTCCCACTGGAACACTTTTTTTTTTGACTTCTCGCTGTATCCCGCATATAGCAGGGTAGGCAGAGGTAACCAGAGAACCTAGAGTTAAGTTACCATTCTCTTTCAACAATTCCGTTCCCCACTTTCCGCAGAATTGAGGCATTGCGTGTTGAGTGGCGGAACTCAACGCCGCGCTTTGCCTTGTTAACCCAAGAAATGAAAATACTAAATTTTACATTTCTTGGAGTGGGAATCGAACCCACAACCTGTCGCGTTTACAGTCGCACGCTTGTGCCTCTGCGCCACGACAGGCGGAACACTTTTTATTTACACTATATTTGCTTCACTCATCTAATTTGATTAATCTGGACATTAAATTCCGCCACTCACTAAGGTATATCTAACTAAGCAAAAAGCGATAATTAGGAAAAAGTCACCTTAAAAATATAACATATATACCTATCGAATTCATTTGTAACAGACAACTAGATATTCTATAACTTCACCCAGTATATTCTTTTGGTGTACTTTACTAATATTCATATAAGTAACAAAAGTACTAAAATAATAAGGTTTAATAAAAATTAAGAATTAACTAGTAATTTCTTCTTTCGATAATTATTTTCTTTTAAAAACGTGATACACTTACACCCAGCAGAAACCCTTAAGAGCCTAAATAAAATTAATATTTTATTATTTTCATGTTGAATTTTATACCAACTTTCGTTAGTAGTGTGCGTGAATAACTTATTGAAACTCAAAACGACTTGACAATATATTACATAAACCATAACAATCATTTAGGTCTCGAAAGCCGTATCTATTTGAGCACGTGCACCAACAAGATGACAGAAGACATGACGAAATCATTAACATCTGAACTAAACTTGAATTTAACAAAAATATATAAACTTTAAAGTATACGTAATAAGTCTCAAAATCAATTGTATTATTATAAGTCATATTTAATACGGGCAACTAACCCTAGACGTGACGTAGGGCCGAATAGACCCCTTGTTAGCGAACGCAAAATCGATTGAAGGGGACAAAACTTAATTATGTCACCGTTCAAGGTCGGGTACGATGCATTCATATGTAATAATATCGTCAATCCTACTGGAAATCTAAGTAAATATGACGTGGGAAAATTACATATCTGTATAGAGAAGGATTAAATAATAATATTAACATAACAAAAATTTAGTTTTAGTAATAATTTAATCTTTATGAAATCCTGATTGATGGGAACTGAGTATCACTCTATCTTCTAGAGGTTAAGATTTACAAATTTAAGCAAAAATATTTTTTAAAAGAAAACATATATATTTGCAATAACTTAGTATATTTATATAAAAAAACTCTTTTAATATCTTCGCATATAACGCATCCTATTTTAGATATAGTATAAATAGGTCATATTTAATAATATCCTATATTTCGATGGACGCGCTTTGAAAAGTATCAAAAGTACCTACATATATTTTATTTATCCAAACTCACACTATAATTAAAAAGTGATTTGTGTTTACACACAGGCCTTATTTGGTTATATGTCATTGTGTAATTATGTTTTTAAATTTTATAATTTCCAAGATAATCGATACAATTAATATGAATTCAAACTTTATTTAGAAGGGTTCCTTCTCAGTCTCTTTACACCCATAATAATCTATATAAAAAAATAATAATTATAAGCAATATATAAAACTATATGGTTCGCCACATAATTTCAATCATCAACTCCAACTTTAGATATGTACATCAATCAAAACAGACGATCTACTGAAAAATACTATACCAGGTCGCAGACATTTAATCACTCATTCATCGCGGACAAAGACGCACAGCATCCAAAGATTGTCAAAAGGAGCATTTCTCTCAGATGACTAAAACAATGCACATCAAAACCCCAATTGTACCTACAATAACATACTGAGCCAGAATTAAACAAACTTCTAATCTCTGACATCAAAGCCGTCGCACGAGCCGCAAGTGCCGGCCGACGAATAAAATAGCCGGTCGTGTTATTAACAGCCCCTGTAGGAGAAAAAAAGGGGGTGGTTCCGGGAATACGAACGCTAGATGTGGCTTGCGGGCGTACATAAGTTTTTCTCATCAAACAGTAATATTACTATGCGTATATAAAGCTACACATAAATTATATATATACAACGTTTTTTATTACAAAGTATTATATCGATTTAAATGATTTTTATTTAATTCTTAAAAAACAATACTAGAATTTCATAAAAATGTGTATTTGTTTTAAAAGTAATTTGAAATGTAAAAATATTTCTTTATAAAACTAGACTTTTAGCAATTACTTACTTATTTTGTAAGCCACAGTATATTTAAAGATAACTTTAAGTCGATGCTTAATCCATCTAGCCTCTCTAAAACCTTGTCTTTAGTATTCGAGAAAAAAGAAGGGAGGGACGAATATCCCGCAGGGGGGCAGCAATGGACTGAAGGAGCCCCAATCAATCTTACAAGTCGCACTGCGATGGGGAGGCACTTTCGGGGGTCGAAGGGACCGTACCCTCTTACGGTCTGACTGACCCTTAGGGAGAAACGCGGTGGAAAAGGTCGAACCTAAACTCTGGATTCAAGGTTTAATGTTTGTGATTAATGTACCGTTTCCAGTGTTATACTCGTGATGAATCAATTTAAAATGATGAAATGTGTGTTTATATCTCTTTTCATATATTAAAAACGGTAAACCAAAAATATACCTTTGATGTTTTTCTTTTTACTAAAACATAGTAACTACGGATATGTGAATATACTTAATATAATTACTTTTAAATGTATAACTGCTTTTCATTCCACTATTACGCATAAGTACTAACTAAATATGTTTCTTTTGCATTTTATACTTTAAAAAGGGTGATTTATTTCAATTTTCATAGCGTTTTAGCTTATAACAAGTATTATCTATCATGTTATACTGTCAACCAATAAACAGCCTATAAATATAATATAATCTCATACAATTACCACTTAACAAAACATTCATTACAAAACATGGCAACAAAAAAGTGTAATTTTCCTTTATATATGTACATACAAAAATAAATTGTTATATACAGCAAAAAGGTCGTTCAATACCATCCCGCTTCATAATTTCCAACAAACATTATCGTTGGAACGAAAACCTATAACAAAAAACCGTCAGAAATTGTACTTGCTCAGTTCTCCGTCGGGCATCGTTTTTGTGTCTTGTCTAATACCGTAGCCCCCCACGAAGCCACCCTCCACCCTCGCCTCAAGCGAGAAAAATGAGTTAGAAAAGATGCGGCGCCCGATTATAGCGTAACGCTCCTTTGTATGGGACATTCTGAATCAATCGGTCGCGAGGGCCGCCGCCAGCGTCACACGGTTACTTGTCAGGTGCGACCGCCTATAAATCCTGGTGCCCTGGTAACGTGAACTTTTAGCAAATCTCTCGCATTCGTCAGATTGAATCGTCGTCCGTCCGATGACATTGTCTAATATGCCCATTTTTACACAAAGGCGCTAACTTACTTATGTACCTTTTATTTTATTTGTACGATTTTTTTTTATTTGGATATGTATATATAAAGGAATATTTATGTGGAATATTTAATAATAAACCGCCTGTCGTGGCGCAGAGGCACAAGCGTGCGACTGTAAACGCGACAGGTTGTGGGTTCGATTCCCACTCCAGAAAATGGATTTTTTCATTTCCTGGGTTTGGTTACAAGGCAAAACACGGCGTTGAGTTCCGCCACTCAGCACGCAATGCCTCAATTGGGCGGAAAGTCGGGAACGGAGTGTCTTAACACTCTTCCCTCTGCCTACCCTGCTATATGTGGGATATATGTGCTTTTAAAAGATTAGCACATAAGTATACAAAGAATAAGCGATTGATTCAGTATTTATATACATTTATTGTGTTTTGTCCATAATGTACCTTTTTTATATATTTACTAAATTTTTTATATCATGGCCTCATCACACAATACCATTAGTTTCCTATGTGTTATTCTAGTCTATATTAATATGAAAATTCAACTAGAGAGGTTCAGTAATTTTTGCGTGAAAGTATAACTAATATCCATCTATCATACACTCATATTTCTAATATTCGTCGATAAATAAAATAAAATGATACTTTATAAGATTTAACAATCGTAAAATGTAATAATTAGTTGTAAAGAAAAATAAGTTTCTACAGTCACTAGACAGTAGTTCCGCTACATAGTGTCAATGATAAAAATTAATTGATAATTGAACTTAACTAACAAAAGGTAAATGACATATTTTCACGCTTAAGTCGTTTTAGGAGATGCAGTCTTCTTTGTGCCAAGCGTGAATAGATTTATAACTCAAGTGGTAGGATAAATAAATAACTACATAAATATAATCAAGGAAATCAAACACTTTCAAAATATTATATTGATAATAATGGTTCTTAAATAACATAAAAAGAGAAATTACACTTAAAATTTATGATAAAGAATGCCTGCTCTGATAAAAGGGCGAAATTAGAGATCTGAATGTCTTAACACTAGTTAAATAATACATCTATTCAATTGAAATCTAAGAGTACTCGTGATATACTTATATATATACCTAAGTATATCAATCTATATGATTTTTTTGAATAAATTACTACTGAACTACTACTAAATTACTGTTAAATATATTAATGTTTCATATACAACAGCTATTGAAGTACGTATATTTTTTACATTTTTTTTTTTTAACTTCACGCTGTATCCCGCGTATAGCGGGGTAGGCAGAGGGAACCAGAGAACCTAGTGTTAAGACACTCCATTCTCTTTCAACAATTCCGTTCCCCACTTTCCGCCGATTTTTTTTTTTACTTTAGATTCATTAATATCTTTTCATATTATTCTTTATTTATTTACACTGATTTCTTCCGACTACTAGAGACTGATAGATAACGTAACATTAAATCGAACTGACCTGTAAAATTTGGTATTTAAGTTACTTAGAGAATGTAAGAACACTAAGAGATGATTTTCGAAAACTTTAAAGTTATACAATCGCCCATACTTCACGCAACCATAGTTATGAGACAGAACTTCTTATAAATATGAAATAATCCCAATAAAATTTGTAATTTCAACAAATATTTGGTCTACGCCATGATTTCGGATTTGCATAACCATAAATATAACATATAAGAATATTTAAATGGGCTACATATTGAGGTGAGTTTCGAAATCATAACAAGGGGTACGAGTTGTACAAAGGCGTGTTTGTGGCGCAGACCGGCTTTAGCTAGTTCACAAAGTTTAAGCTAGGGTTAAAGCCGGCCGCGAATTCGTATTCGCATTCTAAATATTAGTATGGAAAAATACGTTTGCGGTTACCATTGGGTGTGTGTTCGTTATTGAATTCTGTTTGTTTTTGTTTTGTTTATAATTTGAACAATTTGAGCTTTATGATTATGTTTTTTAAGATAATAGAAGAATGGTTTTGAGATGATAGGAATTACGTTGTAAGTGCAAGTGTAAGATTTTGGTAACTAGTTTTAGTGAAACTTTAACTGGCTAAGTCAAGATTAAGTTGAAAAAAAATAAGTTACTTTTGATTTTGGAAATATTTCCCTCAAAAATTATTTAAAACTAACTAACACTCCAAAAATCAAATGATTTTTTTTGAAAAATCATCATAAATAAGTATTTATATTGTCATATAAGTAAATATTTGACAAATATACCAAATATTATCAAGAACGTAGCATTGTAGTGGTAAAAAGTTAAAAAAGTATCTTACCTTATTATCCAAGTCCATACGATCGTGGTTCCCCATGCTCCTCATGTGTTTTAAATACGCCGTAGTAATAGGCACGCTGTAGTCGACGTCGTCCCCATAGAAAACACCACCATCTGGTCTCCATGGTCTTGGGAATCTACCATACGAATGTGGGTATTCAAGGTTTGATGGTAGCAATTTCTTACGAGGAGGTGACCTCGATTTGGGAGGATCCTTTGAAGTTAAGTTAGCAACGTCCAGTGGATTATATTTTTTCTCTTTTTTATCAGCTTTATCAATTTCTTCCTCAGTTTTAATATTTTCGTGAGATTCTTCTGTATTTAGTTCTTCTTTTGGCAGTAAAAGGGGTGGACTGTCTGATTGTACGTCTTCCACGTCGATTACGCTATCATCTTTATCAATTTCCGGATCAGTACGCACAGGTTGCTCTTCTCTGAACGGCTCAGTATTAAAAAGTGGTGTATCGAAGCCATTGCTTTTCTTTGTAGTTAACTCAATGTACGTAGGTTCCTCTTCTTCTTGAGGCTTGGGGCTGTCAACTTTTTTGAGTGGTTGTAAATCGGTGTAATCATATTTAGGCTCAAACGCATAGTTTTGGGCCGCGTCTATTTCAGATTCCCAGTTTCTGGTAAATTCTGGTTGGCAGTGAGGAAGGAATGGGAGGTATGTGGGGTGTCTGGTGGGTGAGGGAGACGGGGTCGGTAGGGGAGGCGGCGAGGCACTGCGCGGGCGCCGCGCGCACTCGGCACATCCGGTGAGGAAACGCGTGACTGCCTCCCTCGGGAGGAACGCGTAGGTCTCCGTTATCTGTCGACAAATAAGATTTATTATATTTTTGTTTTCTTAATGTGTTGGTGACACTTTAAGCACACTAAATTTATTGAAAACTTAGAAAAATATATATGATGATTTTAACACAAAAGAAAACTGACTCCAAATAAAATTCATTAAAAAGTAAGTTATTACGAATAACTCGAAAACAACTTTTCAGATACTGACTAATATATGGCACCGGCACATGGCACAACATCAGAAGTGCTATCATATAAAAACAAATCATCAAAATTGGTTTAATTAGCAAAGAGTTATGTAATAAGTAAAGAGTTATGCGGTACTTAAAAAACATACATTGAGATCCTCTTCCTTTTTTAATGTCGGTTAAAATATAATAAAGCTTTTGACTTAAAACGATAGCAACATAATTTTTCGCAAATATTCTATAACCTAATGAGTAATTGTTGTATCAGTAACGTAATTTAATAATCTTTACCTTAAACCAAAATTCTCATTTTAAGACGCTACAAAAAATATATTGTTAGTGCTGCCATCTACAGCACATAGATTGCCATCGCAAAACTACACCGCAAACAAGTTCAAATAAATTTCACTAGATGGCGCTAATAAAATTTTACTATATTAAATATATAAAAATTTTAAAAATTGGTGCTCACAGTTCTGTATGTGCGTTTTTGTCCTGCGTGCTTGCCCGGTCTTCCTTCCAGCTCCACGTGCACAGTGTAGATTATATCAAAGAAATTTTCAACGATCGCAACTTTTCTGTATACAGGCTCTTGATTCGGTGCATTCTGCAAAAAAAAATATGAGTTAAGTTTCATATATTAGTAATAAAAACAATAATGCAATAAAGAAATAAACTATATATGTTAAGTTCTTTCTAATATTAGTAGTAAAAATAATAATTCAATTAATTCGCTTGTAGCGCCCTCTATTGACAAATAGAATTAAACTTCTAGACACGTTCTGCAGCGGAACTAAAAGAACAATGGGTTAGGCTGTATTAGTTCCGCTATTTGCCAAAAGATGGCTATAGAAAGACAAAAATTGACGTTCAGAAAAGAACTTCTTAGGATTGAACTTTAAGTTAGTTTAGTTGTATATTTTTAAATTAACTGAAGTAAATATTACATATTATTATATAGCACACAATATTTTAACAGAATTATATTTATTACGGCCAGAATTTGAAAACGCGAGGCAGTAATTGTGAAAGCAACGCGACGCATCACAATTAGCGTCATAAATTACATACATTACCAGTGACCGGGATCCGGGATTAGAATATGATTGCGAGATCATCCCACATCCGACCACTTAATTATAAATTGCTGTTTTGTTGCGAATTTTACTTAAATTATGATCATTATAAACATTACATGCTTTTTTTCCATAAAAGTACATATTTTCGCCATTACAAAATGTAACTGACTAAACCAATTCTTAACCAAACATCACGCAATATCTCTAATTCGAAAGAAAAGTGAAAAACGGAGTGTCTAGGCACTAGGTTCTCTTTTTACCCTGTTGTGTTGAATAAAGCGTGAAATTATACTATCACATAGTATATAAAAATATTTATCTTTATATTTCTTAAAGGCAAATAAAATTGCAAGCAGCAAATCAGAGTAGATCGTACAAGCTTCTGTATTGGATTAAACTAGTCGTCTGCTTGCAATAGACAGTTACTAGATTGTAGATAGGATGACAGTTAACTGACCAATCGTCATTATGTCTTTCCCTTATAAATTATGTTGGTACGTCCAACCTACTAATAATATAAATGCGAAAGATTGTAAAGACATATGAATGGATGTTTGTTACTCTTTGTCGCAAAAACTACTGAATCTTGATGATACTTTACAGTAGTATAGTTTATTTATCACAATAACACATAGGCTATTAGATTAGATTTATAAAGGTTTTGTAAAAATTGGCCATAATATAATGAAAAGTTTCTAGTATGGCAGATACTAAAAAACATAAGTTCAAAAATAAAGTATCGAGTAAGTCAATATAATACTGGGCTACTAAATTGTAATGTTTAAAAAGTTATATTTTGAATATAATGTGAGGTGGTAATGTGATGGGGACAAGAATAGCGATAGTTATTGATTCGATTCCCTCTGGGGGAAGATAGGTATGATGTATTTAAAACCTTTAAAAATTATTGTTATTCGTTTTACCATATCAAAATACGGCATTTAGTTCCACAACGCAACAGACAAAGTCTCTAAAAGAAAAAGAAAGTGGTCAAAGTATCTAAATATAAAATTTAAATGATAAGTGACTACTTCAGTCACTTTATTAGTATCTAGGGAAAGGAAATATGAAAACATAACAGAGCGTCTTAACACCAGATTCACAGATTTCTTCTGCCTACACTGCTTTGTACGGGACACAGCGTGAAGTTGTATATTATTACAAAAAATAAAATTAAAGAATTTTCACAGCAAAAGATAAATTAAGCTAACATCAATATATCATAAGATATCAGCGAGTGCGACGAGCTATCCCGCTTCCCGCATCCCTCATCCCGCGTCCCGCGTCCCGGTACAGGGGGTCTAATGGCAGAGCAATTACCGGCAGCACTGATGGGAGGGATCTTTAAGTTCTTCCATCAATCTTCAAATGTACTACGATTTTCTGTGAAGAAGTCATGGCATGGGATGCCCATATTTTTCTCTTGTTAAGGTGTTTATATAGAAATTATGTTTTTAGAATTATTGTTTAAGAATTTGAGTAAAAGAACAAAGTTAAAATACAAACGCTGACCAGTTAGATACTATATATCTTATATGTTTAAATAAGTATTATTAATAATGACAACAGTATTTCACGTTTTACATTTCGCTATTACTTTATAAAATAAATAAATAAATAAATAAATAAATAATAAATCAAACCTCAATTCGGAAAGTGGGGAATGGAGTGTCGTAACACTAGGTAACACAATATTTGCTATGTGCGGGATACAGCGTGAAGCTATGTATGTATATATGTACTAAATAAAATATTTGATTGATTCGAGGGGAGAGCGGAGAACGTTGTTTCAGGACCCTAGATTTTACTTTTATAACTTTTTTTTAGCTTCACACTGTACCCCCTCATAGCAGGGTAGGCAGAGGTAACCTATTGTTAAGACACTCCGTTCTCTTAAAATTTCCGTTCCCAACTTTCCGCCGAATTGCGTGCTGACTGGCGGAACTCAACGCCGCGCTTTAACTTGTTATTAGAGCAAGGAAATAAAAATACTAAATATTAATTAATATAACTTTGATAACTTATTCATATGAAATATCAAAAACCTCCTAAAAATAGCCTTCGTGTGTGCAAATACAACTTTATATATATGTTTGCAACAATTAAAGGTCCCCTATTGAACCCCCAAACGAGAATCAAAGTTCAACCAAACATTAGATAGCTGTGATGAAACAAGGCGCGCTCACTCAGGGATCGCAGGGAGGGGCTAATGGCTATCGTAATTACCACCCAGTACGATGAATAGTGTGAAAGCCATAGCTAGGTTAAAAACTGCCGATAAACGTGTATTTTCTATATATTTTACTTATTTTTATTAAATGCTAATATTTTTAATTTTAATGAATAGACATTAAATTTATATTTAAAATATTTTTTTTAAATAAAAGACTGGTAGATTTTAGTAAAAAATTCCTGTCATATACATGGCTTCGCAGCTGCTTGTCCCGCTTATAGCAGGGTGAGCAGGAACCTGGTGTTAGGACACTCCGTTCCCCACTTTCCCGCCAGGTGAGGCATTACATGGCGCTGGTGGCGGAACAACCTCGCACTTTGCCTTGTTACCAAACCCAGGAAATGAAAAATTCCATTTCCTGGGTAAGAATCGAACCACAACCTGTCGTGTTTACAGTCGCACGCTTGTGCCTCTGCGCCACGAAACGGAGCGTTAAAGTATCAGTCTAGTTTATATGATACTTGAGTTAAAATTCTGAGTGGTGATAGTCACCTTAGCGACCAGACAGATTATATAGATGTCAGTCACGCTGATAATCTGCTGGGTGATTTAACGCCATTTCACAGAGGAAAATGCTTAGAACCTTACACACTGTTTAGACTCCAGCCTTCTCTAGATGCTGAATTTTAGTTAAAAATAATTTGTAAAGTATCTACATCTTGAAATAGAGACGAAACCAAAAACTTTGGATCTCTTTTTTACAGAAAAGTACGCGGACGGTGGAGCATGAAACTTGGCACCTGCTTATAGTTTATATGATTACCCAGAGCCTTTATTTCCTTTTAAATAATACATAAAAAAATATTAAATTAACAAAATAAATGTTACACACACTACCATGGTTTGACATCACGGAATTTATATAGAGTGACATGTAAAGACAACGCGTTAATAACGCGCGTTATCAGGGTTTACTAGTTTATTTAATTCAGAAAAAAACAGGTTTAACGCTTTATCCCGCATTAACATGGTGGACAAGTGAGCCTAGTGTCAAAGGCACTCCGTTAATTCGATGTATGAATTAATAAAGAGAAAAATAAAAATTGAAGGAAAAGGTTTGTCTCTCTACCCAGCATAATACGCCAAACGCAAAGATAATCAGCATATGAATAAGTGTACATCGATTAAACGTTCAAATAATACTTTGCTTTGGTTGAATTTAAAAGCTACAACACTTCATTTACTTTTTATCAGTTAAAGGGTATTTTTGTTTCTATAATTATCTGGCATTTTTATAGAAAGCATGATTTGGCATACTGCCATTCACCCAAGAGCCTTTTAAGACATCGCAGCTGGAAAATCCGCAAATAATGAGATAAATTACACAGTTAACGTGGGACATGTAACTGCTTTTATACATACGTAAAGTGGTGTAGTGACTCACATCCCTCTTTTCTATTGTTAAAATCAAATGTTACATGTTGAAAGGAATTTTATTAATTTCTATCTATCTACATCATCATGGTGCAGAGGAAAGCGTCTGATTGTAGACATGATGTGATTGTGGAGTTCGATTCCCACTCATGGGAATGATTATATTTAAATTATTTCCATAGTGGCACACTTTAGTGGGGGACAAATGGCAGCATTGAAGTTTTTTTTTTACAGTGTTAATCTCACACTAAGGAAACAAAAAATATATTTAGAAAACACTTATAAAAATTTGAACTCAGCGGGGCTCAGAGACAACTCAATGGAGGGCCAAATTAAAGGGCGGCTCTGACCTTTAGCCATGCGTTCACCATCTTGCATGTAAAAATTTCAGGCTGAAATGGATTCTTGAACATGGCTACAGCCACCCTACTGTCTTTGAGAGACTCTGTTTTTTATCTTGAGTTCGGACGGGTTAGCTAGAGAGGGTGTTTCATCACTAGGTTCACTGTTATGCGAAAAGTGCGTAAAATTGCCTTTACTTTACAATAAATCTTGATTGCTTTGTCTTTGTGGATTGTACATAGCAAACAATTTATGAAATACATCTGAGACAGCAACAGTGGACGTTTATCGAGACCTAGCGGCCTTCAAGGAAATAGCTCACATTTCATAACACTGTGCAATATTTCGAACAAATATACGACTTCGAAATAGGTATGGAATTCAAATTTATCGTAGAAACGGTTATCATTTAATTAAAAAGTGACTTTAAAGTATTATTAAAAATGTCATGGAACACATTTATTGAAGAAAGAGAGAAGAGCGAAAAGATAATGACTGTGGATGAAACAAGAAGTCTGCAGAGACAAGTAGTGTCTGGCGCTCTGTTCTCTCTGACTACCCGCTTGGGGATAAAGCGTGAATCTAAGTAAAGTAAGAACGGAGAATACGTCACTTACTTCAGTTAATTCTGGCTATAATGCATACATACATAGCTTCACGCATATCCCTCATATAACGGGGGCGGCAGAGGAACGTAGTGTTAATACACTCCACGTTCCCCACTTTTCGCCAGGTGAAGGCAATGCGTGCCAGTGGCAGAACTCAACGCCGCGCTTTTTTTGTTATCAGCCCAGGAAATGAAAAATTCCATTTCCTGGAGTGGACAGACTCACAACCCGTCGCGTTTGACCGCACGCGTGCCTCTGCGCGACTTGACGACATTCTAGATATATGTTTTACTATAATATTTATACTGTTTCCAGTTTATTGTATTGTACACTAAAAATTATAAAAACAAATCAATATTTCGCACATGATAGATACAATATATCGTCCCATTATCAGAACCACTTGATCTGTGTCATCGTCATTAAACAGGGATGTGCGGCGAAATATCGACGCGTTTCTCGAAGCGCGTCGATAATGATTCAGCGGCGCGGTAGAACTCCCACCGAGTTAGTGTTACTTGGGGTTTAGTGTTGGTGTGCTATCATTTTACAAATTATAATTTATTTTTTATATAATATATTTTTATTTTTTAATATCTGGCCAATGTCTTTTTTTTAAGTATTTCTTATTTTATTTGCAGGAATAACTAAATCTGTATAGATTAACTATTATTATATAAGATAATTGTGTATTTTTTCATTGTATAATTAAATTATATAATATTTGTAATGAATATTAAACTAAAACTATGTTAAATTTATTTAAAAATAGATTAATTAGAATATAATTCCATATTCCATATATAAATATATGTATATATAGAAGTTCTGATGTACAGTATTTTAGTTTACTACTTTTTAACTATTTAAGTTTACAATATGACGTGATAAATATTTCACATTATCACTCCTTCAAATTGAGTGCAATCATCATTTTATGGAAATCGTTTTAAAACATTTATGAGGCCGGTAAAATATCGACATTTCTGGTTGGATGCTTCAAAAATGATTCAGCCAGGCGCAGCATGTCGGCGATTCGTATAATTCCCCGCTTAAAATAGAGAGGGGGATTTAATTTTTTTATCGATAACCAAAATATTGCGATTATTACTTTATTTATTTCAGAACATGATAAGAAATTTATTATTCTATAAAAAATAGCTTGTGAAAGTTGTAATTACTAATCAAAAGTTTTAAAAGTCTATTAACATTAAAATGTCAATCTGCATATTTTATGCAAATCCATATTATAATAAATTTCTTCTATTACAAATATATTTTTATATAATCCGCTTCACATCCATAAAACTTAAACACTTTACAATTAAAAATATATATTATCTTAAATATCTATTAACATCATAAACTACATGAAATAATAATGAAGAAACGTATTCCTATAACGGTAAAAAATGAAATGAATAAAAAAAAATATATAAATTGATATATCGATATAAAAGGTCACACCTCTACCGCCGCTCGCCGCGCATTAATCAGCTGTCGTTTGGTCTCGCCGCGTGCCAGCGATCCCGACCCGACGCAGGGCTGCCACTGACAATACAACTTTGTTTATTTTGTCATATATTCTGTTAGAACCTGCACTTACCTACGTACTGTGATAATACAGTAATAACACTGTTACTACACGGTTACTGTATACATGTGATAATTGCTTTTAGTTCAGGTCAGTTGTTTAATTATGGTGAACAACCAGATATTTAAACATGACAGTTGAGCTCAAATCACTTCTCCAATGCCACGTTGTATGGAGAACACAAGAGAGAGAGAGGAGAAGTGATCGGTAAAAAAGAGATATTTACACTATGAAATATTTTTTTTAAATACGTTGCTTAAATTGTAATGGTCTTTATTTTACTAATAATTTTGATAGTTTTGAATGTAATTTTGTTCGCGATTTCATATTTTATTTATTGCCGTATAAAAATGAAATATATCATTTATTACTCACTGTAGCTCATTTGTTAAGTAGTAACACAAACTAACATACTTCAGCAAATGATAACTCAGAAACAGAAACATCTCTTTTTATGCATTTTATTTTATTTTGCCTTCAAATTCTTTCTAATGACATAAATATAGACGGGTAGGTCTTGGACTGGATGCGGTAAGCAATATTAGAGTTCATCACACGTCTCAAACAATGAGTAATGACACTGAACTAACAGATGTAGATAATAACTATTTTGTCACTAAAATATTAAAAAAAAAAAATTATATATTCTATTTAACTTACCTAAGAAAATTCTGTATAAAACAATTTAATAAACATTGTTAAAATTTTTACGTAATGAAAAAATATTTTATAATTGCGTTCCATCTATACAATTGCTAAAATACGTGTAATTATATCAATAATCCCACATATTAGCAGCGGTAAGCTTTAACGTCTCAAAAGGCTAAGCACTGTGACAAAGAGTTCTATAAATATCTCGAGTGCTGTATGTTACCTGTAACAGTTACATTATTTTTATTTTTTAAAACAAATTTTATATATTTATTTATTGAATATGTCAAATATACGCCAAAAAAACTATTATAATAATTGCGAAATATTTTTATCTGTAATTTTAAAATTATAGAAAAAAGAATCTTAAGAGTAATTACCTTATTAACATGCTTTTATTTTTAATTTTACTAATATATGCAATAATCATAAACTTTCAAACAAGTTTATTAAATTAAAATATATTTAATTAGATATGATCACTTATAAATGAACAGTTTTTCGTATTTCGCATGTACTATATCATCTATATGATTCGAACCGTTATTTTTCTGCCCAAGTGCAGTAATTGTAACTTTGAAGTCACAACACTTTCAAATATTACAATAATAACATTTAATAATTATAATAAATTCCCTATTATAACGTAATATTTATATTTTTTTTTATTTATATAAAAAAGATGTAAAAACATCGCAAGACCCTAAGAAAAAGATCACGGTACCCTTGGCAACAGTGATAAGTCAGGGTCGTAACAAATAGCAACCCTACGGTGCGGTTTCACTTGACAAGTGGTCCTCGCCGATACGTTTTAACACTGGCCGTGTTGTCGATGTCTTATATCTTATATTTTTGCTCAACAAGATTATTAGGTATTTTACAAACTAGTTTATTTTTGTTGGCGTCAAAATATGTCGTTTTTGTTTATGGTAGTTATGTTATGTCATGAATTATTTATATTTTGATTAAAGATTCTTAGTCAAGTTCAAACCAATCGCGACGTTAGCTTTCGCCAACCAATAAAGCTAAACAAATAGAGAGAATAAAGAATATTAGAAATATTCTTTTTATTATCCTTTTTATATTAAGATTATTGTTACTAAAAATATATCTATAAATATATAAACATTTAACCTTCAAAAAAACAGTTAAAGTAAACATAATGTTCAAGTTAACATTGTGATTTTAATTAAAACAACATTTGTACTTTAAAGACACGAAACATATTTTTAAATTCTTATGCGTTATTTGATTCTTACATTATTTTTGAAAAGCCAGACAGTGAAGAACTCTAACCCCACAAAATACAAAATTTGAAAAATAACAAAAAAAAACTACAATATATCGATATAAAAGATCAACCCTACTGTCTCGCTTGACAAGTGGTACTCACAGCGCGTTTCGACGGCACACACCGTGTCGTCGTCTCGTTACTGCGAGAAGCTTTTTTTTTGAATGAACAAACAAAACCGAGGTTATTTGTGTATACTTGGCTACTTGCGTTCATAATTACACGAATTTTTTTAGGTTACTATAAAAAATGCTGAGGTTTATTATAATTTTACAAATATTATACACATACTTACAATAAAAATTAATATATTAATATTGCAAATTAAAAAAGATTAAATATTAATAATATATATTAATATTTTTAACAGATTACAATAAAAAATCGTAATTATCGATATCCGGCAAATAGGTACGTATCTATTGCGTGATGATCGCGACGAGTGGCTCTCAAAGGGGTCGTGATTCGGGAGTTGTATATCAAATGTCACGCCGACATCTCATTAGCGATACTGGATGTTAAATGTACCTGCATTTTATTTTTGAGCTGGATTAAAGGATTTTTGCTATATATTTATATATTTAAATGATAATTTTAATAGTTTACCTCCCTTATTTTCAATATATTTTATATTTATGTAAGTAGGGTACGGAATTGTTAAGAGAGAACAGAGTGTCTTAACACTCGGTTCTCAGGTTCCTTCTGCCTACCCTGCTATGTACGGTATACAGTGTAAAGCTAAAAAGATGTATGTAATATTTTCGCCACGTTGCGCTGGAAATGTAGCTTCAAATTATATTCAAGTCTCTAGTTAATTCTTATCATTCTTATCATTATCATTACGCTACTAACACAAAGCGGAAACAGTGTTAAAAGTAATAAGATTTTATGTTACAATTAAATTTGGTATTCGAAATCTTGACAAAATTCACACTTTAGGAATATCAATATTAAATTAAAAACGTGGCAGAATCAAACCTGTGCCTCCTGCCTAACTGGCCCATGAGTAAAAATAAGCTAATACATAATATAATTAAGTAGAGTTCAACGTTTCGCAGTGGGACAGTGTCAAGACTCCCCGTCCTCACCGTCGCCGAATAGAAATCGAACCCATGACCAATGAAATTCATAGTCAGACGCTATCTCACTAATTATACATACACGCTGTATCCCGCTTGTAGCTGGGTACGCAGAGGGAACCTAGTGTTAAAACACTCCGTTCCCCATTTTCCGCCAAATGAGGCATTGCGTGCTGAGTTGCTGAACTCAACACCGCGTTTTGCCTTGTTACCAAACCCAGTAAATGAAAAATTCTATTTCCTAGAGTAGAAATCGAACCCACAACGCATTATAGTCCCACTAATTATGAAACAAATTTTCAAATTTCAATGCAGCTTTTTAACATTAAGTCGCAATTTAGATGAATTTCGTATACCTATATTCTATATATACAAGTGTAGCTAAGCAGTATCTAAAGGCGTCGGTTGGCGCCGACTTCAAAGGCACAGCTGAGAGAGACGCAATATCATAGATATTGAGATCGTTCATTATTTATCCGCTCGTCGTCGTCGTTAAATTCTACCTAGACGTGTGTTTGAGCATTGTGTGAAGATGTTAATAAACTGTAGTGGACTGGAAACTTAGTGTATACTGGATGTGAAAGCAAAAATAGAGTATGTTATTATAATTTAAATAAATGCATATTTAATTTAATATTACAAAAATATATTTATGCTAAGCCAACATGACGCAGTGGGACGGCGTCTGATTGTAATCGCCATTAGTTGTGGATTCAATCCCCAATCGGGGTAATGATTATATTTAAATTATTTTCATTAGTATGCTTTTGTAAGACAAAAACTCCGCATTGCGTTCTTAACGCACAATGTTTCGATTTTGGGTGGAAAGTGGAGTCCAGTGTCAGTAACACTACTGTTCTCATTGACTACCCTATGTTGCGAAAATGCGTCCATATATATTTTTTATATTATATTGTTATACATATTATTATCATTAATAAAATTTTGTTATATATATTATTATCATAATTTTTTTACATTTCCAATAATTAAAACTAGGATCATAAGAATTATAAAGCAATTTGGATATATATAAGTATTCAAAATATATCTTGTTTGTCGTACCAGGGAAGCGAACATTTTGAAAAAGTATATAGATCGTTTCTTATAATTTATACATAATAATTATTTTATATACAATAAAGAGTTATTTATTATGATATATAATAATAAAGATTCTTCTTCTTGCCCTCATACCTTTATTTGGGGTCGGGTCACCTTCCTTTTCTGCGCCAAGACGTGCGATCTTGGGTTGTCGGTTCAGGTAATTGGGCTTGATCATCCGCTTCATCATATTCGCATTTGCATGAGGGGTACGCCCTAGTATTTTTAGCCGGTTTCACAGTCTAAGAAGGATTATTTAATTTATTTCCTTATATTTCTTTTAAAAATACATATATTAAAACGCTACGACGCCTAAGTACCTAACGAAAAAGAATCAAATCAGTTTACCAATTTATATCTTATTTCGCAACAAATTACATAAAGCCCATACATAAAAATTCTTATTTATAATATAAAAAGGATAAAAGTGAGTACGTCTGTGTGTAAGTATATGCTATATACTATATAGGTATGTAAGTAGAGGCCGCTGCGGGATATTTGCGCGCTATATTTGCTCATAGCCTGCTGTTTGCTCCTAACAACACATTCGCACGTCTACGAATATTAATACGAGTTTTATTAAATGTCCCGGTGTTTGAGCGTCACGGTTACACTGGGTGGATTATTTTATTTTTAACCGAATATAAAAAAGAAGGTTACCAATAAGACTGATTTTTTTATGATTATGTGTGTAAACATTTTACTGGGTGGACCAATTTTGGAAATTCTTTTTTTATATGATAGCTTATGTTTCTGATGTGGTTCCGTTTAAATTTTGTTAAAATCTGACGAGTAGTTTTAGAGTTATTCGTAATGTACTTTTTAGTGCAATTTCTTTGAAGTTTCTTTTTAATTTAAACATTTATCAGTACCTAATAACGAGTATTTAATATTTTGATTTTGGTGATGTAAATATGAAAACATGTCATTTTTATTTCTTTGCTCTGGCCAAACAAGACGCGGCGTTGAGTACCGCCACTCATATACAATATGTCGAATTTGTCTGAAAAGTGAAAAACGGCGACTTTTGTCACTAGGTTCTCTCTCTTCTCTCTAGTTTAGATTTCTACTTTGTTTGTTGCTTCTTTAATTTTATGACACTATGTTTAAGCTTTACATTAAGTTTTAATAAACAATTAAATAAATTGGTAATATGTAAAATTGTAACCCTTAATTAAACTGTTCAACAAACATTTAAAAAAAATACACATTCTTTTAAAAGTGTTAAAAAACTTTTTTGCGAAGTAGCCAGCCATGATTTTACCGTCCTGCGGTCATGCCCGCATGCCCGCAACCGCATACACTGCCAGCTGAGGGGACTATTGACTCCTGTATTAGATTTAAGTGGACAATAGTGTTAGGTATATTGTAAGTCTTAATATTGTTTAGCTTCTCTTAATTATTTTGGAAATGTTTCTTTTTATTTATATTTTTAAAGCAGGTATAAGCGAGGATGTTATAGTAAGAATGAAGAAGAATGTGCTCAGGTGGTTTGGGCACGTCGAGAGGATGAGTGATGAAAGAATGATGAGAAAGATTTATGAAGCAAAGGTGAGCGGCAAGAGAGGTAGGGGAGGCCTCGGTTGACCTTCGAGAACACAGTATCAATGATACTGGAGTAATGTCACGTAAAAAGCATGAGGACCCCCCGGAGGGCATGCATGAAGAGGTTAGTGACTGTGGACGAGACGAAAGAGTATGCAGGGACCGTAGCGTTTGGCGCTCCGTTCTCTGTGACTACCCCGCTAGGGATAAAGCGTGAAATTAGATAGGTAGGTAGGTTCCTTTTATTTTTTAAATATTTTTTTGGTTTAAGGCTTTGTGGTATAATTGTTGTTTATTTTTTATTAATTCAAAAATTTGCCACTTAACACGCATCGCTTAAATTCGGCGGAAAATGGGAAATGAAAATTTTAAGAAAACGAAGTGTCTTAACACTAGGTTCTCAGGTTCCCTCTGTCTACTCTGCTATATATGAGATACAGCGTGAAGCAAAAAAAAAGGATTATTGTGATTTACTAATTCAAAGATTTTAAGTTCAAATTTTACTTTAAGCATTAATTAAAAAAATGAGTCACAGATATTTTTGCATTCTACACTTTGGAACATCTTTCTTTAAAAAAAAAATATATTCCTCACCAAAGCCATAGTATAAGCTAGTATAATATGCGTTATACTTTACAACGGATGAAGTAGGGGGATAAGAACGTGGGCTGACCGCAGGGGACGGATGCGTGAAACTTTGTCCTGTTAGCCGACCGGTGGATAATCATGGGATTATTATGTTCTTTTGATCGTATTTATCTTTTTGACTGTCTCTCTCCGTTCCACTTAGAGACGCAAGATAGCGTTTAAATAGCATTAAATCGGGATAATATACTAAGTATTGAAGACACAAATATATTTTTTAATGAAGTATATTAGATTTATGCATATATATGTTTCATTCATTTATATTTTAAGTGCAATAAAGATTATTCTTTTTTATTCTATTTATTTTCAAATTACAAAAAGCCAAAATATATTTACTAGTATCCATGTTGACGCGTTAACAACGCGCTGCCTAGCAACGTATATGTCACACCATGGTAGTGTGTGTAACATTTATTTTATTAATTTAATATGTTTTTTAATTATTACTTTAAAAAGATATTATCATTCTGCTCTCCTTCCTCTCCTCCTCCTATATAAACTATAAGAGTGCCAAGTTTCACGTTCCTCCGTCCGCGTAATTTTCATAAAAAGGGGTCCAAAGTATTTGCTTCACGTATAAACATATAGATGTAGCAAATGCAAGCAAGGAAATGAAAAACTACTAATGACATCGACGTAAAAGAATAACAAGAATATAACACTTATTTTAAATCTTTTCTCAAATTAATATATTGCAATATAACCGGTATTCATATTATACATCGATATTACAAGTCAACGCTTGCGTTCTTTAATCATCGATTAGATAAAGTCGTTCCTCAGCTTGTAGGTACGCCTTTTAACGGATGATATAAACGCGGTGACTTGGCAAGTAGGGGACGACAAGTTCGAGATCCACAGGGGGCGGATGTGCTCAGAAATGGCACTGTCGAAGTACATTCCTACTTAAATATGCTATAAAGATGTTAAAGAACGTATCTTTGAAGTTTTGTCAGGGTTTTTGTGATAAGCCTCTGTTTTTGTTATAAGTGTAGAAATTAAGTAAGTTACTATATAACGAAATCTTAATTCCTATGTACATTTTCATTCCTGTATATATATATTAGTTTTTGAAGTAGTTTTAATAAATTTAAAAAATGTTTTGCTTATTTGTTCATATCGTCGCATAGAAGTTGCAATTAACCTGTTCCCAGTACATTTAATTTATGTAGAAGTATGAACATAATCTTCGTAGTAATTAGTACAAGTCCAATTGAGTTGAAATTTACATACATCTTAAGTTCTGATAACAAGAAATAACAAGACAGTTAATAGAAAATAGCTGCCGCAACAAAATGTCGGATATATTAATCGGGATATCAAATGAAAGGACAAAGCCTGTTTTTAAAAACTTTTTTTAATTAATATTTGTATTCTTTTTGTGACCGTTGCAAGTAGCCGTTAAACGCCACGTCATTTTAGTCTTCATTTACCACTCATATATTTTATCAATTATTATGAAAGCTCATGATGATATACTTTTGATTCTACTGGTCGCATATTAGACAGAAAGAACCTAGTACTAATACCCCCCAATTTTTCATTTTCCGTCTAATTTAGAAACATTGTACGTTTGGTGGAACTCAACGCCGCACATAATCTTGCCTGATCTAAATGAAAATGATCAAAAGAAAATCATTCCCCGGCACACTTACTACTGTGACGGTGCCAACAAGTATGTAGTAGCATATGGTGGTTCTAGAATATTAATACGACTTTTCCAAAGCCACATTAGCAAGAGACAGTCAATGTCGGTTCGGTAACGATTATAGTTTAGTACCCGGTTTATATTCCGTTTCGAGACGGCAAGTGGGGCGTGGGACGAATGACATCGCGAACAGAACTGGCGGCCTCGTCTCTTGTTGCTCGTGGACAGGGTTGTCGCTTTGTCGTTTTGTTAGGTGATGCGAAATATAGTTTTCGAATAGAGATTTATAAAAAAATGAGTTTTTATATCTATCTTTTTTATTATTAACATACAGCAATGTTTTATGTAAGATATTGGTAGTAGATATGTTTTAAAATAAAAAGTACTAAAGGTATATTGGTTTTTTTCTTTGCCTTCTGATGATGTAAATGACATAACTTAGTCACATCATCACAAAATATTAGTGAATCAATTTGAATTTTAACGTACAGAATTATCGATCATGCCCGTTTCTTCTAGGCCTATATGTATAAAACGCTTGCATTACTGCGTGACTGACAGACAATATGCTGGTGAAACTACTGGCCACAGGAAACTAAAATTTGGCTTCCTTTGGGGAGCACAATTGAGCACTAAGAAAGGATGTCTCGAAATTTCTACGAAAAGGAGAAGAAACGACAACTTTGGTTTTGAAATACAGAAAAGCAAAGTCACGAGATACATCAATTAGTTGTATAATTTTATCGTTGGTATAGAGTGGAAATTGTAACTTTAAAGCGTTATTAAAATTAAAAACAAACAGATCATTAGATGAACAACAGATTGATAACATTTGCCGAGTTTGTATATTCAGCGTTAGTCCTAGTGAGGCGTGGGACGAGCGACACCTAGCAAAGTGACGGCGTCAGTTCTAGCTAGCTTGTCTATAAGGATTGATAGGGTTGCTACTCCCTATTTATATGATTAAAAATGACACCGTTGTAGCAAAAGTAGTAGCTAATGCGCATGGCTGCTGGCAGTTCAATTTTTTTTCTATATTCATAACATAAATGCTTCTTCGATCTAGATAGGTGTATAATAGATTCAATACACGATGTCATAAAATGGTGTAGGTAAAGGATAAATGTAAATAAAATGTTCCCTTTCCCTACTTTGTGAAATTCATTCATATAAATATACATATGTTTACATTTTCACATTAAGAAAAAAGAAAACAATAAAAAGAATTGAAACTAAAAACACACTTGATCTCTAAAGTGTATGTATGTTCGTGTATTAAAGTAAAATTACAGATATTATACAAAGATGTTTTAAAAGCATGTTCTAAACAGGGAGAGGTTAATAGTTAGATGCTCGGCTTAGTATTCTGTAGGCTACACTCAGGTATGGGATAGATGACATCTCGTGTACTACTGACAGTGTTGAGTGTTGTTGCTCGTCTCTAAGCTGTAGGGTTGAAACTTTGTTATTATATAATGTAAAAATTTACGAAAGCTTTTGCTGGCGTTTGAAATTAAATTTTCATAATATGTTAAATAAAATATTTCTTTCAATACATACTTTGACATATAAATGTATCGTATGATTAAAAATTTTGTATATAGGTAAATTATAGTCATTTTCCATTCCCCATAAGTGTATATATTGTTCACATAACATATATCACTACTAACTGACTTCAAATAATATATAAAATAAATAATGCATTATTATTCATTAAACAGTATTTCCTTATTAACATTATTACAAAAATTACAATAGATATATCAAGTCGCAAAAATTTCACATTAACGCACCAACCCTGGTAACGTGGCAACGGGAGGGCGGTGGAGGGCGGAAGTGTCGTGCGTGCGATTTAATTCCATCGCCTCGCCCGGGACGGCGACTTGAGTGTACTTGAGAGGTAGACTGTTCTGTATAGATATCGAGACCTTTGTGTGTTTATTTTTGTGTTACAGTATTTTAGCTTAACAATTGGAATGGAGGTTACAGGTTCGATGTCTAACCAACAGAAATCGTTACATTTGTGATATATGTAATTTTTTTTCTGTCTCATAGGACATATAAGTAATCATATTTAGTTCTATGAAGGAAAAGAGGGAAAGGCAGACTAATTGATTGTTAATTTTCTCTTTATATTTCTTTTAAAATCAGTATGGTATTAAACAAATAAAAAACTAAGTAAATACAAATTTATTTTGTTAGCTCTCAGTAGTACTATCAGTCTTAACTTATTATAAAAAAAAACTTAACGCTATATTCCATATAGCAGGGTTGTCAAAGAGAACCTAGTGTCAAAACACTCCGTTCACCGCTAATTAACTAATTATCCGAATGAATTTTATTTTGCCTTTTACTACAGTTTACGAAAACGTTTATAATAAAACGTAACGTGTATGTATACTTATAAACAACAAAAATAAAAACCCAAAAAATATTCTAAATGTTAAATAATAGCATTTTTATCGATAATCGACACATTCAAAAAGAAGCACATCACTGATGAAAGTTAGAAGCGGCGGCCGACACAACGGGCTGCTCGTAAAATTGCGAGCCCAGGTGACTGTCGGCGCTCACACATACACAACCTGACATGCTTGCAGGGCTGACGAACAACTTAGAAAATAATAAATTTGTAAATTTCACTTTTTCTTGTTATAGAGAGAATATACTTTTTTGTAGAAAGTTTATTTTATATGCCCTCTATTTTTTTCAAACCAAATTAATATTATTGTATGTTTTAAATAAAACCTCTCTTAGGTAATATATACGTTACATAAAGACAATAAATATCATTTTGAAATTTAGTAATAATTCTTAACTATTTCTACGTAGAATAAATCTTATTTTACATTAACTATAACTTAATAGTTTTATATAAGAATACACCATATTATACAAAAAAATATATACATTTAATATATTACACAAGTTTAGCGGTCCCAGCCCTAAGCCCTTGGTAAATATGGCATCCGCCGCCTACTTAGTGCCCGAGGTGGGAGCAGAACTTCTGCTCGGGCCTCGCCGCCTATCGGATAAATAACCTCGCCTCATTTTATGCTCCCTTGTGGTTCTTGACGTTTTTTACTAAATTTTTGTTTATTTTACAATATTTTTTAAAATATATTTTAAGGGGTGCTGACTTGTAGGCTTGACGAGTTTTTTAGATGGATATTTTCAATAAATGTATGCATTTTTGTATGCCAAAATAATTTAAGGGTCTAATTACCAAAGGAGGCAAAGTCCATCTTTTACTAACAAACGCGGCAGTCGTTCACGTGTTTTAAGATTCCAAGTTAACCGACATAGCTTAAGATTAAGAAACAAATTAAAATACACTATACATATATCGTAATTATACTTAACGAAATGCATTGCAACAAAAAAAATATAGTATCCTCTCATTGTTATTCGTTTTGTGCAAAATTGCATTAACTGGACATTGCCACCCTTGTTATTACACCATTTCCTCTGAATTTAAGATTAAAAAAGATCATTAAATTATTAAATAGTAAAGCAAAATTATTAAAAATCATATCAATACTAATATTATAAATTCGAAAGTAACTCTGTCTGTCTGTCTGTTACGCTTTCACGCCTAAACCACCGAACCGATTTTGATGAAATTCGATATGAAGATAATAGAACTGAACTTGGGAAGATGATAGAACTGAACTTGGGAAGATGATAGAACTGAACTTGGGAAAGGACATAGGTTATTTTTTATCGCGAAAAAAGGGTAAAAGGTGTTGAAATATGGAATGAAAGTTTGTATGGAAGATCCTTATTGTCAAACATAAAATCACGTAAGATTGTTCAACTGTTTACAACTTTCACACCTAAACCACTTATTTTACCACCAACCACCAATTTTGACAAATAGTCTAGACCTTGGGAAAGACTATCGGTTACTCCTTACCATGTCATATAACCAAACTCCACGCGGGCGAAGCCGCGGGCGGAAAGCTAGTAATTTATAAATAAATAAATGATTTATTATTATTTTTCAGTAATGATATCAAAAAAAATATAAGTTATTAGATTTTAAGTTATATACTTAGTTAAGCTACGGTCAGAACTTGACATGTTCAGAAGCTGTGTGGAACGACGGGTGCGGACAATAAAAACTATTTATTACAGTGATAAAACATTTCATAGTTCAAAGACTCGTTAAATCGGTCACCTACGTTTTAAAAAACTTGTTTTTATAATGGTTTACCATAAAGACGTTTTACCAAAATGTAACGATTTTATTTTATTTTTACACGACACTAACCGCATGAGAAATATATTTTATTGGAACGAAGTTGCTTATCGCGTGATGTGGAAGGGAGCTAGACGGAAAAAATTAAGATCAAAAGTTGTAACGACACTTTTTGCTATAGTTGCCGCGTCGTGCTGCGTGTGCGTGTTTCTTTGTCTGTCTCTCTCATAGAAAGCAAGCTGGTTATTTTCGTTTCGTCTTTCTATTTCATTACATTATATTTGTTAATAATAAAAAATATATTATTATAACTTAAATGAAATAATTTTTTATTGCAATTCCTGCACTAATTAATCGAGAAAAACCTCGTTCCATCCGAGTGTCCCTTGACACCTCTCTTTTTTTTTCAGCTTCCCGCAAAGAGCATGGTAGTCAAAGAGAAACTAGTCAAGGCTGTTCTCTACTTCCACCTTAGATGAGTCGGAAATCAACGCCAAGTTTTGACTTACCAAAAGCAAATGAAAATTATGTATATATATTATCATTGTTTCAAATGGACGTCGAATACACAACCAATTGCTTTTACAGTCAAACGCTACCTCACTGCTCTACGATTCCCTTAAATCATTTATTTAGTAATATATTAATTTTCTTCAAATAAATCGCCTACATTGTGAGCCATATACAAGTTGGATCATTTCGTTCTCATGTTTCGGTGCGAAAATTTTCAGTATAATACTTATAATAGTAACCAAAAAAGGTCACTTACAATATAATATCGAATGCTTTTGCATTTATAATACACATATGGATTAAATGAGAACCTTTTGTTCAGATGTAACTGACTCTACAATATGATCATGTCGTCGTCGTCGTCAGCCAGAAGACGTCCACTGCTGGACATAGGCCTCCCCCATAGATCGCCATGTAGCACGACTGGATGCCTCCTGCATCCAGCGCTTTCCCGCAATTTGGACTAGGTCGTCGGTCCATCTAGTAGGGGGCCGTCCCACTATACTATATGATCATGTACTATATATAATATAATTAAAATGAATAGAGACTTTCATCAAATTAATTAATCTAGAGAATACAAATATTTATTTTTATCTCACTCTGAGGCCTGAATTATAATGATTACGCTTTCAATATTCCTTAACGAAAGAAACTAGTGATTTTATCTAATTGCCATTAAAAAATATATATATATAAAAATATTTTTTACCAACTTATCAAACGAGGTATAAGTCTATTCAAATATGTAGTTTAACAAGGAAATTCTTGTAGACAGTCATGTAGCTAATATTTAACTACACACCCCTGCAATTGAGAAAACCAGCCCTACACGTTGAGAACGATGCCCTAACGTCTGCAATAAATGCTGCACTATTTCTCAGCGTTAATACCCGCTAGAGGGACCAGGATTCTTGCTGCTGGGAGATATAACACTCATACCCAGTACGGTGACCATACTGGTGTGAATAATAGGGACAGTGTCTTACTTTAAAGCTCGACGGTTGTGGGTTCGATCCCTACTCGGAATTCGTATTATTTTACATTATTTTCATATCCATGCGTTTGAAGTACACGTAATTGATTTGATAATGAATTCGAAAGGAGAGCTGAGAAGAGGTAGCCTTGACACTTTTGAGGTTTTCTCTCTCTGCCTACCATGGAAAAAAGCGTGAAGCAATGAAAAATCTAGTGATACTTCTTAACAAAACGGAAAATCTATGGTTTCGAAAACTATTTCAAGGAATATAAAATAATTAAAGAAGTTCAACACTAGTGTAGTTATTATAGTTATAAGATGTTACTATATATCAAAAATTTTTAGAAATAAATATTATTATTATTATATTAAATTATACTCATATTTTATCCATCGTTTAATACCTTGTTTCTTTTCTAAATATAATATAAACAACAAACAAGCATAACTTGTTAAGTTATCAGTGTAGTACGAATTCCCAATTCCAGTGAGCATGATAAGAGACGTCACTTTCATACTGAAACTAGTAATAAATGCGTCTAGAGTCGCTTTATCCGTCCTGACAGGTTGAACCGAGATAATTTATCAATCAATACAACCAGCCCTGACCGGAACACTTAACCAGTTTTGTAATATCGCTCCCGTGAATGTTACACTTTATCACTATTCCTGTTAGAGTGTAACAGTTTAAAGAATATTAACGTTTATTATGTTGGAAATATTTTTTTTCTTGTTTAACATAGGAAATATATCGGAAAATAAAAAATTGTTAATTTAATAATTGTCTGTTTTAAAATATTTACTGTTATTCTGATACTTAATCCTAAGTATCAAAAGTATTTTAGTAAGTCGTATAAGAATTTAAACGTAGCAGGATATGAATTTGCGCCAGAACTATACCTATATTCGTTTTTATGGAGTTGTCGAAATTATTATACGTTTATGAGCGTATTTTGTTAATATCAAGGTATTGATTAATTTTATATATTATTATTCTATTATCAAAAATGAATGCTAGCTAGCTAACTTTTCTACGTTTATTGATGAGTTTTTAGAAAATATTTGATTTACTTTTTTTTCAGATTTACTTAGTTAACAATCTTAATTATTTAAAAAAATGTTAATTACAACTGTCAAAGTCTTCAATTACCTAAAAAAAAATACCTAAAATAAGTCAGTATTGTAAAATAGATAATTAAAATTACAGAATATAAATAGAAAATCTCAAAAAACTCAAAAACCAATTGAATTTGAGATCTTGTCATCTGTCGAAATAAATTATAAAAGCTCGTCTGCTTACAGTCCCTATTTTTCCGCTAGCTTGGTACTACTATTGAGGAAAAAAGTCGAGTTTGCCCTTCCGCCTGAACGAGGCGTCTCTCGACTTCGAGACGCATTGTTCTAGTGGCGCCGAGTGCCGACGCAGAATAATAGCGTTGGAACTTGGATGTTCTTGAAATTTTATATTTTAGGTTAAATTACACTTTTAACAAAGAAATTCTTACTTATTCCAGCTTACCTTCATATATGACACGTTTTATTTCTATCTACGAATGTTTTTACTTAGTTTTTAGAATACAGTTTTATATCTATACTATGCAAGAACAGATAAATATAGAGAGGAACCAGAGAACTTAGTGTTAAGACATTCCATTCTCTTTTTAACATTTTGGTGCGGAAGGGAAATGTTAAAATTTAATAACTTTAAATTTTTACTTTGTCAGTCGAAATAACTGGAAATCAACTCTACGACTTATTGGCAATTGGTGGGTATATCAACAAAATCAAGTTTTCCACCAAATATATTACCAATATTTAGTAAAATGCCTCATTTTCGAGTTATGAAAAAAAAAACCCGACAGAAAAACGCAATTCGACGACAAGGCGAGGCGTGGTACAGGCGACTATAAATTAGAGGGTAGCGGTCGGCCAGTAATTGCATGGAAGCGCGAAGTGGCGCCGGGAAGGGCGTAGTGATTACGTATTATCGCACGCGATGTTTGTTATATTATTATTATACTTGCGTATTCTGGGCCACGGTGTTTAAGGGCCAGGAATTAGGTAATTTAACCCTAAACGCTTATTTGACAAATTGAACTGTTAGATTTAGTGTGCCTGTATCTGGATCTGATATTTTTGATAAATGGCTCCCATTATAGTATAGATATTTAGTGTGATAATAATAGAATTAGTTTGTTATTTTATTATTATATTCTATATACCTCTAGAAGTCGGTTATAATTTTATGTGTGATATTTTAATAAAAATTGGAACATGTAGAGCTTTTACAAAAGAATATATAAGGAATACTAAATTGTCATATGTTAGAAATATCATATATTATAATTTCTAAAAGTAGAATAAAAATATTTAAAAAATTTGGACATAAGGAATAATGAGCTATTCAAGTCAAAGGGAATGTTATATTTTTCTTGAATATATTTACAAAATAAATTTAAAGATGGTAACCCTACAAATTTTGAAAGTGCCCTATTAGACGCAATATCCAAAATTGACAAATAATCCTTTGTCATCCATACCATGTCTAAAGTATCATAAATTATATATAAATCTTATCCATAAAGGAGAATTTACTCGTATAAGCACGAATTTGCATACTACTTGCCTTATAGTAAAATCAGGCCTAGATGTTCCATATCTCGATTATAAAGTGCCTTTACAATTCGCGGTTGTAAAAACCACATTGGCACGACATAAACGTGGCGTATAAAGGTAGTTTCCCATAGAACTGGGGGGTTTTATAGTAATTTTCTATAGACTATGGTTAACGTTTGGCTATAAAAGCTCTCATTCTTATATTTTATGTTCCTTGTTGTCCAGAAAACATGTTTGATGTGGTAAAGTGGCAGCAAATCGATATTTATATTTTTTACCTTTACAATTTATCGTTCTTTTTTATAACTTAATTTAGATATGACACTTGTCGTGGCGCAGAGGCTCAAGCGACTGTAGACACGACGGGTTGTGGGTTCGATTCCCACTCGAAAATGTAAAAGTTTAGTATTTTCATTTCCTGGGTTTGGTAACAAGGCAAAGCGCGACGTTGAAATTCTCAATTAGGCGGAAAGTGGAGAACGGAGTGTCTTAACTCTAGGTTCTCAGGTTTCTTCAGCCAACACTGAGGGATACAGTGTGAAGCAAAAAAATAGATATATTTGCTGGATATGCAAATATACCTACTTACACTTATTAATTATGCCATAGTTTGTGAAGACAGATGAATGGACGTACATAATAGCGACGTACTTTGTGCTAACGTTCACAGTAGTGTTAATAAAAGCACTACATGTAAAAAATCAAGAATATCTCCTATCAGAAATTTGACATAATAATATAATATAACATGGCAATTCGAAAACAGCATTTAACAATTGTTAAAAATATTTATTTCAATTCGTCAAGAATTTTATAGAATCAAAATAAACTACGATAATCCAATTTACCGAATAATAATATATTTATAATAATACATAATTAATGTAACTTTAAAAAACACAAGAAACAAGTATATAGTGGTCGCCGTTGCGATAAAATTGGGTCATGTCTAACTTCAACGCCCAGTAAGAAGGTTCTATATACCTTCTTTTCTAATACAAAATGAGACAATAGCTAGGTATTATATTTAGATGGTCTATTAATAATTTATAGCATACGCCAAATATGGCTTCTGTACACACCATAGCAACCCAAAATTACGGCGTCAAACTTGATAACAAGGTAGCACTTATCGTACCGGAACGAATCAATCAATAGGACGGTGACGGTAATGAACGGTTGGAGGGTGAGGAAAGGAAACTTAGCCCCGGATTCTGACTAAGACTTGGCTTAAACTTGTCTTTTTACGGTCTTAGTTCTTGGTTACGTACTTTGCGTAATATTGGTCTTTTAAGGAAATTGTTTTTGTCTCTCATCGTTTTTACGATGTGGACCTTTTTGTGTGGGTGGTTTTAAGTTAATCTGTTGCTTGCTTAGCATTGTTTAGTTTAGTTTATAATATGATTTGATGAAACGTTGTATACTTTTATGATAATTGAAATGCATTCTTGATTTTTTGTATCGCTTCACTGTATTTTGCATATAGCATTGTAGGCAGAGATATTCACAGAAGCCAGTGGCGGTAGAGGAGGAGCACCGTGAGATTTTAGTGGGTATACGGAAATCCTGAGGGCTGGTATTCGTTACGGATTTCCTCACGTTAAGAAAAAAGAATTGTAGGCAGAGGGAACCTAAACCTAGTGTCAAGACACTCCGTTCTTTTGTTTATTTATACTGGATTTGATTTTTTTTACTTGTTTATATTTATTAATGGCTATGTATAGTTTTTTGGTATACTTAAACAAAATGGTTTTACTTACACAATGTACACATGTACTTAAAGATAGGGAACAGTGTCACACTAATCTCTCTATTTCTCCTTCAAGACAGCGTGAAGATAAAATCTACATACATAAATCTATATTTATTCATTATTAATTTATATAATATATAAATTTCTATATTATATAATATTTTAATATCAAAAGTAGTTAGTATTTAGAGGTTTTGGTAAAAAAAAAATTACTCATTAATTTGAACAGGCGACGCGCGCTGATTGGTCCGCCCTCCTCGCTAATGAATGAGGGAATGAAAATTGGTTTCACGCTTCTCGATCTTTACTTAATATTTACTCCAAAATAATACTTAGAATATTGTGTTATATTTTTCATAATAATTTGAAAACTATTTTAATTTGAAAAATATTGCTTACGTAAAGAAATAGCTAGAAGGTTAAAAAGAAATTAATCGGATGAGCGACTTTATGAAAAAAAATCACTAAGAAATGAGTAAAGTAAATAAAAAAAATAACGATTTCAAAAATAAAAAATTACTGTCACTTGTGCACAATGCGATTATAATATTAAAAAAACTGATTTTCTAATAATCTATGTGTCCCTCCATAATATTGTACTTTTTTTTATCCATAATATAAATCCTGAAAGATCACTTAAGCTTAGAAATATATTTTAAAATATATAAAAAATATCTTAACTATTTTTATAAATTTAAGAAAAAAACAGAAATATTCTACTTCCTTCTAATATTAAGTATAAATGCGAAAGTTTATAAGAAAGGGGACATTACTCTTTCTCGCAAAAAGTACTAAACCGATTTAGATAAAACTTTACACAAACCTATCTTATACATCAAAATAACATATAACCAACAATTTACAAAGATTTAATATTATTATAACAACAAAAACAAAATATAAATATATAAACACACCTCTTATATGTAAGGATAAGATTTTCCCAAACACTCAACGTCACAAAAGATATGTGTGGCGGCGCACCTTTACATTGGTTTAATTCCGCGACGCGCCTTAAATTCCACTTTCTAGGAACGATTAACGCATAATAAGATCTGGAGAACACGGCTTTAAGCCGAGCCGAGTATGCCTTGCTTGAATACTCCTATACAATTTTGTTATATAGCATATATGTATGTGGAAATAAATATTCACCTTGTATTTGATATTTGATTTTTTTTGAGTTTTGCAGCGCTTTTTTTTACAAAGTAAATTTAATCTATAATCATATAAAAAAATATTTGTTTGATGAATTACGATTTAACCATATTACTGAAGATTCTCTGCAAAATTCGTGATATTTTTTGTTATAATAAAAAGTTAAACTACGATATTATTAGGTGAGGCCATCGTGGTACAGTGAGTTAGCGTCTGACTGTAAATACGATACGGTAGTGGGTTCGATTCCCACTTATTGATTACTATATCCCGCTCTAATAAGCCAAATTGCGGCGTTGAGTTCTGCCACTCAACACGCCAAGACACGAATTCGCTTGACACTAGGTTCTCTGTGCCTAGGGTAGGCTATACGGGAAAAGCGTGAATCGGTAATTATTGGCCAACAATTTGCAATAACGGGTAATGTTTTAACATACTTATAAAAATATAGTATAGGTACTTTATACATATATATATGTACTTATTTCCCTACGCTTGTTTCCCTCTCGCTTTTCGGTTGATGTAAAATCGGTAGAAAACCGCTAAAACGTCAGCCTTATTACCTAATAGCTCGGGGTCGTTGTGAAAATTCTTTTGTGTTTTGACGAAACTTTTTAACTTTTTAAGCAAATATTTTTCATTTGAACTACCAACGTTGAAAAATACCGAGAAACGCCGAGGGAATTATCATTTTACTTATCTGATACCTTGATATTTTAAATTCTCAGCATATTGATTGTTTTGGTTGTTATAATCTATTTTATGACTGCGTTCAATCTATACCTAGCTCACATTTGTAGAGACTTTTTTTTTATAACTAAAAAACACATAAAATTTTGAATTAGTTTAGATATTAAGATTTCAACTGACATAATGCTTAATATTATCATTATATCGTAAATTAGTGACAAGTTAAAAATAAAATGCTTATCTTTGGATCACGAGAGATATTCTGAAACATCCAAATAACACTTCGCTTCATCCCCCTTTCATTAATCGATAAAGAATTTTAACAAAAATCTCCCAAAGGATTTAAAGTCAATAGCATTTCGTTCAAATTTACGTTTTTTTTTATTATTTCTTCTAAAAAGCTGTACAGTTCTTCAGACTAAATCTTCGGAATATGCAAAAGTATTTCTTACTCTATGGTAATAGAGATTTTACTTATAATATTGTTTTTAAGAGATAGATAAAACTGTTAAATATCTTATACGGACAGCGTATGACTGTAAACACGATATGTAGTTGTGTGTTCACTTCTCAATTGGTGAATTATTATATTAACGCCTGACGTAGCGCAGAGGCACAAGCGTGCGACTGTAAACGCGACAGTTTGTGGGTTCGATTCCCACTCCTGGAAATATAAAATTTAGTATTTTCATTTCCTGGGTTTGGTTAGAAGGCAAAGTGCGGCGTTGAGTTCCGCCGCTCAGCAGGTAATGCCTCAATTTGGCGGAAAGTGGAGAACGGAGTGTCTTAATAGTAGATTCTCAGCTTCCCTCTGCCTACCCTGCTATATGCGGGATACAGCGTGAAGCTAAAAAAAATATATATATCTATTTCTTTGTTCTGGTAAGACAAAGTGCGGTATTAAACCCCGTCAATCAACATACAATATTGAATTTAAACGTAAAGATGAGAACGGAGTGTCTTGGCACTAATTTCTCTTTAGCTACTAATATACTAGATAGGAAAAAACGTGAAACTGCTGAAATAATACCTTAAGATAGTGGTGGTGACAGTTCACCAAGAAAGAAGCTTGAACTACAAAATAATGTTAAATCATAAAGCATAAACGATTACACAAACGTCAGCATATCTGTAAAGGCAAATCGAAGTAGTCGGACATCTTGTTATCAATCAAATACTAATGTTCTCAATTTATACCACACATGGGTACATTGCGCGGCTAATGGTGTATGCCGTCATTATAACTAAATTATGTTGGTGCCTCACGCTAATGCCACCCGCTGGCATTGCCGTTTGCTACAAACACGGAAACGTACTTTATATAGTAAATCGTAACTAGTGAAATTACGTTTCATATTTTGCAATTTTTTTCGTCCATTAGCTTATAATTCTAGAGGATAATTTAGAAAATGCTTTTGTGTGACTTTTTGCCGCTTTTTTTTGTCATATTTGAGTGTTATTTCATTTTTGTTATGAGCTAAGTTGACGATGACCATCAGATATACATCCTACTCTCTCCTCAATTATTTTATCTAGGTATATAAAAAAGCAAATTGTTAACTTATAAGAGATTATATTTAATATATTGATTATATGTTATTTTTTAGAGATGTATTGAGGCTGTACACGTTTTTTAGGACTTAACCTCACAAACAACGTTTTTAGTCACATCCTAACTTAACCACAGTGGCTCAAATTTTGACTGTTAGTATTAATCAGCCCAATTTTATAACATATAAGTACTCTTTACCCCTTTTGTATTCTGACGTGAGGAAAATTACACCAGGTGATATAACTTACAAGCTGTCACCTTACATTGAATCATGAGACGAGACAATGGAGAATGTAACCCTCACCTTTATGTAGCTATCTCTCTCTTTCATACCGTTCAACCTTTTGTAAGTGAAACCTACTATATTTTTAACGTTGCCTCGTGTTTCTCGGTAGCGGTCATTCGACACATCACATATCATTAAAGAACGATACCAGTTGCTAACCGTTTCTATACCTTATAAATTATTTTATTGATTTATACTTACATATATATATAAGTATAACAAATTATTTTATATCTTTTTATATAAAAATCTTGTTTAATTTTATGTTAAAATAATAGATTTGTCTGTTTTTTTTTACTTATGAATAGTATAAAAAGATATTTTTTTTTATTTTTTCTCGAGCTTATTGGTAAAGTATCTATGTATATGTATAGAAATTTATGTGGAGCTACAATCTCTATCAGCAATCCTACGACATCAAAATCTCCCTAAAATATTAAAAAAAGAACATAAAATAGTCCACAGAACATAAATATTTCAAAAGAAACAACAAAAAAGGGGAAAAGGTAAAAATATTCCGTCCGTATCATCGGGTGTTCTTAGTCCGCCAGTTGTAAAATGCGGCTTGACTCAGTCGCTAAATAAATAATAAATGGTAAATCTCTGCTACCGTCGGCGCGACGCGTCCCGCACGTGTATGACCGCCTTATATCTCACACTGTGTCTTCGTATAGGGTTATCGATTCTTAAAAAAGATATTAACTTTTTTAATATAGAAGTGGGAAACGGAATATTTAAAAGAAAACGGAGTGTCTCAACACTAGGTTCTCTGGTTCCCTCTGCTTACCCAGATGCAGCGTGAAGCGAAAAGAAAACTTTTTTAAAAATAGTAGGCTCATACCTGAATAAAGCATTATTGCTTTGAAAAAAATTGAATTAAAAAAATTAAACTTTGTTAAAATGGCCGTTTTAGTCATTTTGTCGCATAAAATAATAATGATGAAGTTTTACAAAATAAGAATACATTTTTGTTTAAACTATCTTTCATTAAACCAGGAAACACAATTTATTTTTTAATAAATACTCAAGGAAATGAAATAACACTCAACTTGAACTAACACTCAACTCATAAAGATGATCATATCTTCAAGGTATACATGAAGTCATTGAAATAAACGTAACTAGCTAACATATTTTATAAGAAATTTGTATACTGAAGTACATTTAAAATCTTCACTACATTCTAGGTGGATCAATGTCGCGGCGTATTTAGTATGCCTCAACGCACTGCTACGAGTCCGGTTGGATTTACTGTACAGGACAGACGTTACATACAAGTTTAAAACGCTATTTCTCGAAGTCATTGACTAATTCTTGTTTCTAGTAGCAGTAACTGAATTTCATAATCTTATATTGAATAACTAAATAAATAATAATAATAATATAGAATCTAGTTAGCGCTTTAGCAGAAACAGTTTAAAATAAAGTTCAACTTATGATATTTTTCTGTAGTAAGAAAGTATATAAATAAAGTACACAAGTCGCGGCGAGCTGCAGAAGCACCACAAAAAGTTTGATCAAATGTTGGAAAAATGAGACCGGAAAGTTTTTAACAGGGCTACCAACTAAAGGCCTTAACTTGAAACATTAAAACTTAGTATATTTCTTTTGCTAAAATCGTTTAAAATTTCTCTTCCCCTTGTTAACGATAAATTTAAATATAAAGTAATTTTAACACTTCATTTTACATAACACTTCAAAACTAATTATTTGAATAGTGAAAAGCGTAGTTTTATAATATAAACGTCAGCCCTACTGAATGTGGGCAGCGGGTGCGGCGTGACATGGGATCTGTCGGGTCGGCCCGTCGCGTTACTTGCCGACCGACAATAAAGAGCGACCAATACGCTTAAACCGAGACATTTTGTGTTTGTACCGACCTGCTATGGATGCGATGTCAGTTCAATGTACATGGACGTTGATAAACAAAAGAAAAATTCTTTTACTATTTTTTGTTTTAACTATTTTTAGGCTCTAGTGTTAGTAAGTTAGTGTATTAGTATTTTTCATGGTTTTTGATTTGTTAATAACTTCAAAAGGCGTTAAGTTATGATATATGGCTATACTGATTCCGAATCCATATTTAAATGTACTTTTTTTATTTTATGATTACACCAATGATAAAATATTATAATTATAATAAATATATAACATTATACTATAACATATATGACGCCACCGTTTCCCATAAACATTATAGTTGTGGGTTGAATGTCTACTAGATGGCCCATTTATAATCATTTTTTTTATTTTTCTAGTCTGGTTTCTTTTAACTGGTTAGACAAAAAAGATTCAAAGCGCAGTATCTTAATACAAAGTTTGGAAAATAAGTGAAATTAAAATAAATATAGTAAAATAATTCAACATGATGTTATGCAGCCCTGCGTGCGGGCGGCGGGCGCGGCGTGACATGGGATCTGTCGGCCCGTCGCGTCGCGTGCTGAGTTGCCGACCGGCCTCGTAGCGCGACCGATGCGCGCGAGAGCTTTTGTATTTTATTTTATATTTAAAACACTACTTTTGTTTCTTTAATATATATTTTGATATTGTTTATTTTGTTTTATTGTAAGTATTGTAACAACGTTTCATCATTTAACATCTGCTTTAAAGATAAAAAAATATTTAAATAAGTGAATAACACAAAATATTTATAGATATGTCATTCCATGCTTTTAAGAATAAACTTATAAAGAATATACTTACTACTTATTCATACAAATTAGAGCTCAATAATAAAAATCCGTGATACCATACCTGAAACAGAAAGAAAAAAATATAAAAATATTACTATAAATCCAACAAAATGAGTAGCAGCTACAACGTGAACCGTGTATAAGCCATATAAACGCGTCGCGAGTCACGTAACGCAAAGCACCAACCGTTATAAACACAAAGGTACGAGTATAGAGGAATATCGAGCGAGGCGAGCATCACAGGATACGGGCCGCGTTATCGCCCCCGCGAACGCGTCACCTTGTCACCGAGCGGTTTAATGGGCTGCCGTGTAGTGTGTCAGGTGGTTTTGATATTTCATTTATTACTATTTAGGTACTTTTAATGTGTATAATTATACATGAAAGTATCTGTTTTTGTATGAAAAAGGGACTTAGTGTAGTTATTTATTTGTAAAAATATATTTTCTTGCACTAAAGATAAAATCAAATATGAATAAGTAATATTTTAATAATGTTTTTCTTAAGTACATATAATATATATATGAACTTGATGGAACTATGTATAAGTATATATTTTTGTCAAGTATTAATTAATGTATCGAATTATATGATAATCGTTACTATAAAATGTTTAAAAAAGTTAAAACCAAAGGGAATCTAAATATTTCATATAACTTTAAAGCGTTTGTGCGATACACAAAGGACGTCAAAGTGAGACCACTTCATTCCCTGTTTTATATCGACTTTAGAACATGAGTGACGGGTTTCAATGCTGCACTTTGTATTCTTGACTAAGACATCTTTGTCGATATCGAATCGTTCATGTACTGTGTTTACTTAATTTTTTTTTGTTTTTTTTTATCAATCGTTTTTATACGACTGATAAGTGATATTTTATAAATTGAAATGAGCGTTTTGAAGTTTTGTAATATAAAATTTATATTTTTAGAACAAACTATATTTACAAATAATTCTTTTAATTATTTTATATTTCATTGTTAGTACACTAAGTATGTCAAACGATGTAAATAAAAAATCTCTGTATAGCCTCAGAATCAAACCTACAACTTCATTATATTCCCAAGTCACACAGTTACTTCACAAATGCTCGTTAAAATATCTTTATTGTGAAATATCTACTTTATACCTCATTATAGCGCTTCAGGCGTAGTTATAGAAGTAGATAAAAAGAAATCAATGGAACATCATCCAAGCAAGGTAGAACGATCCAGCTCCGCGTTAGTTCGCCGCAATGTGCTGTTGAAAAAAGCCGGCCTGTGGGTTGCATAAAAAATGTCTGGCCTGGTGGCGGGTCGCTAATGCCGCTTCTAATGACGGCACACTCGCCGCGCTCGTTTCCGTTGTAGGGTTGGAAATGATTTTGTTTTTGGTTAATATTTCATAAATTTATATTATTTCTTATATATTTTATTTTTTCTGTATAACTATGTTGTAGCTATAAAATTATTGAAAAACTTTGCGAACTAATTTGTTAATTTCAACAAACTATTCTATTTTATTAAAGGTTCGAAGAGGTCTCGATATGCTATACTCATTTTATAATGAAAAAATTATAATGTTATTGGTGATTTTTGATGACATAATATTAACTATAAAATTTCTAAATCATTTGCATCCTTGATATCGTGGGTGCGAGCGCTCGCCTCCTACATATTTAATTTGCTCGGACTGGTTTCTGTCCGGGCGCCGCGCTACGCTTTGTGTTTCGTTATGGCTCTATCGTCTGCGACTATAGGGCTGCTTGATTGAAGCATCGCTACTTTATTGTTTACCCGTTTTGAATTCACAAAAGAAAATAGAAAATTCAGTGTATAATAATTAACATTTTACATTTTCAAGCTGTTCAACCATTTAATTTAAAAATACAGAAAATTTTATTCTGTAAAAGTAAAAATGCAAACAAAAGATAAGTGGTACCCAGTCAAGGGTAAGTCTGAGATAAAGTCGAGATTCGAAGGGCGTGAAATGTATAAGCCAAAAAATAAAATCTTCGTCACGAACTCCTTGGTTCTGCGGATTGAATAAACCATACTTTTGTGCAAGAAAATTTTAGTCTGTCAAAATAAAAGAGCTTTTTATCTCTACTTTGAAAACCTTCAACTAATTTTATAAATATAGAGTTTTAAAAAGTGGATTAATTTAATATTTAATATTCACAAAATTTTTAAAGTACAGATGTAAAGATGAGCAAAGGTAAAAAATTACAGTGAGAGGATAAAAATTATTACGAAGCTATCCGCTTAGTGGACTATCTCATGTCTTAATTCATAATTCAATATACACTGCTGTCGCAAAGTGCAAGTCCGCGAGAAAAAAGCTAGGGCCACCGAAGGGGATGCGGGTGGCAAACACCCTCTCGGGTGTAATCCCTTATCGTTGCCGCCGTCCGCACATCCACAATTATTATGAAGGGCTGATGTAAAATAGCGTTGCTTATTTAATGCTTCTAAATAACAACTAAAGTCAATGTAATTCGGTATTTCTCAAAGTATTACTGGAGGTTGACGCTTTTGAATTTTGTGTTAGATAAGAAAAAATGACGTACTTGTATTAAATCAATCAGTGCAATCCACAAAAATCAGCAAGAATGTAAAAAAAAACTATAATGGAATATTCTGTTTCGTTGTGTAGAAAGAAAATTACCAGTTTCATCAACAATACGTTCAATATATTTTCTAATCTCAGTGCTTTAGCTAAATAAGAACAATTCATTCTTCAAATAGAAAAATTCAACAATAATACCTAATACAGTTCTACACTGCCAAAAAGTAGAAGATTAATGCTCTAGTTTCCTTATATGCCCTATTCTCGTTCTTGGCATAAAGGCTAGCTATATTTTAAAGTAGCGGTGACACATTCGGTAATTCGTTCTAAGCATGCAAATTCTTTAAATTGAAATGTAGCTAGTAAAGAATATGGTGAATAAAAATTGAAATCCAGTGAGACTTAATATTTTATGATAAAAAATATTATAAGTATTCTTATAGGTATCGTTGTGGCACAGATATTAAAAATATTGCAATTTATTTCGTGAAAAACAACTTTGTTTTTTATTTATTATTATTACTTTATAACTCTGTATAGAGCATTTAGATTAAAGCTTAAATCATCTATTTGGTAATAAAAAATAGCGTATATTTATTGTTTTGGTTTAATTATGTTTCAACCAGATTAATTTAAAAAGCATTTATATTACTAAATAAAACGAATTCCACTTACAATAATAGCTAATATTAGTCAATACGTCTTCAACCAAAGAAAAAAAGTTAAAATTCTGAAATAAAGCAAAAACGATGTTCCCAGTCCACGTACCAAACCGCCTCAGCCACTCTATATGGGATCGCAGTTGCAAGCTATGTAAGCCAGGCCCGTTGGCTACGGGTCCCGCAGTAAACGCTGTCTCTTTCACACCAATACATATTTATATAGCGCCATCTCTTTCACATCACCAGTTATGTAGGGTTGCAAATTTTTGATGTGCTCGGGTGATGTGTAGGTCCAAGTAACATACGGTCAGACTTACTTGTGGATAAGTTTATATATTCCTTCTATAATATTTAGTATACATATATCTTTTTATAAAAAAGCATGTCTAAGCTGTATAAGTTTAATAATATGTCTGCACGTCCATCGCCTATTGTCTGTCGATTCAAAGAAATATACAACAATACTAAAGTCTGCGATATGGCGCTCCGCTGCGAAACAAAGGTGTTTCTTATATTAAGGAAAAAAGCGAAAAAGTTATCACTGCGACTTTACCAGCATCTAAAATTTACAAGAATATAAGTAGTTCTAGTTTAATATTCATATTAAAGCTTAATTTCTTTCAAGTGAAGTTACCAAAACTTTTTTTTAGCTTCACGCTGTATCCCGCTTATAGCAGGGTAGGCAGAGGGAACGAGAAGAACCTCGTTTAAAACACTCCTTTCTCTTTTAGCATTTCCGTTCCCCACTTTCCGCCGAATAGAGGCACTGCTTGCTGGCGGAACTCAACGCTGCGCTTTGTCTTGTTACCAGAACAAAGAAATGAAAATACTAAATATTGTTTAACATTTTTACATTGACAGTCATTTCCTGGAGTGGGAATCGAACTCACTGCCTACCGCATTTACAGTCGCACTTGTGTCTCTTGTCTTGACCACAACAGGCCCCAACACTTTTAAGTTACAAAAACTTATTTAAAATATAAGAAAAATTCATAACTATACTACCTATACCGTAAGTATTCATTACACTTGCCAACCCTGCAAAGCTTAGGCTAAGCCGAGCGAATTTCATTCCTCAGACGGCGTAAAAATTTAATAAAGACGCAAGCAGTAGTTGCGGGATGGTGTTTCGGCCGCTAATTTTGTCATTATTTTTGTACATTTTTTTCGTGTCAGCCTTTTAATGGTGTCACGTGCTTGGTAAGTTATTCCTTTTTTTTGATTAAGATATGTTATAGTGGTTTCTTTTTATCCATATTTACGTTATTATAATTATTGTTTACTAATCTTTGTATTTAAATACTAATTTAAGCCTGAAAATGTCATTTGTAAATAAATAGTTATAAAAGGATAAATATTATTTACGTAAACTTATAGAAACTTCAAAGGAATGGTAGAATATAGTATTATATTATACAGATGCGAATAACACAATGCATCGGATGTGTCATTTCGCGCCATCGCGCCATGTTTGAACAATCAATGGCGGCGCCTTTTGGCGGGAATGTGACGCACAGTCTGTAGGGACACCAATAAATTTCAACAGATAATATATGGTAAATAGGTCAACGATTAAAATTTAAATATACTATTATATTTTAACTATACTAAAGTTTAAATTATTTTTGACAATGCATTTATGTCCATTATGAATAAATATTAAATATGATATTTATTGCTTTAAACTTTCAGCGTTAAGAATTCACAACTAGAGTTTATTTGAGTTATTAACAAAAACTGAAACAATACAAAAGTGCTAAAAGATCGTGGACGTTCTTATACTTTCACAAAACCATTGATAATTTAAAATATATTAAATGAAAATAAGTATACCGACAAAATAATTCATTAAGTCTTTGTTCTACCAAAAAACGTAATGTAACCTTACACGCTTGACCAATTACCGCCCTCGGCTTTTCCCAAATCCTGATAAAGAATCAATAGCATCGTTTCCCTCTACTTCCGGGGACAAACGTGATTAGAATTTTCGAAAATATATAGAGCAAGATATTTTATGATCTCGGTTTTGTTACGCCGGAAATTAAATAAGTACATAAGGATTTTGCAGGAAAAGAAGTGTTCGTATCAAAATATTTTGGATACATATAGTATAACATAAGGGTTTTTTCATCACAGCATGGCATAATGAGTACTAAATCGTAAATAGTGTTGACCTACACCTGAGGGAATGATTGAATTGTTTTTTGACACTCTCTTGTTCAACAAATCGCGGCGTTAAGTTCCGCCACTTGATACGCAATATCTGGAATTCGTGCGAATTGTAAACAACGGAATGTGTAGACACTAGGTTTTTTCTGACCCTTGTTTTTTAGGAAAAAGTGAAGAACTTAAGTTTTTATCAAAATGGGATTCGAACCCACAACCATTCTATACGACTTTACATATCTACAAACAAACAAAACAAAAAAAGAACCATCCGATCACTTTTCGGTATAAATAGCGCATCACATTAATGCGTTAGCTCGATTTTGGCACTATGGAGCAAAACAGTATGCAAATACGCGATGCAACGCTATAGCAAGAAATATGCTAATATTGCAGATACCGAAACTGCAGTTAATAGCTCGCCTCAAACAACGATAGTTATTTCAATGGAAATCGATGTATTCGAACGCAGTGGATGTGAGTTCGAATCTATTGGAATGGTTGTGTTATATGTGCAAGTGTCTGTACTAAACGAGAATAGAAAACGAAATATTCAGTCGTAAGTTTTTGTGTGTGTGGTAGCTTTTAGCAGAAATTGCTTAAGGGCAACAAATTTTGTGTTCCATTTTGGAGAAGTGTGATCAGTGAACATATTCGTATCAAAATACATAATACTAATTTTTAAGATGCTATGCTATGCTTTAATACTGTATTAGAAAAGTCTAAAAACCTATATAATCTATATTTAAATACGTGAAGCAAAAACTTTGGATGCCTTTTTAAGAAAAACGCGGAAAGAGGAGCATGAAATTTGACACACTTATAGTTTATATAGACACGGAGTGCAGAATGATAATATTTTTTTAAAATAATGCATAAAAAGTATATTGAATTAACAAAATAAATGTTACACATACTACCATGGTTTGACATCCACTAGTATTATTAATTCGTTAACTATTTTTTGTTCTAATTATTCATTGACTAACTTAGAACTCATACAAATATAGAATCAATGATGTATTTGAAACATTAAATTGTTAATTAAACGTTAATTGTGATCTCTGGGTGCGGTTATACCTAAAACCTGAAATATTTCTAAACTTGATGGTGGTAGTATATGCAAAATCTGCAGATGCCGCCATAACAAGGCAGTAGTAAACAGCAAAGCACTCGGAAGTTTTATTCCGCGTCTCCAGCTATTCGGTTTACGATTACGACCACAGCTGCAAGTGAATGGGCTATTAAAAGTAAAATGAAATATTTGCTGACCGAAACCAATATAAATTGATACCGTTTTGACAAAATAGAGTGTTAGTGGAAGTTCGAGAGTTAGTTGGGTATTTATATATTGGTTGTGGATATGCAGATTTGCATGGTGAAAATTATTAAGATCCTAGTTTTAAGCTAGTATAAGACATTTTTTTATATTTTTTTATATATTTAAAACATAAAAGAACGTACCTACATACAAATAAACGTACGTACATATAATTTTGTTTTAGTAAAATAACCTTATAATTATTTTCTTATGTTACTCTGATGGAGATCGGAGTAACATAAGAAAATAATATTGCTTGCAATATATAAATCCCTTGATTCAAAACCTACTAGCCCACACACAGTTGGCTTTGAAGGCACGACCCTCACACAATCAGGCAGGGCACAACTGCACTGATCTTTGTCATGTGAATTTTATATATACAATAAAAATATATATAATAAAAATTGTAACAAAAAAGAAAACCGACTCCAAACTAAATCAGATCTTAACTAAATTTTAATGAAACCACATGATAAGCACTAGCTATCATTTAAAAAATTGGTTCACCCACTAAAAGTTATCCATAAACAAGAAATACAGTCGCATAAAGCACCTCCCTTTTTTGAAGTCAGTCAAAAATACTTTCGACATTTAATATTATATTATACACAACGTAGCTGTAAAAATGTTTCCTCTGCAATATTCGTGCAGTACTTGCAACCGTTGCTGTATATGGAAATTTTACAGATGCTGCCGTAACAAGGAGCACAAATGAGAAATGACTCGGGAAAACTTTTATTTTTGTCCCCCGTCTCGAGACATTTTAAATTTACGATTACGACCATGTTTAAAGTAAAAGATTTTATTTTGTTTAATTCCCTTGGCGTGAGGTAGGCAGAGAATCTGACCGAATGTACTCGTCCGGTGACAGAATAATGTTTATCCCACTGTGTATAGAAAGAAGTTAAATGAAATTATTAAAGTAAAAATATTGAGTGAGAATCGAATCTATTTTAAACTTTTTCTTAATTTTTTTTAAAGTATTAAAAGTTAAAATATAAATATTATATAATATTGTTACTAATATAAAATTAATTTATCTTTCAGGGGCATCAATAATAACCTACATATACTTTATAAACTTCAACTTCTCCTAGTAAGTAGTAAGCGTTTCACAGATATTTTTATGGGTAATGAATACCTACTCCGCGGTAATAAAACAATTTTATATTCTCTATAAAAAGAAAGGATTGATCACTGAGCGAGGTTGCCAGTAATTAAAACTAAAAGTGACATTTATAAAATATTTATTTTCAATAAATCACATTCCATTTATATAATCGTGGCACATCGAACAACAGATAAATATACTCCGTACTATATCAAATCTATACTATAAATCTATTTGAGGTATTTTTTTCGCTATATCTAAGTAACTTTCCGTTGACAATATACATATAAGCATCTATCACACTGAAAATAAATTCGTAATGTCTAACATATATTATGACAATTTAAATAAATAAATTTTTCAAAATGTTTACCAATCTAGTTATACATTGATATAAAATTGGATTTATTTTGATTGTAATTTTAAGTTTTTGAATAAAAAAAAGGAATAACCTAAACACAGCCAAATGTCAAAATCTAGACTAGATCAGAAAAAAATGTCTTCCGTTGATGTCTTTTTATAATCTGTATATTTTCATGTATAATTTGTACTTTGGCATCCCATCACTGTCGTATATAAAATCACGGTCCTAATATAACATCTATCACATTTATATAAACATCTAAAACACGTACATATGTATATTAGTTTTGGCAATTGTAGCTAAATAAGAGGTAAGAAGTAAATATTTTTATGATTTCATTAAATTTTACGTTCTGTTAAATTATTGTACTTTTGTTTCTTTTATAAATAAAATGTAATTCTAAAGTATAACGGGATATTTAAATATTATTTATCGCTTTATAGAGCTTCGGCAACCGCCAAAATGTCATTACAATATTATGAGCAATGCTTCTCATTTCATCCGATCATAAAACGTTCGCTTCATTTGTATATTTCACCCTTTAATCCTCCACTTCAGACCCCACAGAATACTCGGTTTTGAGATCTCTATTCAAGTCGTCCGGCGAATCATTTCTCATGTCCATTACGGATCGTGAGGCGTACGGGCTTTGCGAGGCCATGCTCGCTAGTATACCGTTGGAGAGGGCCTGCACTGACAGCGCCTCCTGCGACGGGCCCGCGTAGCTGTACTGTTGATAAACGGCCTGTATCCGCGCCGCGTTCACTAGAGTCTGTATCTTAAGCTGAGTGTCCAGCGCCAAGCTTAGCGGTAATTTACGGAGCTGACTTGCGATTAATTTACCGAACATTTCAAATTCGTTTTCATTCCCGTTCTCAGAATGCTGACTTAAGTCCTGCGGGGTTTCCGATTGGTCGCTCCGCTCGTCGAAAGTCTTTTTTTGTTTTGCCGGTACCGGATAAATGGTGGCGAGCGAAGTGGTTAGCGGCGTTGCTATACCGACGGGGGGATTAAGGAACGGAGCGGCCGTCGAGGTAGGCAGGATGCCGAACGCGGACGAAGTTTGATTGAGCCCGAAGGGCGTGCTCGGCCGCGGGGACGGCGTATTCAAAACGTAAGGAGTCGACGACCGCGTCGAGCTGCGACGTTTCCGCGGACTTTTCTTTTCCGGCGATTTGCGTTCGCTCAGATCCTGAACGATATCGCTGTCGTCACTCATCGGGATCTCGAGTAGGCTGTTGTCCACCTGAAACAAAGAAAGTGTCGCTAAAAAGTTAGAACGCCAGAGCGCATGTGTGAGCTGTGTAAATAGAGGCACTCACGGAGCTCGGAGTGACGATCGCTCGCAGAAACCTGTCTGCGTGCTCGAACCACGTGACGCTCGGGCGGTACGCATGCGCGCCGGCCTTCCGCGCCGCGCGAATTTTCTTCAACTCGACGCTGTACGACGATCGTATGTTTTTAATTTTATTTTTCAGCTCCTTGACTGTGATATCCACCAGATTTAGTGTTTTAATAATTTCAACGTAGCCCTGCTCGCGGACTTTCTTGTTTTTGTAGTTCTCGGAGACGGGGTTCCAGAGGTACTCGCGCTTTTCGTACTCGATGATCATCTGGATGGTGAGGTCCTCGCTCCACTTGGGGTTGGCCAGTATGGCGACCATGTCTAGACCATCTGTTTGTTTGTGTCGCCGGCGAGATGTTCGCGTGCCCCGAGACAGCCACAGGAGCGCAGAAGGGTGCGGGCGTGTCGCATGCGCGCAGCATACTAAAAGCACGTCGATGGGCCGGCACCCCGCGCGGGGGGACTATTTCGGGAGTAGCCGATACCTCCTGGTCGCGCCGTGCTTTGGAGCGTGCTATTTCCTCAGAAGCGCAGGTGGCCGGGCGAGTGAAATGGGAGATTTGTAGCCGAAAAAATTAGGCCGGACACGTTCGCGCCGCTCGCGTTCCAAGACGTCTTTGTAAACTTTAAATAGATTCAATTGCCATATCGCGCACCAACTTTGAATCTTGAGGAGCGTCACGACTATTAATTGTATGGACGACTTTTGCAAGCACCTACGAGCACATTCGCTGCATATAAATACGTTGTGATTGTATTCATATTAAAAATATTATAAAATAGTAACCGTAATATTGGCAAAATATGGCTATTGTACTAGAATAAATAAAAATGTTGATTGAAAAATACAATAGGTTAAAATATGTTTTCAAGCAAATTTAAATAACTTAAGAAAATATTATTGTTTAGGTACGATATTGTATTACACTTTACTTTATTTGTGGTATAAATGAAATAAAAATACACATGTAATTACAATATTTTAAAGTATCTGGCTATAAACATATGCGCAAAATTTTTCAATCTTAGAGAGTTACCGACATTTCCTTTTTCCACATAAATTCACGTTTGCCTTTATATATTGACTTTAAAATAACCAGGTGTAGTTAGAGAGATATGATTTAATCTGTTTTTATTTATTTATACAAAGCAAAATGGACCCAAAGAAATAAGTTTTATAATATTTTTCTGTTTTTAACGCACTATTTTGAGAGCGTTTTTATGTACACTTTCAATGGCCAAAGAAGTACTTTTTTTGCCACATCATACACCAAAATGTGAGACACAGGGTATAAAGTTAAAAAATATTTTTGTGCCAACATTATTTAAGAAATAGTTTTTTTGTTTTATATTTTAAAAAAAAAGATAAAGAAAAAATTAGGTTGGAGTATTTTATATATATTATACATGTTTAGTGTTTAAAAAAAAAAAATGTACCTACTTTTTAAACATTGTTTGTTCTTCTAATATAAAGAAAAATAAGATACATATTTAAACCTAAACTTTCTCGAATTTTCTAAAGATCTGAAATTAATCAGTTAATTCCCAACAGCTAAGACAAAGCTTTAAAACTTACACAAGTAGATACATCTTATAGCTAATTGTGAACAAAATGTGGTAGAAAATAAAATCCAAGTTCTAAAGTAGCAAATATTTTATCACGGAAATATTGCTGTCCATTCCCTCGATCCCGCGGCACTCGGCACTCGGCACTCGGTAGCCAAGCGCCGACGGTTCACATTTCACATTTCTTGTTTGCTCGCCAACGATGCTTTATTCTAACGGGTGGCGCATCGGATAGGTTTAATCTTTGTCAGAAGCGTTATGTACTTTTGCTAGTTTGTTCTTTCACACGAGTTGAAATACTGCACTGTTTAATCGATTTTGTTGGTTTTGAATCGATTTTTTATATTGAATCTGATTGCATCACAGACAAAGTGATATCACAGTCTATACTGATAAATTTCTCTATAGAAATTTATCATGAGATTCTTTCTGTTACCTGTGTATGATACAGATGTGGGAAGGTGTCACTTTACAACTGTCACAATCTCCTTTATTAGGCTGTGACTCCAACGGTAGTATCTGGCACTACATTATATTTGTATATGTTACGTATTATACTTAGGAACATACTTGTTATAGGGCATGAAAGAAATAAAAACAGAAAACATCAAAAGAAAAATTACAAGCAGTTATCAATATAAATGCCTGCACCTAAACATATTTGTAAAAATCTAAAAATTTAGATTGAAACATTTTAAAGTACCACACTTTCTACATTTTTTATATTGAGCTCGTAGAACAAAGCCACGCTTACATTCTTAATGTAACAACGAAGAGAAATAAATTTTGTAAGCACAAAAGTGAATCTGACGAGATACATCGCGGGGCATTTTCTCATTCTTGAAACAGTCGGGCGCTAACGTTTTACGTTTCAAATAGGTACATATAAGGTCATTGGAGAAAGTGGTGTATCCTAAAAGTTATTTTATTTGGGAGAATTTGCAAAAATATATTTATATGGTACATGGTTGTGGTAAAATATCTGTTAACAAGCAAAAGGTTATCTATAAGTATACTACAACAAGTATTCCAATTCAATTCAACAACAAATGTTTGTAAATACTGCAATTTAAACATAAATATTATTTTTAAAAGTCTAATTGAAAAAACTCACTGTAAAAAAATAATTGTAAAAGAATCTTATATTCTCTCCTAGTTTGGAATTAATATAGACGAGGTTAACAACCACAATTCAGGCAAAGAAGCAGGACTATCATAATACAACTAAAAAAATAAAATAAGTAAATAAATCAAAGTAATCTTTCCAAAAATAACAATAATTTTTAAATATACGTTACAAAAAAAATACTAAGAAGAAATAAAACAATAGTTAGGTCACTTTTGTTACACGAGCATCATATTTCTTGTTTGCTCGCCGTTCGGCAACGATGCACGAACAGACTTGTAATGGAGCTAGAGATTGCTACTGGAGTTTCTCTTCGTTAGGCTTAGCGTATTTTAGTTATTCCAATATGATATTTCAAAAGTACAGTTGTAGATACTAATCTTGTCTGGTGATATTTATTTTATATGTGCGTTTTAATATATTTAAGGGAAAATTTGTTATTAAAATATGACAATACAGCTATTGGAGCCACTAAAGACCATTCGATTTTGGGTCGGAGAGCGGAGAACGTAGTGTATGAATAGAGTTATTACACTTACATTAAATCTTTTACAGTAACTAAAACAGTATAAAAATTCACAGAAAGCTAGCTAATTTTACACTATGGTTATTACTAGCTTATATGTAAACTTAGTCAATAGTCACGTCTAGCCCTAACTGTATTCTATTCGCACTTTGCACAGGTATTGACACCCGTCTCTTCTAGAAGTGTCTTTTACAGCTACAATGCCTAGAACTTAGACTAAAAGAGTGTGTTTTTAACCCTTATTATATTGTTTCGTTTTGTTTTAAGCCGATGCCGAAAGAAGAGGTGAAGGTTCAATTCGACTGTTTTTATGTGCTTACCACATAACTTTTTACTGGGTGAATCAATTTTTATTATTCTTTTTTCATATAATAAATAGCTAGTGCTTCTGATGTGGTCCCACTAAAATTTTGTAAATATCTGACAAGTAGTTTTTGAATTATTCATAATATTGTACATTGAGATCGGTATTTTGGTCCTTTTTTGTAAAAATCTTAATTACTATTATTCTTACTTCATATGCAATATATTTTATAACTCGATCGAACACTTTTGATCGTTATTAAAAAAAATATTATATAAAAAAAAATATCTCTAAGATTTGATATGATTTTTTTAATGGAGTGCTAAATCATATATTTTCGAACAGAAATATAGAAATCGGGTCACGTAGTGGTAAAGTATTAACAGCGAAATATTGCTGCTGCTGCGTCCCTTAGCTTAGTTAATACAATTTGAAGGCAGCTCGCTGCGGTTATCAAAGCTGAGATCGCTTGGTTTGTAAAATTAAGCGATTTTAATTCCTAGATTGCGAAAATAATAATGTAAAGTTAATTTAAAATATATTTATATACATACATATTTTAAGTTCTTTTTGTTAGCTTCACGCTGTATTCCACACAAGCAGGGTAGACAGAGGAAACCAGAGAACCTCGTGTTAAGACACTCCTTTCTCTTTTAATATTTCCGTTCCCTACTTAAGTATTTTATATATATTTATTTATACATATGTAAAAGTGGTAAGTTTTGTTACATATTTCTTATAAAATAAATCAATAATTTACGTATTTATAGACTCATATATAATCAAAGATTAGGTATTCTTAAAATACTTCTCTCCTCGTCCTTATATAAAACAAAACATTTAAGAAAAGAAACTTTTGTTAAATAAAGTAATGATATCACTACAAAGTCGAGACGACGTTTGCTTACAAGGCGCCTGACGGTGACAGGAAGCGGATATTAAGCTTTTACACACAGGATGTATTATAGTCTCGATCTGTGTCCCGTGGCGAAGTTAAGTTGCGATATGATAGATGCATTTTGCAAAGTAATAAATATATTATGATATTGTAAAAATAAAGATCATATTGCACCTACTTACAATATATATTGTACTTGATTATATTGGTTCAATTATAATATTTAAAAAATTAAATTATAAAGGGGTCTGTCGTGGCGCAGGAGCGCAAGCGTGTTATTGTAAACGTGACAGGTTGTGTGTTCGATTCCCACTCCAGGAAATGAAAATATTAAATATTTATAATAATTCATATTTAGTATTTTCATTTACTCGCTCTGGTAACAAGGCAAAGCGCGGCGTTGAATCCGCCACTCAGTACGCATTTCCTCAATTCGGCGGAAAGTGGGGGACGTAAAATAGAAATATATATACTATCTTCATCAAAGTAACAATAAAATTAGATTGAAATAAACAAGTTAAATCAAAATAGCATTTTCATCATTCAGTGACATTAAATTATTCTTCTTGGCAATATTCCTAGGAAGTCTTGAGATACTCGTAGTTGAGACATTCACAAACGCACAGATGTCCCGTGGTAATTCTTGAGACGTTTACATCGTCTTACGGTCTTAGGCTCAAGATTAGGTGCGGCCTCTACAAACAGTAGGTTTATGACAGGTTGGACGTTGACCGGCTTTTAAGTATTTGACGAAGTTGTGTACATTGACACTAAAAGACTGCCTTATGAATGTTTGCTTCTATGTGATTTTTATGTTAAGCTGTAAAAATGTTTGAAGTTATCGTGGCGATGTTGAAATATGTCTAAATAATCCTACCGTAATAGATGTGGGGTCAATTCCTCTTGGAGATACATTTATTATAAAGCCAGTATTATATATAATTCACTTCATTACTTCACTATTTCAATAAACTACAAAATAAGATTCCGAATAAAGAGTAAGTCGGTTTCTAAGCCGAAAGGAAGTAGAGAACGTAGAATAACGTACATAGCTTCACGCTGTATCCCGCATATAGCAGGCAGAGGGAACCTAGTGTTAAGACACTCCGTTCCCCATTTTCCGTCGAATTGAGGCATTGCGTGCGGATTGATTGCGGAACTCAACGCCGCGCTTTTGCCTTGTTACCAAACCCAGGAAATGAAAAAATCCATTTAATAACGCATTAATAAAATCTCTTTGCCTTTACACATAATGTTAAAAAACCTATAAATAATAAGAACAAATTAAGTTTCAACGACTACGTAACCCTGTTATATAATCCGCCTGTTACAGTAGGCTAACTCAGTGCAAATTGGTAGTTTCGTAAACAGATGGATTTACCCTGACTAGCAAAGCAGTTCACCGGACAAAGGCACTCAATGAAGTTAGTCGGGCGACGTGTTGCCTTGATCAGTGCAATATTAAGATGTCAAGAGACATGTTTGAAGATAGCTCTGGATTCGACTATATTCAGTCTAATAATAAAATACTAAATTAACAGGAAATTATGAAGTAAAAAAGTATTGACTTCAAATATTCTTTTATATGTAAATGGGTAACAAATTTATAATAATCTAGTAAGAATTGTACTATGTCTATGATTTTTGTATAGAAAAAATCTGAATATTTACTTATATCTTATGTTTTTTGAATTTCATGAAAAACATCCAAAATTCGATTTGTATAGTCATAAATATTAGTATATGGCCATAAATATTAACAAAATTGATGTAACTACACTTTTTCAAATCTAAATTACAAAGAGATCACCTTAATCACTAAGTACATTTTAAGGTTGCGAGGCACAATATTTTTCCATACAATACACAATGCTGTCAATTACATGATGGAGGCAGGACAAAAGCGCTACGATAAAGGCCTTCGCTAGTATATCATAATGATAAATATACACCGCCACTGAAGTGAGAGCGAGAAAATTACTGACCGCGCAGCTTCAAAGGCGATGAGTGCGAAGTAGCGGTTAGAGGCACAGACTCCAGACGGCGTTTCGCTAAGTTATTATGATTTACATTTATAGTAAATTTTAGACGTCATATTATGCTTTTATCTTTCTTAGATTAAGTTGTACATATTATTTGATTTATACATAATTGCTACACGATTTCAAACGAAAATTGACAAAAAGGTTCGAATATCGACAGAACAATATGAGACATGACATTTTCTATGTCACTAGATGTACTGTTTTGGAATATTGAATAAAATATTATAAATATTCCACAAATATAATTTCTTTAAATAAAACATAGTATTAAACTATATGACCTAATTGAGTCTATATAATTTAATAAACTAGAAAACATATCCAATGTCAATTTTACTTGCAAACTTCATTTGCACCTGTACCGTTTAAATCTGAAGATGTAAACGGAGCTTCGAGCGATATTTATCTGTCTCTTGGCCTCGCCGGCATCTATCAAGCCGACAAACTTAAAATTTCAAATAAAGGAACGTTTATTCCATAGTGTTAAGGTTCAGAGTTGTATGACTTCAATATTAATGCGTGTTTAAGCATATACCACCGCAGATAGATGTACGTGTGTGACGCAACGTGGCCTGACATCCACATTATCTAGTGTCAGTAAATGTGAGAATATGCCAATCTGGCAAAATACCTATTCCGGATATACATTATAAGCGATTCTATTACAATATCTTATCAGAGCGATCACTCATGTGGATTCTTCTTAGAAATTGTCATGCTGTTTTTCTGGTAAATAATATTTAAAAAAAAAAGTGAAACTCTTTAGTTACACCTATTTCTTATTTTTCGTTTTTGGGTTATATAGTAAATTATGAATGTAGATTTAAAAAAAAATGCTTTGATAATAAAATATAAAGAATTTAAAGGTGTATTTTAACCTTAAATAGTAACGGAGGCGCCCTGAATCTTAATAAATAGATGCACTGCAACTGCGCCAAGCGGTCATCAATCCAGTTCATCACAACGCTTTAACCTACAATAAATTCGTGCAATTTATTGTACGCCACGAATAAACATTACATATGTTTACTGTAGTGTGCGTGTGATATATTATAAAAGTGATACGAGAATGGGGAAAGCAAGGGTTAAATGCTTATGTCAAACTGGATGTTATATTAATAATATTTTAGATAACTTGCAAATTTAGAAACTAATTTTAGTGCTAAATATAATTTGTGAAGGAATAGCGTTTTGTCATTTTCGTGAAGAAAATTTACCTTATAGCGTTAACGACACTGAAAACTCAATACAAAAGTTAGGTTATGCTTAATGAAGTAATGTATCATTTCAATTATCTTGTAGCAAAAAGTATTCTTTGTTCTTTCTCGTTTTTTTTTCCATCCCTTTCTCCATTCTCTATCATATATAAGAATACTTCATTTTCGACGGCAAAATATATTAAATACACCTATATAATTTATACTTAAATATTTCCCCAACTAGAACGTAAGCCCATGATCAACTATGTCTCTACAATCTAACAGCTCCACGATAATATTACTATGTTTTCTATAATTTTAAATTACTGCAGGGTAAAAATCAGCAAGGCTGTGAACTTTAAGTGCGTGTCACACGACGCGTAATGAGGGTGACATGACGCCCGAGGGGTCTGGCCCGACTGTCAGTGAACATCTGGGTGGGAACTTGTCATTCAACTTGCGTATTCAAGTACTATACTAAACGGGTTTTGATGGTTAACGTGTACCTATTTTATATTATATCACTCATTAATGCTATTATTAGGAAAGGAATGATTGTTGTCTGTAAGATATAGAACTGTTACAACTGTTTAAACAAAAGTTAACATGATTATTTTTTATATTATCTCATAATAGTATGTAGATATATTGAGAAAACATATAAAAAAAACATGTGTGTACAAATCACATAGTACAGAATCGAAACTTTAAAAAGGTAAAGCCTATGAGAGAAAGATACGAATTGAGTATTATCAAAACATCGCACAAAAAGGAGGCTGAGAATATAAAATACTGTATAATGTATTTTCTATCTCATTCTCTCCTCTACTTAATGCTATACTTCTTGTCTTTTCTTTCTTTATTGTTCCGCATTTTCATTGAGTTACAAATTACAACGATTCTAAAAAAATTTCACTTTCAGAAAACTCCATGAACATAACAAATCAATACAATCTAGAATATACCTAACTATATAATTTAATTCTAGATTTTATACTAACTACACAATAAACAAAATAATAATAACAAAAACAAAAATATATATTCAAGTATCAAGACCCATAACGCGCAGTAAGTCCCGTCAGCACCTCGACCGAAACGCGGCCCGGGGCACGGCTTACCATCTACATAACTACGTAACACGACTCAGTTACTCTAGATGTGAACTTGTATATAATATAACTTGGATTTGCGAGTGGAGTAAATATTGTATATATATAAATATATTGTTATTATATGTGTAGTTTAATAACATATTGGTAGAATGAGGTTTTATATGTATTTCGTGGTCTAAAATCTAGAAAATTAACATAAATAAAAAATATATATAATTTGTAATATATGTCTTGTTTCATATGTATAATAAAAATTATTTTAGTAAAGTTTTCCATTTTGTATTCTAAATATTTATATTTATATAAATAATAAGTATAGTTAAAACTTCAAAATATGATAATGAATAAAAAATATCATCTTATTTTATGCTCAGTTTTATTATGAAAATTAAAAGAACCAAATATTCGTCTACTATCTTGCTCATTTTTCATATAACTAATGTCCCCGTTGACGCGTAAACAACGCGTTGTCTTTAGCAATGTATGTATATGTCACTTTATATAAATATGGATGTAAAATGTATACAGAAACATGGATATAAACATGGATGTAATGTATGTAACATTAATTTTATTAATTTAATATATTTTTTATGCATTATTTTTAGAAAATATCTCAGTCCTTCGCTATATAAACTATAAGTGTGCCAAGTTTCATGTTTCTCAATGACGATCCAAACATTTTCCTTCACGTATATAGATATATCAGATAAATGTAATCATAATTAAAAAGTTAAAAACATGATTTTTAAAACTTACAGATCGACCAAATATTTAGTAAATTATATCAAAATGTTCACCATTATATTATTCTCTATTAAATTCTCCTTTCTCCTCTCTCCTTCTAATATAGATGAAACAAATTGTCGCCACAATATAAGCGTCCATAACATCGGTAGCACGCGCCATTAGCGAGACCGGAACGGGTCCTATTTCCGCACGGAAGCACCCCCGCACCCGTTATGTTCGCCTGGTAGCCGTCTATTTTATTTGTCCCTAGTCCTTATGAAGTTTATCTATCTTTCTAGAGTACTTTGAACGGTGAGTTTCTTAGGAAATATACCGTATATACTAAGTAAGTAAGTAATATAATTCGATACCCAATCGAGGGAATTTTTTTTATTCCCTGTATTCCGCTTATGCAGGGTAGGCAGAGAGAACCTGAGAACCTAGTGTTTAAGACACTCCGTTCTCTTTCAACAATTCCGTTCCCGACTTTCCGCCGGATTACGTGGTGAGTGGCGGAACTTAACGCCGCGCTTTGCCTTGTTACCAGACCCAGGAAATGAAAATACTACATATTATTAAATATTTTCATTTCCTGGAGTGGGACCTGGAGCGTATAGAGTAGCACGCTTGTGCCTCTGCGCCACGACATTGATTGGAATGATTATATTTAAATTATTTTCATTTCTTCGCTGAGTGGCGGAACTCAACGCAGCCATTTCCCTTACTACCAGAGCGAGGAAATAAAACTACTAAATATTATTTAAAATTTCCAGGAGTGGGAATCGAATCCACAACCTGTCGCCTTTACAGTAGCAGTACGCATGTGGCACGACAGTCCTCATTAATATTATCAGCAAAATTTATAATATTTGGGAATAATTAATGCTATGACATTACCTTGTTGTATGTAAGTGGGTTGTACTTTGTAGAGCATGTTCGCCTACATCACATCCTATTATTGCATTCATTAAATTCTAGTCAATAATTAATTATATAAAACTTGAATGTTTTTAAATATTTTGAAATGGTAAATATATTTCGACTGCCTAATTTATTTTATCTAGAAGATAAAAGATTTTAAAAGAGAACGGAGTGTCTTAACACTAGGTTCTCGGGTTCCATCTGCCTACCTTGCTTTGTACGGGATACAGCGTACAGCTAAAAGAAAAAAAATATTTTTTTTCTATCTAAAAAAAAATATTTTGAACGGATCGTTAAAAACGGAACATTATTTTTATATTATTTACATTTACATGTTGGCAGTACTTCAGCAACTAATTTTTATATTTTTGTGTTGGTAATACTTCTTCAGTGATTTGAAGCACAAAGGCACAAAACCTAACCTAAATCAAAACCTCTCTAAAAACTTTAAAATGATACAAAAAACAAGAACTTTTACATAATATTCATAATTGTGTCGTTGAACTAAACCATTTCTCGATGTCGCGTCCCACACTTAAACGCAATATGGCGGATTTCCGCAACCCGTGTGGTCCTTTATTACCGTCACGAGTAAAACGACTTTGCCCATCGTATTACTAATACAATGCTATATGAAGTTTGTATATACAGTATGTATGTTACTTCTGTAGAGACAGTTCTTTGCTTCTTTAGTTTTGTTCCTTAATACACAATAAAAACGCACTCGGCTACCAGTTTTTTTTAACTTTTACTTAAATTGATCGCATTTGTGTTGAAATTATAATATTGTCGGTTTAGTAAATATATACCCGGCGTTGAGTTCCGCCACTCAGCATGCAATGCATCAATCCGGCGGAAAGTGGGGAACGGAATTGTTAAAAGAGATCGGAATGTCTCTTAACACTAGGTTCTCAGGTTCCCCCCCAACTTACCCTGCTGCATGCGTGATGCAAAAAAAACCGTGATTACAACCAACTTAACATAGGCATAAGATGTAATTATAAGCAAAGAAATGAATTTATTAATAAAATACGCCATTAAAAATATATATAATTTTAAAAATTTAACCTCAAGAGATGTCCACGGTAGCATGTTTTCCCGATAGAATTTGATACTCCATCGCAAAGTGCTTCGGTGTATTGTTACTTAACTTAAAGAAAACAAATTTTATATTTTCAAATTTTAAAATATTTTAATACCTTTCATGCCCTTACAAATTTTTAAGCAACTCACAAATTTAAGTGCTTTTGCAGCTTCACGATTTTTGCCTCATAGATATTAAAAAAAATGGTTAGTTGACACTCATTTCCGCCTTCTCTACGTTCTCTGTCCGAAATTAATATATTGTGTGTTGAATAGTGGAACTCGACGCCGCGCGTTAAGTTATCAATATATAACGAAGGAATATAAAGAAATTAAATATGATCATTCTACGTATGGGGATCAAACTGCAAACACTCCATTTAAAATACATACATTAAAATAAAATAGTTGAAAATTATTATTATTATTTAATAAGCAAATAACCTGATTAATAAAAAATTAACGCTGTCGTGGCGCAGAGCCACATGCGCGCGACTTTAAACGCGACAGATTGTGGGTTCGATTCCCACTCCAGGAAATGTTAGTATTTTCATTTCCTGAGTTTAGTAACAAAGCGAAGCGCGGCGTTGAGTTCCGCCACTCAGCACACAATGCCTCAATTCGGCGGAAAGTTGAGAACGGAATTGTTGTAAGAGAACGAAGTGTCTTAACACTAGGTTCTAATCTCATGTTCCGTCTGCCTACCCTGCTATATGCGGGATACAGCGTGAAGTAAAAAAATATATATATTAAAATTATAACTATATAACCCAACACACATTGGAAATACAAAAATACAACTTAACCCATCAGCTTCCCACGTAAAAGTTGAACAGTTCCTGTTTCGATCTTCACTGGCATTAATCCATTAAGCCGCAAACAACGACAGTCGACAATGCAAAAAGACCTAATTTTGTATTTGGAGCAGTTCAACTCAGGGCTCGGGGGAGCATTAATCAAAATTAAAAGTGGATTAGGCAGAGGACACGGACTAAGCAAATGAGTCGCCCTTCTAATGTCTTTCGACCCTTTTATTTGTTACTTTTAAAAAAAAACTTATTTTATATTTTTGAATATAATTTTATTTGGGAGTTTTGTATAATGGCGAAATTTCTGGCTTAAGTATAACAAAGAGAATTGTGTTCGTTAAATGTGTGGTGTTTGTTGTTTTTATCATAAATATTGATATTTTATTTTGTTTTTTACGTTTAGGTGGATATGAATTGCCTATTGTAATTTAATTGCTTTAGTAGTTAAACGAAGTCGATGTCATCTAGAAGAAGTGGATGAAGCTTTAAATTTTCAGTCATATTTAAAATACAGGAGTTTTCCTAACCTTATTAAGCAAAGTGTAGCCTTAGACTGCGTTGTACGGACATTATATTAGGAAGAAAGAAAAATAATGATAAGTCACTAAATTCTATGCAAAATGTAGGTGATAGTAAAATATATGACTTATAAGCATTACAATAATTTCCTTTTTAACTTCAAAAAACCTTACGTCTTGTAAGGTTTTTTTGACACCATATTCGTAGTTTAATGAAACTGTTTCTGAATATTTACTTTCAATTATATTCGATAAAGATATAGAGATACAAAATATATTTTGATATTTTCGATGATGATAAAAATATTTATATACCTACTTGTACCAAAAGCGTAAAACTTTACTCAAGCAAATGAGTACGAAACTTCTAAGGTTTTATCTGTTATGGAGAAGATGTCATATGACCTTGCACTATTTTTTCACAAAATCGGTCCGGTTTTATATGTCAACGGTTAAGCGCCACTTTTTTAATCTACGAATAATACACCTTACTAAGTGCATTTCACTTTTGTTTTTTTGAGTAACTAAATAGAATCTATAAAATCTTTTCTCTTTCAGGCTCTTTAATTTAATTTAAGTTGAAATAATGTATTTAAAAGAGTGGAAATCGATTTTATTTCTCTAAATCTGAGTCCCACCTAGACTAGACTAGTTATGTGTATCGAGAACGAGTATGTTAAGTAAAATGTTATTTGCTCGAATTAGAATTACTAAATTCAACCTTACTATTTATATAGTTTCTAAATAAATACTCTTTAAAATTCTCAAACGCTTATCGTAGCGCATAGGCACAAGCGTGCGACTGTAAACGCGACAGGTTGTGGATTCGATTCCCACTCCAGGAAATGGAATTTTTCATTTCCTGGGTTTGGTAACAAGGCAAAGCGCGACGTTGAGTTCCGGTACTCAGCACGCAATTCCTCAATTCGGCGGAAGGTGGCGGCATACAGCGTGAAGCTATGCATGCATGTAAAATTATCAATATACATGACTAATTATTACATAAATCTATATAAATCTAATTTATAAAAAAATTGGAATGATGTTGAGAACGAAGTGTTTTGACACTAGGCTCTCTATACTTTGCAAAACATGAGAGCTGCGTGAAGTTAAAAATAATATAATACAAGTCTTATAAATACAAAAGAATAATTATAAATGAATGTTTGTTACTCTTTCACACAAAAATTACTAAACTAACACGTCTTATACATCAGAATAACACATAACCTACAATTTATAATAAAGATTGTATGTAATTTGGCCATAATATAACGACAAGTATCTAGTGTTATATATACCTTACGTGGTAACACGAGACGTGTTACCTTGCACTTGCACTTGCACTTGCACTTAGATCCAATGTATTGTCGTGTATTGTACGACGAGGCGCCTGTAATGTCTGCCTTGAGGTGTAACCTTCGTTTGTATAGAAATTAATATATAATATGTTAACAGTATGATTTTTAAATAGAATTTTGCAATAAATAAATATGCAGGATAAGCACAGGGATTTTTTTTAGTTTACGATAATTTTAAAGATTTCGTGAAGGAATCTGGGAATTGATGGTCTACATTGTCACCTCATTCAAAAAACAATATTTGAAGTGTAATCATAACCCGACTGAGAATATAACCCACAACTAAACTGTAGCATTTGTTCAGAACAACCCAACTGTGTCATTAGTCATATATTCACGGCTTTCGTATATTCCCAATATAATTTTGGAGCAGTAAATTTATTTCTCTTTTATGAACGAATTTAAATATACTATCGTCAGATGACACTTTGGTATAAAATCTATATTTTATATAAAAAATTGAAGCCCAAATTTTTTCCGATTCACTGAATACAGAATAAGTGTGGACGCTGATGAGTTATTCAGTTGGACAAAGCAAGCACTTTATGCAATTTTAGAATATTTTAAAATGAAATATAATGCCTAATATTTTGTTACGTTTCCCATACTGGTGCAGTTCTACTGTGTTTCAATACAGTAGTTGCCGGTTCAATTTTCAAGAATTTAAATGTTCCTCACATCTAAATATATCATTACAGTTATTCATTTGATTTGTTAGACAAATCGATAGATACTAAAAAAGAGTTAAGTGTAAGAGTAGATATTCGAAAAACTATAATTTCTAATAGAAAAAATCACCATAAAGATTTTAATTCTTTAGGCATGAGGAGCTCAATATAAAACAATAATCCAACAAACATTACCAACATAACTCAAATATCAAATCAAGCATAGCAAAGGGATACGATACGATAAAACTCGACCAGTGGCACTGTTAAATTGATAACTTGATAACCGACCCTAGGGAGCATCCGTGTACCGTATCCCGCGCTCATGCGACCCGGCCCCACAATCCCGGGGGATTATCTCGCGAAGAAAGCTGGTTTTTAGTGGCGACCGCCCCGTTTATTATTTTATGTAAATCGTAATACGCCGCCGGATGAAATGATAACATCCAGAACCACACGCCTATATTTTCTGTTCAAATGTTAAGTGGATATCCCTTTTTTTGCTGAAAAAAACATTTGTTGTTGGTTGACTATGCAATATAGACGAATTTCTTTTTTGCTTCACGCTGTATCCTGTATATTGCAGGGTAGGTCGATGGAACCTGAGAACCTAGTGTTAAGACACTCCGTTCTCTTAAAATTTCCGTAATAGATGAGCATTATTTAGTTATATCACCATATTAACACCACCGTGGCTCATTAAAAAAATCTTACAAGATTCAAAGGTATAAAACAATTAATAGTCCTGCTGCGTTAATTTTTTGGTTGGTAATATATCTATAATCCCAAATATGTGAATTTCTATGTAAAATATTTAATACTTGAGCTAAATTTAAAACAATTTAATTAAGACAAAACCGAAAGGAAGCGACATTCGCTTCTTATCCGACCTTCAAACGTTTATATCTCGTAATGAGAAAAACGGGACCATTTGATACCCTATCCTCGAGTGACCTAATAAAGAGACGCGAATTAAATACGTTGAAACTGACACCCGATAGAAATTGACTCGGTCGGGATATTTTACTCAGTTGGGATTGGTGAATTGGCCGATTTTAATTTTGAAAAAAGTCTCGGGTTCTCGCTTGAGTGGATTGGGATGAGTCACTTAGCGTAAGCACTGTTGGCTAACTTTTTTGGCACGAAACTCCCGATGAAGTATTAAATATCAAGATTGTAGTTATGTAGAATACGTTGCTTATACAAAGTATAAAAGACTGGTCTGTTAGTATAGTTGTTAGTGACTCTTAACATTAAGATAAATTATGTATACTAGTGCAAAGTAATCAAAACGATAGTTTCTTTATAAATTTACTCATATAATTATATAACCAGTGTGGCGTTGAGTTCCGTGATTCAACACGCAATATCTCAAAATCGAGGCGAAAAGTGGAGTGTCTTGACACTAGGTTCTATTTGCCTACTCAGTGATGCGGTATAAAAGAACATATTTATATAACAAAATTCTACACAATATTTGCGTTAAATATACTAACTTTTAATTAGTAGATGTATGTTATATTAGAATCAAGGACCTCATTAAACTATATAGTTTCCACCTCCAGTATTATACAACTTAAAAATTTTGAAATTTAACCATTCTAGCTTGAGGATAATTACTAAAATTTCATCAAAATAGGCTTAGCCGTTTAAAACAGTAGCATATTACGTAATTCTCGCATTTCCAACGCTGAACGCAGACCTCTCAGCGTTTCCGTGCGAAGTGATTTCCCTCGCGTTGGGGTCGAGACGCTAATTAGGGTGCGAATGTGCCGGGATCAGAACGTCACGTTCACTACACCAGTGATTAAGTACAGTGTTGACAGAACACTAATTATGTAGCAAGATCTTTTTTAATTTTAAAATTAAGTGACAAAATTATATAAGTAGTTATAAGTATATAACGCCTGTCGGGGCGCAGAGGCACAAGAGTGTGACTGTAAACGCGACAGGTTGTGGGTACGATTACCACTCCAGGATATGTAGTGTTTTTATTTCCTGGGTTTGGTAACAAGGCAAAGCGCAGCGTTGAGTTCCGCCACTCAGCACGCAATGCCTCAATTCGGCGGACAGTGGGGAACGGAGCGTCTTAACACTAGGTTCTCAGGTTCCCTCTGCCTACCCGGCTATATGAGGGATGCAGCGTGAAGCTAAAAAGAAATTTAAAATAGCTTTGCGCTTTTTTCCATAGCATAGCGGAGTAGTCACAGACAGCCTAGTGAAGACTTTCAAGACACTCGTTCCGCCCAATATTGAGATATTACATGTTAAGTGGCTGAACTCAACGCTGCGCTTTGTCTCAGTTATTATTTATTCAAATATAATGATACTACCGAGTGGGCATCGACCACAGCTAGTCGTGTTAACAGTCAACTGTTATACCAATGCGCCAAGGTAGCCTTTTTGAAAATTATAAAGTAATGAGCAAAATTGATTAAAATAGATTTATTTTATTATATTGTTATACGATTGTATAACCTGTCAATTGGTTAATATTTTAATAAAAACAGTATTGGACGGAAAGTAGGGAAAGATGTCTTAACACTAGGCTCTCTGGTTCTCTCTGCCTACCATGCCACGTCCGGGACTCAGCGTGAAGCTAAAAAATCAGTATTTAGTTCTACTTAAAGGAAACAATTTAGTCAAAAACACCTATTGTTCATATTGTGATGTCCCTTGTAAGTTTTAAATTCCAAACTCTCTTCCTCTCTCCCTTTGTGGTATTTGAATCCACAACCATAGCATTATATTTTCAAAAACTTTTAAAGTTTCGACTTTTATCACATTTTCCACTTTCAACTTCAAAATAACAACACTAGTGACTAGAACACAAGGGATGTACTAATTGGGGTACGATATTGCTTGGGGATTACCTTAACTCTTCGCTATTTCAGCGAAAGTAACTTTTTCTAACTATCGTTACGGCACCGGTTTTTAGCTACAATTTTTAGGATTTACAAGTAAATATTTTTAGGTTATACTTGTAATATGCCCGTTAGGCAAGCTAAGCTCAGTGATATAAAATATCATCTATATATGACCATTTAATTCATTTAATAATTAGTATGATACCTAAATAGATGTATTAATGCAAATAATATTTAATACTTCAAGCAATTTCTTTAAATTCAATTAAGTATATGTTCAGCGAAAGGGATTTGTATAGATGTTACAGAAAAAAAGATACACCCGATACAGATTAACTTAAAAACGTGGGAATTGTAGATAAGTACAGTCACAATTAAAACAAGAAAATAATATGAATTCTATGGATACTACCATAAAATGTAATATGTTAAACATTACACGTGGTAGACCACGTGAAATAAGCAAATAATTTAAAATATACTAATTACATACATAGCTTCACGTTGTATCCCGCATATAGCAGGGTAGGCAGAGGGAACCTAGTGTTAAGACACTCCATTTCCCACTTTCCGACGAATTGAGGCATTGCGTGTTGAGTGGCGGAACTCAACGCCGAGCTTTGCCTTGTTACCAGACCCAAGAAAATGAAAATACTAAACTGATATTTCCTGGAGTGGGAATCCAACCCACAACCTGTCGTGTTTAATATGTTCATTCTTCTACCCAATTTACTAACAAACAAATGCATTGATACAGGATAGACAGAAAGAACCTAATGTGAAAGTACTCCGTTCGCCCCCTGACGGACGGAACTCAACGCTGCGCTTTGTCTTCCTAGAGCGGAAAAATGTATATAATTTAGATATAATCTTTTCCTCAAATGGGAATCGAATTTACAGCCAATCGCTTTTTTCAGTAAAACGCTGTCCCAATGCGCCACGATGGCCTCTACTATTGATTGAAATAACTATATATTTTCCCAGACAAGTGGCTGCTCTAAAATTCCTGCCCCTTTTCCAGTAACAGTAGGTAACTTGCGGGTAGATAAGGAATCGATATGTTAGACGTAAACTTTCCAGAACATTTCTATCGGATCGTACGTTTTTCAGCAAACAATGGTGAAATTACGTAACAAGTAGCGCTGCCAGGTGGCCCGAATTACTTACTTCTCAGTGTTCGACTGAGAACTCCTATAGTACAGATAAAGGAATTCTGACTTTAGGCAGGCAGATTTTCGATTATATGTTCTTTTTTTTTATTTTTTATATTGTAGAGTCAAAATGTTGTGATATTAAAATATGTAATTAACATATTTATGGTGAATAAATAATGAATAATAATAAAAACTTAATATCGATTCGAAACTCTAAGGTTTAAGTACTAGTTTGGCGCTTTATCCTACGTAACAAGGTAGTCCGAGTGAACCTAGTGTGACACACTCCTTTCGGCGTTTTGAAATTTTGAATATTGTTAAAAATATTGTTTTGTACTTGTAGTTATGGTATTTATAACTATTTTTTATATCAAAAATCAGATGAAGACCATTATATGCATACTTTTCGATACATTCATAATTTATTTATTAAGACACTTCTTCAGATGCTCATCTCACAAAAACCTGCGACTTAGCAACCAACCATAACAATATAATCATACTTATTATCATATAACTGAATATATTTATTTATCACAATATCTTTACTACAGTATACGAAACAACATAATAAAATTGTGTGATTTAAAAACTAAAAATTTAAATTTAGTCGGTTCGGGCGGGCACGTTCGCCATTTTACGTCGCATTTTTACGATGTACCCGATAACGTTTACGAGGCGCGTTGAGTGGCGTCGCCGCGGCTCGCCCCGACTGATTGCATGCGAGGGTAGCGTGCGATAGGGATTATGTTGACGGTACATCGATATCGTTATTTTAAAATATATATTCTTTTAAAATAATTAGTGATAATGTATACAGATTCAGGTTTTTTTCTAGGATAATAGGGGTAGTCAGAGAGCCACTCTGTCTTCTGTCCTCCATTTTCAGCCTGAAATCGAGCTAAAATCACATTGTTTGTTGAGTAGCGGATCGAATGTCGTGTTTTATCTTACGACAGCACGAAAATCAAAATAATTTAAAAATAATCTTCCCCCAAGTGGAAATTGAACCTACAACTAACCATATGAAAAGTCAGGCGCTGTCCCACTGCGCCACAACGACTTCAAAAATAAATGTAAAGACAAATATTTTTTTAAGTTAACAATCGTAGCGCAGTTAACAATATCTAACACAAAGCAAAAGCGGCGACTTCAATACCCAGACGTAAAAAACACGTACTAGAAAAACCATTGCATTAGGTTTTGTTTTCTTAATAAGCAACGTTTCTCAAATGGGCATAAAATGGGGAACGGAGAGTTTTAACAATACATTCTGCCCCTTTCTAAACACAGGAAAGGCATGAAAGTAAAACAATAAAATTAGGTAGGTTAGGTAAGTTAAACTAAAATAAAACAAGTATCGATATAAAACAAAAGCAAAAAGCAAGCACTAGCCGGGTCGTGTATCCGTGACACGCCGACGACATAGCGCCGTATTTTATGCGCCCCGCCACGCTGAGCGCCTCTCGAAATACGCGTCGCGGTAATGAGCGGGCTTTGACGAAATGAAAAATAACGAGAGGCCGGCCGACTCAGGCTCAGTCTCGGTCTCTTTAAGATACTACTGTTACTTTGCTAGACTGTTTTATGGTGGTTTATTTGTAGGTAGCAAAGCGTGGGTTCGATTTTTGTTTTGTGTACGATTAATATACCTATGTACAGATTTTAGTAAGGAAAATTTTGTTGTGCCGAATTGTCTTCTTTTAATGTTATGATTGTGTAAGTTTGTGGATGGGTGGACGTTTGTTATTCGCACAAAAACTAGTAAACTGATCTAGATGCTACTTTACAGCAATATAGCTTATACATTAAAATAACACAGGCTACATATGTTTTTAACATTTTGTGTAATTTGAACATCGTATTGATTTAGTAATTTATATATTTTTGGCTGTATTGCTCGACTTGGTTTGCCTTAAATCCCATTCTTTTTACGTTTTACTGAAATTTCCAGAAATCCTCCTTTCAATCTTCTAGTAATTTCACCTGTACGTTGTATATTGGTCACTCAGTAACGCACGTGATTGTAATGTATAAATATTCGTCAATTATGACCATAAGCTTTGACATTTATTAAGATATATAGTATGCTTAATATGGATAACGTTGATTTGAGATTAGCTTTTTAATTTAGAACTGATTTTAAATTTTGTACAGAAATCTCTTGAAACAGAGTTAAAGGACGAAACCACAGCAACTAAATTAACTAACCGCTGGACAAGTTATTTTCAGTTAACAAAGTAACGGCAAACAAAGGAAATATGTACTAATAAAAAGTGTTTTATACAATCGTTTCGAAATAAATATATTTATACGACTTCTATTTAGTTCTAGAGTCAAATATAAGGTGACCTACTAGAATAATTAGTAACCTAATTTTTTCAATGCTTAAATATTGTGTTACATTTAATGATGAATAAAGAAATTATAGGAAAAATTATTTGATTTTCAATTTTATGACATATGTTAAATATATTTTTGGTATTTTTATTTCTTCGTTCAACAACAAAACAAACAAGGCACTCAGCACGCAATGCCTCAATTCGGGGGAAAGTAGGGAACGAAATTCTTAAGAGAACGGAGTGTTTTAACACTAGATTTTCTGGTTCCCTCTGTCTACCCTATGTGTGGGATACAGAATGAAATTAAAAAAATATTAAACTTTTTTATGTTGTCCACGAAGTTCACTTCTCCACATAACCAGCTTATAAAGGTAGTAAAACTCTAAATCTCATATGTCCAATAACTCCAATGCCTACACTGTCAATTTAACTGAAAACAACAATAGTGATGTGTCAAAAACAGATAATAAAATAAATGCGATGGTTTTGCTTTAACAAAATAAATTATAGAACACATTGTATGTCAAAATTATATTTGTTTCATATTATCAGTTAACTTTATCTAGATTAAATTACAGTATATTCAATGAATTGTATCCCGCGATTTCACATGAATGTAATAGCTAAATAATTCTTCATTAAAACTTTGAGAAATCGTCTTAATGCTCTTCAGTACTCCACAAGGAGCTTACATGTCAAATTTTAACTTTCTTTGTCCAATAGTTTCGCCTATACATTATTTGTCAGTCACTTAGTAACTCAAACGTACTTATATATGAATTTATGAATTTAAACTCTCATGGTCACATACATAAGAATAAGTTTGTCAAACGTACTTACTACTATATATAGATCTTAAAAATGACACCAAAGGGTTATAAAAGAAATATCACAAAAAATAAGCCAAGAAAGAACTTCTTTAACACACCGACGTGCCAAATCTACAAAAAAAAGGGGAAAATGGTTATATTCAAAAAGGAACGAAAATTTCATACAGCGACATCGACAAGCACCGAAGTCTCGAAACCGACGCTTCCAATCTGCTGCTCCTACACACTCGATAACTAAGAATTGAGGTTTGTGGAAATGGTAAAAGCTATGTAAATGATAAAAATTTTTTTTTTTTCTTTTGAATATATACGAGTATAACAACATAAGTTATGTCAATAAGATAGAATTATTAAGTTTTTAAAGTTCGTCAATAATTGAAAATATTCTTAGTTAATATTACTAGAAGTATATTATTTTTTGTAAGTAACCTATTAAAGAACCAATAAGGAACGAATGGTAAGAAAAACTGACGCTTCATAGTCCCAGAAATATAATAAACTTCCCATCACTTACACATTTTTCTTAAGACGCTACAAATGCAAATGAACCAAATACAACACTCAATATCTTTACTAATTAGTCATACTTAGAAACACCATACATTAAATAATTACCAAAAATAAACACAAATCTATATTCTATCATCACCATAGCGCATACGTTACTTTCCATGCTCATATACATATATATACATATACCTAAGTACTCGTAGCGGGCGGTAGCGCCGCGGATGTATAAAGTGGCGCGCCGGTGGCCGCATGACATAGCTATAACTCTACATGACAAACAACCGGGGAGGCGTGGAGAGGCTTTTTACTCTTATTTCTGATTCTGAGCCTTTTTTGACGGATAATTGGTTGCGAATGTATCATTCTACGTTATAGTTTAAGTTAGTGGTTTCTGGTATTGTTGAGGGTTTGTGTGTTTGCAATATGGTTTTAAATGTGCTTAAATGTTAGGATTGCTTTATATTGTTGGGTTTTGGTCAAAAATATGGGTAGAAAAATAATAAATACGTTTAGTCAGCTGCTGACTCAATGGCGTAAAAGCGAGCGATTTTACTAGTATGTGATAGTGGTTCTTAAAACGACGTAGAAACTAGACCGAGAACTATTGCGAGAATTAGAATAAATCTAGAAGTAGGTAAGCATAAGAGAGTTTTACTACCATATATATTTTTTTATATTCTCATCTCTGTTTTCACGAGTCAAAGAGCCGATTAAGTTACGCCTAATACGCTAAACATAAAAAAAAATTATGTTTTCCACCAAAATTAAAAAAAAACCCTTAATTTTAATAAATAATTAATATAGGATAGAATAAAGTTGAAATATTTTTTATTAACAATATCTTAACTTTAATATATACAACATTACAAATATATCACTCATACATACACACAATCACCAAATCCAAAAAAAAGCACCAAAATTTAAAAAAAAAAGTAAAATAACTAAATATAAATTCGTCTCCACAGCACTCTGGCTCGACACCGGAGGGCGCCGTCGCTAAAGCGCGATACTACGGGCTCGCCTCGGGCGGCGCGAACCAATTACCCGCCGCGCGGGCATTTACCCCCTTACCACCACTGTACGAGTATCTCCTGCCCGCAATGCGAATGCCTTTTTGTTGCACGTGTTATCGTGTTTTCACTTACTAAATAATCTTTTTTTTTTCAAGGTTAATTTTTTTTTGTTTTGATTATTATTATCTAATTATTAAATTTAAAATGAATAAATTATTACTTAAATACTCTTTGGAACTTCTAATATGTTATCTATATATAAACACGTGAAACAAAAACTTTGCACTCCTTTTTACGAAAATTATGCGGACGGAGGAACACGAAATTCGGCATACTTATATTTATATGGCGAAGGAAATTAATGAAATAAATGTTACACACACTGCCATGCTTTGATATACATGTTTATATAAAGTGAAATATACATTAACAAAGAAAACGCGTTATTAACGCGTCAATGGGGACACTAGTTATAAATTATTAGCTGACTATTTTCGTTTTGTTATATACATCATATATATTTTTTAATATTTTTAAAACGCGTTTCATAATATTATAACTTGTCTATCAACACAGCTAATCAACACTAACTGATCTCAATAAATTATCCCAAACCATAGAATTCCTATAAATTTCCCATTCAATTTACCGTGAATTTTATCAAACAAAAGATGTATAAGCCATGATAAAAATTGAATTTAGGCGAGCGAAGTAAAGGCAAATTAGTTAGCAATAAACCTCCGTTATCAGCAAAAAAAGAGCGCAGAAAGCTTGAAATACCTAGTAGTAACTTGTGGCACGTTTTGCGAACTCATTATTGTATAGATTTCACACCCACTTCAAAGATTTCGGCTTGACTTATCGGTTACAAGTGAAGACTTATATTTTATTCGCGTTTGAATGAACACAAAAATATCGAACAACGTGCTCCGACTGTTAAAAGGGGTATTGCAGACAGAAGGTATTTTGTACAGTCAATAGGTTAATTTTCATATGAAACTTGCGTAATAAGTACGTTTATTTTATAACACACTAGCTGTGGTCTGCAACTTCGTATGGTTTTATGTACCATATTATTGTAATTGTCCGTTTTGCCCGATTTCCGTGGGAATGTTGGAAAAATCATCTCTTAATGATCGTTTCTCTTAAACTCCTCAAAGACCCTGTATGCCAAAATCCAGCAGTCACAATGTAGAACATCTGCTAATAGTGAAATGATGAAACAAAAACTTATTTTAAATTGTATTATATGTATATTACAAACCAGGGAAATGTTATAAGAGAATCTCCTTAACTCATTAGAAGTTAAACGTTGGTCGAATGAAAACCCAATAAGATAAAGAACAAAATTTAATTCCTACCTTTCTAATGAAGCCTACACAGTTTTGAATGTCAAAGTAGCCGCGATTGCACCTAGATTGGTGCTGCCCATTAATAATCAATCGACGTAGCTAGTTAGGCGTGAGTGACAAATAATTAATTTGTGTCGGTAACTTAAAAGGTAGAGTTCAATTACATTCTTTATTTAAGGCTTCTAGGTATGCTGATTGAGTGAATTTAGTTTATCAATGCTATATTAAATAAACAAGACGTAAAAGATATGTTGTCAAGTTATTTCGTTGAGGGAGTCTAACTTTTGATCTCTCTGTCTGAAGTTACGTAGTGACTATCGTAGCTGAGCGGGGTAGTGTCTGACTCTAAGCCGAAGGGTTCATAATCATTCTCCACTTGGGGAATTCTGTTTTCTTATTTTCATGGTGTCAATTTTACCTTTTTTCTTTAACTATTTTAAATGATAAGATTAATGAGAATGAATGGAATGAATTAAGAGAAATTGGAATGTGATCATCTTCTGATTATTTTTATTTATATCACTTGCCAAACACTAAAATATACTCGATTAATCCGGTTAAGATAGTTTCTTTTAAAATGTGTCACAAATTCTATAAATATAGTATTTATATCAAAATGATTACTCATAAAAAGTAATAATTTTGATTCATTTATATAAAAAAGTAGTGCATGACAAACTTTAACCTCAAGGGATAAAACTTATATACTACCATTGACTTAAGTTAACGCTGTCCCACTCAGAGACAAAGAAATCTCAGCACAGCTTTTCAGAGCTTTTAAAAGCGTCTTGGCGCAAGCGTCTGCCGTCACTTAAACGCGGTCAATTCAGTAATTGATTTTATCTATAAAGTTTTTTAATTTAAATTTTAAATGTTCTATATTGATTGATCTTTAATTTATTTTTGATTGTTATATAAGTGCATTTCTTAAACTCTACTCTCTAAACTAGAGACTTCTTTAAACTATTTCACTATTTTTAGCTTCACACTTTATTCCACAGCAGGTGTATTAATAAGAACCTTGTGTCAAGACACTCAGTTTTCCAATTTCCTCACAAATTTGAGAAATAGCGTATAGAGTGGCGGAATTCAACGCTGCGTTTATAGTTAAATGGTGTCTCGTTTCGCCATAATGGTTTTATGACTGAGTATAACTTTCTGTCTTTTCAAAATTTATCTGACCACTTTTCTATACACAGAAAATAACATAAAAGAAGTACATAGCGGATTCAAACCCACACTAACCTCTTATTCGATTGAGTATCTAACTGCATCAATGTCATTATGCTTAATAGTATCATAATGTAGCAGTGTTTCATTTAATATCTTTCATCGATCAACATGCACGATACAGAAACTAGTTTTTTATTTAGCAAGGCATAAATCATGTAACTGTCTAGCGGGCTACTTGTGAGTTTGTTTTCCACAGCTAACAGTACGGTGTGGGTTCTGTACATAGTGCAAGTGTACTTAAAACTCATTTACATAAAGTTTGCATACATATTTTAATATACCTGTTACGTCATGCTTTCCTTTTTTTTTTGAATTGTAAATGTATATAAAATCTAGCAGGGTACGCTGGGTGACTCCAGCGCCAAGACTCTCCTTTCTCCATCTTTTGTTAAATTTATAACTCCACGTGACCGACACCTCTACAACACTATTTTTCTTACTAGGGCAGTGAAATAAAAATAATTTAAATATAATGTTTCCCCCTTAATGAGGATTAAGCCCACAATCATTTGTGTCAACTGGACGTTGTACTTCTGCGCCACGATAGCCTGGTCGATTTCGATTGTAATATATTGGAAGGTAAATAAGCTTAAACTAAGAAAGAGTGCCAGGTTTGTTTTCCGTAGGTCATATTTCAAGACACTAAAACAATTCTTTATGTATTACAGAAATATTCTTTTAATCTTGTTTCTCATAACGATATTTTTTTCTTAAATAATTACAAATAGTTGTCACTTAAAAGAAACAATTGCTCATATCACATTAATAACCGTACTCAGAAATTTCCAATTAATATTAATGCTTACCTAATTGACATTAAATCACGCATTATCAGTTAAATGTTAATTGAGGTTTCTGAGTGTGATAACAACCAGGAGCTATATAAGTTGTTTTTACATAGAAAAATGAATATTCAAATAGCATAGCGCTCTTTCTAAGACAGTAAGATAAATAGCGGATGACATAAGCAACGTTCTCGTGATATCGTGGTTAGGTCGCGTCTCGTCGGGTGAATGTTCACTCGTTGGTACTTTGAGAAAGACGTCTATACCCACTGAAGAACATATTATTATTATTTAATTTCACGCTATATCCCGCACAGGGTAGGCAGAGGGAACCAGAGAACCTAGTGTTGAGACACTCCGTTCTCTTTAATATTTCTTTTCCCAATTTCCGCCGAATTGATTAATTTTTAAAAATGTAATACATACAACAAGAAGTAAGGAATTGTAATTACTGTGATTTTTTTAAATCATATTTTTCATACAATATTATACAACGATAATCTAAGACCAATGTTATTTAATATTAATATATTTATTAATATATTCTAATTATTAATATATTTATTACTAAATTAAAGACGATTCTGCTTTGATTATTTATGTAATAAAATATATACAATAAAACAATATGGACTATTCTATTATATAAATATAAACTTATACAATTACATATTTAAAAATGATTTTACACAATTTACAAGTACTTATACATTATCCAATCCCCTAAACAATATATAACATATCTACAAGCATACATGACGTTTAAAACACGATATGCCAGTAGTGCGTATACACCCGGCAATATTTTTTCGCCTCGCCTTTGTGATGTCGCTAGCATTCCCGGTGCCGACCGAGCACGTAATTTACGCGGCCCGCACCTAGCGAGTGGATTTATTGCCTCATTTTTACAATGCCCACTGCAGTCCCAGACTTTTTGATATGGTGGCTCTTTTACTATTCTGTTTAAACCGTTTGCCTTAAGTTATGTAGTGTGAGGGTACCGTTTAGTGTTATATATACTAGTATTAGCGATTAATATCTTGTGTCTATTATATATTAATACGTGAGCAAAGGTTTCGAATTATTACAAAAATTATACGGGATGTATGAAATTTGGCATAGTTAAATTTAATATGGAGAAAGCTTCACGCTGTATCCTGCATATAGCAGGGTAGGCAGAGGGAACCTAGTGTTAACACTTTCCGCCGAATTGAGGCATTGAGTGCTGAGTGACGGAATTCAACCCCGCTCTTTGTCTTGTTACCAAACTCAGGAAAATACTAAATATTGTTTCATTTCCTGGAGTGGGAATAAAAAGCCACAATCTTTCGCTTTTACAGTCGCACGTTTATGCCTTTGCAGGTGAGAAAATGTGAAAAAATCAATATTTTTCATAACAATCCATTAGAAATATAAGAAATTAATAAAGTATCACAACCATGTGCTTGACATAAACTTTTGTATAAAGTGACATATACATTTCTAAGGCAACGCGTAACTTACAAGTCAACGGGTTTTAGTTTACAATTAAAGTTCACCACCACTTAATGCGCAATGTCTTGAAAATAGATGGAAAGTAAGTAACGGTGTGATCACTCACTCTTACTTAAGCGCGTGAAGATAATGAAAGTTTGCCTTCAATTGATAGAAAACGGTATTTTATATTGGTTTTGCAATTTTAGAAACTTAAATTTACTTATTAGAATGATTATTTATGTTTTTAAGTAACAAACTATATTATAAACTAATTCTTAAGTAATATATTATTAATATAAAACCGATTTAGATAAAATATGAAAATTATCTTTCTTATACTTCTTCATATTCATTCAATTCACACATCAAAGTTAACCGTCATCTTAAGCTTTAAATCAATACAACGTTTGGATTGTTATTTAACACGTTGTCAACCGTTAGTACACAGGAAATTTATATGAACGCCCTTAGTCCGAAAGTTTCATGATTTCTGCCCACTGATTTACCAAAAGCCCGCACTGTCCGCGCCGGTTATTGCCTCATTTTTACAATGCCCGCCGCAGAAGTCGCACCCCGGCCCCGTACTAAAGTCACTTTTGAACTAATTGGGTAATTGCTTCTAATACCTATATAATATGTTATATATGTTATTTGTTTTATATAATTTTTTATAGTTTACTGTTTTAAAATGTTTAATAATGATGTGGTTTTGTATCTCTATATTAGAAAAAGTCTAGTAATTGTCATTTGAGTGATTGTGAATTTGAGTGGGTTGAAATCTAGGCATTTAAAGAACATTTTTTTAGTAAATATGTAGTGATCTACATAATTATTATTTTACCTACTGGAATTTAAAAATAATCGAAAACATGCATGGGTAAATACAATATATCGCATTTCTGATTTTGGTAGGATTGCGCATAAATGAGAATTTAATATGATGAATATAACCTACATTTTTTTGAAGTTAGGAAATTTTCTTCAACTCAAAGCAATTATAAAAGTACAACATTACATATATTTTGTAATAGAATATTATATAATAATTTAATTCATGTCAAATTACTTATATAAAATTTAACAATTAAAGTAATTTTACGCCTTTAAAGCTTTTAACCAAATGAATGAATTCTATAAACTCAGTTTTTCGAAATACGAATTTTGCGATGTGTCACCTTCAATGCACGTCTTCAATTTCAATAAATTCTGACATTATCTAAAAACAAAGTGACAAAGGTAATAATTGATTCTGCTATACTTATAAAAATTAAAAAATACCCAATTTTTTTTAACGAGCATACCAATATTTGCGAATACCTTTTGGGCAATCAATATTTACAGCATATAAAGGATTTTTTCGTAAAAACTGCTGACAGATTGGGATTTTCTATTTAAAGGGTGGTAAACGACGTAATATCCAGATTGTGATGATGCGTGATAATTTAATTGCCGGTAACGGGATAGGCGGATATTTTTTTATATTCCATACAAAGACTTGACTTGAAGACTCTTAGTCTCTTTACAATACCTTTTATTTCTTGCACATTGCTTTGTTTTGAAAAGCCATAAAGAAGCATTTTTTTTTTCAATCCTAAATTAAAATAAATTAAAAAGTTAGGATATGATTTTTGAAATTAATAGAGACAGTACACCATGTCATTGTGTTGTTCGATATGATGTTTAAGTTAAGAAAAAATCAATTTATTGATTTAATAATATTATAATATTAGCAAGATAATAATAAAAAAAGAATAGCGACCTAATCTAACACTCAACAAAGTTCAAATAGATAAAAAAAATCACCATGTCATAGTAAATGTGTTATTAAAGAACAGTAAACACAGTAAAAATTTCTACCATGCCGAACAATTTTGGCTAAAAGTAGCATTGTCCCGTCAAAACACGTCGTTTGGTGACGGCAGGTAACATGCCGCGGGCGGTGCGGCATTCATTTTAATCAGGCACGTCACCCGTTGGCCGATTGCCTGATGAATTATACCTGTTCTGCTACGTATTCTGACGCTTTTTGAATTTTTTATTTTTTAACTAGCTCTTTAATCTTTCGGATATACAAATAAATATAATATGCACATATAGAGAATGTTTTATATTATTTTTGAAATTCATATCTATATGGATGGATGTGTAAGCATCGTCTTATGCGAAGATGGGATCAGAATATCGTGTGGAATATGTTAAAGATAAATAGTTGACGCAACGCTGATAGTAATTGATGCTGTCGTGGCAACGGAATGTCAGTCAGCTTATGGTGGTTATAGGTTCATGTCCAATCTAGAGTGATATTATGTTTTGAAAGTAATTCTCTCTTTTTGGTTGGAATAAGTGCATAGGTTATCGCCACTAATTTGTGATATTTCTGTTTGAGCGTAACGGTAAACTCGGAGTGTTATGACACTAGATTCTCTGTTCACTTAAGTTATAGAATAATTACTTATGTATTATAATAAGTATAACGAAATCAAAGATCTAGTGAGGCACACCTACTCTTAGGTACTAAATAATCATTTGTTCCTTTAGTTTGCTTCTCCATTATCTATAAAAGAAGAAAATAAGAATAGAAATAAAATATATATCTATTATATACATAATGATTGCCGACGTGATGTACAAACGATAGACACATTTATAAAGTGCTCGCACTCGTACGTAGGATTAATCTGTTACAATCTGGTCCGAAGACGCGGAAGTAATTAAGCCCTGTCAATGCTTAGGGTGTGACTTTCTCAACCGACAGACGATGTAATTAATGAAATGATCATTTATTTTAAACGTAAAGTTCATTTCTTTCTGTATTTTGAACTTTATGGTAATGGCGTCAGACTTTATATAACATTTATAGGTTGGATCTAGCTTGAGAGATTGTTTAACTTCAAGCTTTTTCCAGCATAGCAGGATAACCTATCAAGACACTCCGCTTTCCGCATAATCTCGACATATTGCGTCTCATATGGCGGTGCTTAACGCAGTGCTTTGTCTTACCAGAGCGGGGAAATCAAAATGCCACACTGCGCCACAATGCTCCTAAGCCCTTTTATCAGCCTGATATGGAGTATTATTTAAATTTAATGTAATAATATACCCATTACAACAAAAAATGTTCAGGTTTAAATTAGAAATGTCGTATTACTTACAAGGATTATTTTTTGGCATGTAAACTTACATATTATTTATTATTAAACAGTTTGATTAAAAATGCAGTCGAAACTTTGAACTTTGGGCTATATTTTAATATTGTTGTTGTAAGTTCAATTTAAGATATGTAGATGCAATGGTTACAAAGCTTATAGAAGTTCACAGGCGTTGAGTTGCGCCATGTTAACATGTAATGTCTCGAATTAGGGCTGAAAGCGACATATGGAGTGTCTTGACACTAGATTTCCTTTACTGCTACTACGACTGTGACTGACTGACATTTTGTCCAGCATAGTGGGGCTATGACGGACAAAGGGTGAAGCTACTAAGATCTAATAAAAACGAATACATTTATATTTCATAAAATTTTCATAAATTTTTATTTATGAGAATAAAAGACAGAACTGAATAACGAGGCGCTATGTCCTCCGGTAATATTTTTTTTATATAATATTATGTTGGAAGAAAATATAAAGCTTTAAACAATATGTAAATAAATAAAAAATAAATAGATGACTATATCGATAGGAACTTGTGTCGTTTTAATCGAGAACGGGTAAACTCGATTTAATCGAAGTAATTCCATCGATACTTTCGATACAAATCATCAGGAGCGCATAATACTGTAGAAGTTCAAGCCGAACATCGATCGTTCCTTAGGCTTTTCTACACTGTTGTTCTATATCTATATTTTTTTTAATTTTTGTGTTTTATTTTACACAAAGAAGAATAACATATTTAATTTTTTTTTTACGTGGTATATATATTTTTAATAAAATAAAATATATATTATTAAGTTATGTAACAGAGTTCATAATTAATGATAATGTTTAAGTTATTGGATATTATTTCCAAGAAATAAAACTTTTAGAGCAAAATATAACGAAGCATAAAATCCTATTCTTATGTATTTTCATGAATACTTACTCTTATTTCAAACAAACAAACAAACAAATATTCTTTATTGCACAAACAAACAAACAAATAACATAGAAGTACTCGTAGTAATAGCGTACAATAAGGCGGCCTTATCGCTTAAAGCGATCTCTTCCAGGCAACCTTTGGATATAGGATTTGTATAAAGTAGTGGAAGGCGGTGCACTAATCAGGATATTAATTAAATTAATATTAAATATATGTTAATTAAAAATACAAACTAAATACATAATTATATACATACTTACATACATTCATACATACATACATACATATATACATACATACATATATACATACATACATACATACATACATACATACATACATACATACACACATAAATAGACATTATATAGATTATATGTCTCAAAAGAAAATAAATAAATAAACAAAGGCCCAAAATTAAATATTTAAATAATGATTCTTAAGTAGCTTTTTAAAAATAAATAAACTTTTGGCGCATCTTATTTCAAGCGGTAAACTATTCCATAGGTGGGCAGCTTTTATAGAAAAAGAATTTGAGGAAAAGGAAGAAGAGTGGAGAGGAATTTCAAGCAACCGGTTTTTGTCGGAACGAAGGGAGCGGCAGTGGGTTTCATGAAGGAACTTGAATTTTTGTTTTAAATAAGGAGGAGTCGAAGGATTAAACAGGACAGAATAGAGAAGACACAGAACGTGAGTATTTATGATTACCCAAATGATTTATGCATTAATATATTATAATTAAGTACTAATACCTAAAAATCCAGAATTTACCACTGTTAACCAGACCGTGACTGGCATAACAGTATGGTGGCAGCCTTATCGTATCGTGGCCGTTGCGGCCGCCCATTGTTCAGATCGCTCGTTTTTGCTAAAACCACGCTTCGCCCGGCGAATATAAATTGAAAAGCGTTTGTTTAAAGTTTCACGTGTTGATGCCGCACGCATAGATATTGCTATATCCCGCGGGCATCCTGTGTAATCCCGCCTGAATAACGTTGCAACACTAAATGCTGCACTCAGAAACGATTACACACAGTTTTACGCTATTTTCTACATAGCAAGAGAGAACCTAGTGTCAAGACTCTTCGTTCTCCACTTCCCATTTGAGACAATGTGTGTGAGTGGCGGAAATTAACGCCGCGCTTTGTCTTACCGGAACGGACAAATAAAAATATTACATACATTGATTACTTCGAGTTGGGATCGAACCCACAACCAATGACGTTTACAGTCGGCTGACTGTGAATTGCACCAGGAGGATGAATATTAAACGTGATATTGAAACGATTATTAATGTTTAAATTACATAAAATTGGTAAAACTATATATCTCATATTGTTATATATTTAATATCGGTTAACTATTAAATTATGTCATTGAATGCGGCTGTACAAGATAATACAGTGAAAGTAAAATATTTTAATGTATGGGGAACGGAGTGTCTTAACACTGGGTTCCCTCTGCCTAGCTTTACGCTGTATCCTGCATATAGCATGCAGGATACAGCGTGAAACTATGTATGTATGTAAGTAAAATATTTCATTACAATCAATGCTTTACATTGTAACATAAGATACGTTGTAAGAGATATTAAACGTTACTATATTTAAAAATGAAAATACGCAATGTTAAGTTTGAGTAGATTATTTTCATACAAGAGACGTAACAAAAGGTACACTAAATACACAGACACAAATATTTATAATTTGCAAATCTTAGATATGAATCTGCAATCACTCCTGCACCACGAAAACTATACTATCTGGCCACAATAAAAAAAAAACAAAACAGCTAAAAAAACGCAATGCAGTTTTAAATAAAACTTTAAAAATCCGAGATAAAACGTGCCAAGTGCTTTTCACTGGGATAGTGGAAAGTATTAATAATAAGCCTAGTCAGGTGAGACCTGGCGGGATCGCCGGCTTTAATATACATGAAGCCGCAAATAATAAATGAGAGTGAACGAGTGGACGACGCGACGCGCCCGCTTACTTGCTTACTATACGACTACATTCGATTACTGTTCCGTGTATATAGCTGTTTGTATGTTGTTTACAGGTGATATTATTCTTTTTTTTTATATATTTTTATCTATATATCGATTGTGATATTGGTGGAGAGTATATGCACTTATTTCGTTATAAGAACTGATTCACTGTTCGACAGATTGACAGAACACGACGTGGAATTTGTAAAATAATTTCTATATTCATCATCATCAGCCCTTTTCCATCCTCTGGTGGATATAGACCCCTCCACTGAACTCGGTGTTCAGCTCTTCGTTCCCAATCGTTGCCAGCCTTGCCCAACTTTTCTTCTTATATCGATATTGGCTGAACATAATGATAATAATCTCAATCTATGATTGACGTAATATTTATACTTGTGATATAAGTACTTGTAATGTTGTCAGGTTACTCAGTAATTTGTGTTAATAAATTATCGATCACGATCTCTACAACATCGATTAATTAAAGGCATTTTGCTTTATGAAGCCCAAGCTGGACTTTTTTATAAGTAAAAGTTTAACTAAAATACTCAGTTATAAATATATTAAAATGCAATTTGAACAAAGTTTAAAGTACCATGAAGTTAAAATTAAAAACGGTTTCCATTATTTTAAAGTAATATAGCTGAAAGGCATCAAAATCATAAAATCTACTGTAGGCACTGTACACATTCGTACGTTTATAACTCGCAAAGCAAATCGCTTTCTGCGATAACAGCGCTATTAAAGTCTCTGCAGATTACATCCTGTTCAAATCGTGAAAAATAAAGATTTGTTGTGTTAAAATTCAAAATAACAATACATTAAACTACCTACTCACTTAAAATCAAGGTTTTTTTAAGATTTGGAATATTTTTCTATATAAAATTTGACTAAGAGTGCCATGGCATAGCAAAGCATTGAATGTAATGGTACACGCAATGGTCATGACTTCGATTCTAACTAATAGATTACTAAATTTAAAATGACCACATCCAGTCTAATAAATAAAACTAAGCACGAAGTACTTTCATTGAGTTCCGCCACCCAACATTCAATATCTCTAAAAATGTGTAGGAAGTTGTGAAAACGTGTCAGTAACATGAGTAGAGCGTGTCAGTACTCTATGCTCACCCTGCTACCTACAACTGAAAAAAGCTTTTTATTTTGTTTAATAAAGTAACTCTTCTTCTAGAAATTGCAATATAGATTCAAACCCCCTACCCATTAAAGTTATAAATGAGCGCCGAGTCCCGGCGAAAGCACTAATGCACTGCAAAAGACATTTGACTCATGACAGCACGTTTAACGATGAATCGTTATAATGACGAGTAATCTCTTCTGTGATTATGCGACCCTGGTACTGCAGTGGCTCACATCACCTGTTCGTACGTCACTATTTTTATATAACAAATGAAACTTTTTTTGACATTTTGTTTTGACAGTTTAAATTAATTGTAACAAAAGTAAAAACATAAGTTTGAAGAGCAATTAAAATCTGTGTATTTATTTTTTATATACTGTGTATCTTATTAGAAATTATGATAATAATTATTTTTAATAATTTAAATAAGAAAAAATATTCCGTCTTCATTTTCTGTCAACATTAAATACAGAACATATACTTGGTAGGGTCATAGCTTCAACGTATGACATTTATACGTACATAGGTTATATATAAATAGGTTGTACATATGCGAATCTAATTTCGTCATAAGGACGTTAAAAAGGGTACAGATGTTTAAATAAAGGTATATCGCATTGTTTTTGCCACGATAAAAATAACGCGTGAAGATTTTGATTATATTTGTTAATTAAGAACGGTCAGCCACAGTACAACTAGATAAGCGTTTGTACTGCGAACCAAAAGGGTCATAAAACATGGCCTACTAATTGTATATATTGCAAAAATCCATTAAAAATAATGTAATTAAAACTCTACAAGTGACTGATAATAATTATGTAAATTAGAAAATTTCCAGAATCTGTATCTGTAGTTCTTCAAAATGGACAATATAATCCTCCATATTATTTCAATTATATTAACTGAAATATGAAGACAATCACCGCATATCCCATTTATAATTATTTACTAAAGTCAGCAAGCGGCATTTGACTGATAGCAACGTAAGTTATCTAGAAGTGTTTATAAATATTTGGTTTCAAAGATGCCACTATGCAACATCATGAAAAAATGTACCTGCTATAAAATCTTAATAACATATTCAAAAATAAAAAAATCTTTTATAAATTATTCAGATGCAGGTGCTAAAACGTCAACGTCCATAAATGAAATAACATTTGTAAATGTAAAAATATTATTATAATATAAATGTAATCTTACCTTTAATGGTGGGGTGGGTATATACAATGGAGGATCGTTCTGTGACCCCGTATAGATTTCTTGCCCATCCGGCCCTCGGGTACAACCTTCCGCATCAGCGACGCTGTACCTACAAACGATGCCGTCGGCAGGTTTTGCATCGTAACCCGTCGGCCTGCCCACGTGAAAACCCTTTGCTTTTACCCAAAATCGAAATTTAGAGCTATCAGAACTGTTGCATTCCTCTCCGCGAAGTGTTCTCAAAATTCTGGCGTACTTTTTCAGTGTTATAGTTTTTGTTTTTGCCAAATCTCCATACGTTTGGATCACCCACGGCTGGTAGGTAGAGAACAAGTCCACTTTTGGATCCCCCGTCTGTATTTTTGGTCTTTTATTGTTGTTTTGCTCGTTTTTCTTGTCGTTCTTGGAACTACTGGGCGTCGATTTACGCTTCGAAGGTTTTTTGGGTGTTTTCTCGGGTATGACTTCCTGAGTGAGTTTTTTACGCAGTCCACGGTCTTTAATCATGGCAGCCGCCATTTTTAAAAATAACTGACACTACACTAAATTGACAAGTTCAATCCCATTGTTTCAGTACGTTCAATTATTATGAGTTCACTTCACAATATGTTTAACAAGTTAGTATACCCGCCAGGTACAACTGGTCCATCTGAAATTGCGCTCCGAAATTGCCTATGGATTGTTTTCTACAAAGTTTCGAATTTAGAAAGTTTGAGACTTGCGTGCGTAAAAGTTCGAGAACGGGAACTTTTGACTGCCAAGTTCTCGCCGACCGAAAGGACTTTGCGAAAACTTTTCCCGGCGGTGACGGGGAAATGTTCTGACAAGGTCTTTATTCTCGGGTTCATTGCACAATAATGCTTGATTTTAATTTAAAATAATTGGGCATTGCAAAGAATTATCGCATTTTTACTGTTACTTTGGAAATAAACCAAAAATAAGCAATATAAAATGAAGCTCCAAATGACTTTTAAGAGTCAAATTTAAAACAATAAGAAAACAATCCGTCTAGTAAGCAACTAATCAGAAAAAACTTTACGTGAATTGCCAAGTAGAAAGAGGTTAGATCGTCGATGCTTCCTACACAGCCACTCGCGTGGGGCGCGCGCGGTACACTGTCGACTGTCGAGTGGAGCGGACCGCCGTCGGATCGGCACGTGCGGGCCGGGCCGGCGCTAATTGCCCGCAAAACAATCGGGCCGATCGTCCGGGCGGCCGATAATGCGGCCTTGCGATAACGCCATTGTAGACGGGGACGTCACTTCGTTAAGAATAGTGCATTATTTTTATGAGTTTTGGGAATATTTGTGGTTTTTAGATACATAAATATAGAATAGGTACATTTATACTCGACTTCGCATTTAAGTTGTGTTGATTGTACACGATAGCTGTGGACCCATCAAGATAACCCATCCGTTGAGCGAATATTTATTAAAATATCTTTATTTCCACGATCTGCCAATTGAATTCTGCCGTTCAACTCGCAATATATGTATCTGGTTAAGTAGAATCTTTCACGAGGTTCTCCTTACCTGCCTAGTACGGACCGAGTGTGAGATAAAAAAAATGGAATGTTCGTACTAGATTGACAAAAAGATTACTTATTATATAATTCTCATATAGAAAAATTAACAATTTTTATATAATTTATTCTTTCTCTTTTCAGCTGGACGCCTTTTCCCGCATAGCTAGGCAAAGAGAGCGAATTCGAGTCAGACTACTGACGAAAGTCAACTTCGGACTTGGAATCTTATCAGCGAGGAAATGTAATTATTCCACCTAATAGAATCGAACTCAAGTCATCATCACATTTATGGCGAGAAGCTGTATAAATAAGCCAATACGGCCTCATATTTGTTTATCTAAAAGCAAAAAATGTACGGCTTCTAACAAAAGTAATCAAAGCAAGAAGCATCTCCACTATCAAAATGGCACACAAAGTGAGCAGTTAATGGTACAAGTCAATTGGAATCTCAAGACGTGTGAAATGAAAAAAATACAACGAACGAGTCTAGTGTCTCCCGGGTGCACTAAGTTACGTCACGTTTATTATTTCAGGGACAGAGAAAAATATTGAAAAAATATTAAGTTTTATGACATTTACTAAAAAAAAAAAAGTCCAATAGAAATGTATAAATAAAGTACGAAGTGTCTAGACAACAGCTTTTCTTTGATTATGCAAGAAAAATCTAAATTCCTCAAAATATATTATTAATGCATTTCCTCGATAAGCCTATTTACATAAAGATGTAAAAAGTAAAGACTCTGTGGTAATTTAAATGAATGAATTATTAATATTATTTATTTTATTTGTCAATTCCTAAATTTTATTTTAGACGTTGTGTCCAGAATAGAATTTAGAAATAATCTTTTCAAGAATTTATTTTATAACTCAAATCTCATAATCTAGATATTGGGCAACGATCCTACGCAATACTTCTTAGAAAATCCTTCCACACATAATAAAAAATACGTCAAGTACGCTTAAAAAACAGGCGTTTGTTTATGTCAACTGACAAGTTTAAAATTACATGCATAGAAAATAAATTCTTATTTCTAAAGCAAAAAGGATTATATTGGAATGAGGTATATGTATGATTTGTATACCTTTTGCGGTACAGGGAAAGCGGCGCACGCGCATCCAGCACGCGAGTTGCGCACTAGTCCGCTGGCTTGCGCGAAGAGTGCGCAAGATATTAGGAGAACATGAGTTGTTAGAGGATTCACGAAATTGCTTTACACATTCTTAAAATATTATTGTTTAATTTTGAACTCTATTTGTAACTGCAATGGTCATAATTTTATAGTTAAGCGGTCTTAGTCTCAACTTTGGTCACCAGCTACTGATCAGTGACAGGCTGACAACAGATAAAAAATAAATGTATGAAAAATAACTTACAATATAATATTTTTTTTATTTTTGTATTTGAATTTTTGTGATTAGATGTAAGTAGTAATTGTGAAAAAAAAACTTTTTATTTATGTAGAATTTCTAGGATTATTTTTTTTAAAGAACATTTTCTTCTTAATATATTTTTTTTAATATTTTCTGTAAATTTTTTCTTTATATTATAATTTATTACTACTATATTAGGAAACACCTAAATATTATAGATAGCTACAACCACAGAATAAAAATAATCTTAGAACAATTGAATTATTTAAAAAAAAGAAAAAAGCAAGTAAGTGGGTAAAAGAAGTTTTTGCTGTTAATTTTCTCGTCCGAATAGGCTTCAGTGTTGCTTCATTAGGTCGAATTTCTACTAGGAGTTCATAACTGTGGAAGATGTGTCTGTAGATCATATGGATTTTTACAAAGAAATTCCGTGACATTACAAAAGATGGCGTTAATGGTAATATATTTGCTACGAAAACGATTCGAACCAGCTGCGCGTGATTTGAATTATTAACATATAGTTAAGTTTGTTACGTGAGAATTTATTTATCAAAATCGAAATTTATTTATCAGAATGGAAATTTTTGGCTTTTTAAGAATATTTGAAGTATTTACTTTTATTATGCTTAAAAAATAAAGTTATTATTTAATAGTTAGCTTTTATTAATACTATTAAAAAAAAACAACATTTTGCAGGTTATATAGATAAAACTTAATGACTTATAAGTCACTCCTTTCTCAGCCCCCACTTCTAGTTTCTCTGTTTATAAAAAATCATTCATAATATTTACAAATTGATGCCAATCATATTTATTTTTAACTTATAACTGTTAGTGTAGTAAAAAGTTTAAGAAATCTTAAGTGCAATGATCTTTACTTTATTCTATAAGAAGCCAAAGTGGCTTATGTTTCTAAGCTCCAAGCAAATGAAATGCGGTAAAAGCTAATTACTTATAATATGTAGTGGTTTACCCTTTATTAATAAACAAATAGTTAACTTTGTTCGATATTAAGCAATACAACAATTAAATGCTGTTATAAGTATAAACGGCACTATAGTACTATGGTATAGGTATTTACAAAAATTGGACTTTCACGTATCACACGTAATGATACAAAACTATGAGTTTATCAGTCATAACTTCTAAATTACAGAATATGTAAAATATACATGTCTTATGAAAAATAAACCACTAATTGATAGCAAAAAGTACTGATCACATATATGCATTGCATAAATAGTAATAAATAAAAAAAAAATTATAAAAATATGTTTCCAATCCTTTAAATTGTAATTGAATTTGTACCATTACAGTTATCAATAATTGTACATTTATTTGTAATTTAATTGTAGTAGTAAGTATAATATAATAGTTTAACTAGTAGGTAGATGATCTTAAATTCTTACACCATCTACCTACTTTTTTAATTCTATGAGCAAGTTACATGGCACTTATTTATTCAGAGCGAAGATGATTTCGATATTTTTCGAAAATATTTTTTTTGCACATTAATTATTGATTGATACAACATAAACAATGAAAAAGCCAAATTTTTACAAAAATTTTTTTAAATATATTTTTCTTAAATTTAATTATTTATACATATATCTTAAAGATAAGATATGATTATAGTTTTTATTTGTTATTTTGTAGAATACATTTTTTTCCTATATGACTTACTTAAATTTAAAACAAAATAAAAGTTATCTGACATGCCCATTTTTGTCATTCATATTTTTTGATTCACGCACATCACCTATCTTACGATTCCGACACATACCTACTTATTATGTAATTATAAGAGTACCCGAGAACGCGTAAAATACGCGTTGCTTTAGTAACTTCATACAAAATTAAATGTCAAGCACTCGTGTCAAAAACATAGTGTGGGTATTAATTTAATTTAATGTATGTATTTCTAATGCGTTATTATGAAAAATATTAACTTCTTGCAATTTTTTTCCCTATAAATTTTAAGTATGCCAAAGTTCATAAACATCCATCCGTATGATTTCTTATTCATAAAAAGGGGTCCTAAGCTTTCCTTGACATATGTAATGTATAGGTCATAGACGTGACGTAATCAAGGAGGTGTGATATAGTATCTTACTGAACACATAATGGTTCTGAGATTAATTCCCACTTAATCATATTATTACCTACTTATACCTACTTAAATTATTTTCTGTGAATTTTTATTTTTTGTAATTTTCAGACGAAATGTAACTAAATTCATAACTATTAATGATATAGATAGATAGATGCTTCTTTTTTTTTCTTTACAACTGATTTCTTAACTTAAATAACGTCTATTGTGGCGCAGAGGCACAAGAATGCTACTGTAAACTTGACAGGTTGTGGGTTCGATTTCCACTCCAGGAATTGGATTTGTCATTTTTTGGGTTTGCTAACAAGGCATAGGACGGGGTTGAGTTCCGCCATTCAGCAAGCAATGCCTCAATTCGGCGAAAAGTGGGGAACGGAGTGTCTTAACGCTAGGTTCCCTCCGCCTGCCCTGCTATATGCGGGATACAGCGTGAAGCTACGTATTAGCTTTTACAATAGGATCCCAGAAAACGTCCAAGAATTTTCTATTTCACAATTTAAAATTATGAAAAGACGTTTGTGTGTTAAAGGTTTATTACCTAATTAGTGATTTTATAAATGATAACACGCCTTGGGAATGAAATGCTCGCTCCAGTCTATTTCAAAGGTACCATTGTCACTAATAAATATTTGTAAAGCATTGAATATGAGAAGAAAAAAAAGAATAAGTCCCGCTGAGTTTCTTGCGCCGGTTCTTCTCAGGTCTGAGGCATTAAATTTAGTGAACTGGTGGTAAATTGTTTGACGTTCAAAAAATGAAGTCTGTAACTTCTTATTTTGAATAAAATTATTTGACTTTGATGTATGTATGACTGATTTCTCGTAAATTTCTTTATTTCTTGTATATATGGAATAAAGAGTTTTATCTATCTATCTAAATTCGTTTAAAGAGGTTTAAAATCACGTTCTCCTTATATTAATTGAAATTGAACCCATGTTTAAGATTCAGCTTAAAACTATCTGCAATACTATAAACGTACATAAGCTTATAGGTGTACGTACATGTTGAGGTTATGGAGCGCAATGTACGGGACGCTGCGTTGTCGGGCCGCGCCCGGGTGAATCATTGGGTAATGCGGCGAAACTGCTACGCGACGTTTTAATACTTTACTTTTATTATTAATATATTTATTGAATTTTTTTTTTTAATAATTTGAGATTATTTTTTTGTAATATTAATGAATATATTATAAATGACCTCTTAGGAATGGTGAGAAATAAAACATGTGATATTTTCTGGTTCTTATTACGACATTAAGTACAATATGTATATCAGAGTTATATAAAGTTTGTTTTTTGAATTTAATATGTTGTATATATAGTAGTAAGTTTTTTTGAAACATTTTAACTTAAATCAAGAATTACTTCGGCGCAATACTGAATTGTAGCTTTCAAATATTTAGAGGTATACTTATAGTGTATTTATTGTGTGTATGTATTGTGTTTCATATATTGGCATTTTACAATAATTGAACGACTTTGCTCGTGTATTTTCCAACAATTATGTTAAATGACTCAGCATTTTTTATGTAATTTACATGTATGTAATTACATATTTCATGCAAAGACAATGTCCAGTACACTGGGTATTGGATTTTAGATGCTACTTTAGTGATTAACTATTACTAAGCCAGAAGTAGGACTCTATTTACTTATATATCTCATTAGAAATGATTTTGTGTGCTTTTCGATTATTTTATCACTAAATTAGGTTGTTTTTTTAAATTAAAATAAAACAATATTTAATAATGAAGTATTTAAATAAAAAATTAATAATGAAACTAAAAATTAATATTATATGTAGAATGTAAAGCAATATGATATGATTTCTGATTTTTTGAGATTTTTCTTGCCTTTCCCGTTAATATGTTTTTACGAAAATCATACAGACGAAGAAATATGAATATATAGGCATAGTTAAAGGTTATATTGATAAGTGCAGAATGCAAATATTTTTTTTATCATAAAGCATTGGGAACACATTAAATTAATAAACTAAATATTACGTATACAAGTATGTCTTTGATATATATTTTTATATAAAGCCAAAGACGTCAACGACGACTACTTCTATCTAACTTACCTAACATTACTCTATGTAATCCAAAAATGTGACCAAAATAACTTAAAAAATAGTATCTAAATTATTGAAGCGCGCTACAGCCGAGCGGTGAGTGGCGCTCGCCGCGGCTGCTTTGTTCCCGCCGCGCCCAGGGCTACCGCTTTATTAATCACACTCTATTATTTATTTTTTATATATTCCCATACATTTCTATCTGGGGCGTGTTTCGTGAATGAGGTGTTTTATATTAACTGCTGTAAGGGTAAATGTTGGTAAATTAGATTTTTTTTTCAATTTCTTGTGTCAATTTTAAGATATCATGTAGTTATTTGGATAGGTTTAACTAGCTATCTGAATTTATGAACTTTAGTTTTGTATAATTACGGTTGATTAAAAATATGTGTCAGTCATTAAAGATCCAATATATTAAAAAAATCTGTTACTATTTAACGGTATAAAATAAATATATATCAAAATAGATATGAGTCTTATTACTGATATTAAGCATTAATAAAATATTTTATATTAAATATACGTATAATATATACGTACCTACGTGCATACGTGAACGTTATATGTACGTATGTGAATTGCTGATTAGTACATTATATTTGCACTATAAGCAAATTTCAATAATGTGACAAATTATTGAAATAATAAACTTATACATTTACACTACTGTGTAGACATATTTAAATTTTAGTAGGTAATTACTGTAAATAATATATTATAATTGAATTCCTTTATTATGCCTTATGAGTGTCTGAATAATGAATCAAATAAATATGAAAAAGTTGCACCTTCCCGAATAGCAGGGTAGGAAAAGAGAACTTAGTGTCAAAAGTCACTGTTTGCCGCTTCCCACTCGAATTCGACACATGGCATGTTAAATGGTGGAACTCAACACCACACTATGTCTTATTTAAAAATATATTAGAAAATAACACATTATATATAAATAATATAAACCAACAGTATTTGTTGTACAACCCTGCAACCGAAGCGGGCCGTTAGCAATATCGCTGAGTGCGCGGCACGAGCGACTCCGCGCCTAATTTACTCCGCTAACGCCTGCCTGTGCTGTTCGCCTGGTACACGCCGCGAGGAAATGACTTACGGTGTATGAGAATTTAAACTAAACTAACTACGCTAGTGTATGGATTTTGAATGATCCCCTTAATGAAGTCTTAGTTTTGATACATCATATGTCTATCTCTTTTTTAATGAGATAATAGATATATGTATCTCGTTCTAACTTTTTTTTAATATTATACAGTATTTATTTACATGTGATTAAAATTATTTAGGTATTTGACTACGTCATAGATTGAGTCAAATCGCATATCCGTTTTGAGGTGTGTCAAGTTTTTTTACTTTTTTTGTGGTGCTAGCTGTTTCTATCCTTTATTTTAAATATTTACTTCGTTAAATTATCTATATTAGTTAGGAACTTATTTTTTTAGGTATTGTCTTTAAAACTTTTTACAGTAACTTATTAATTTTATATAAAAAAAAAAACATTGCATGTATATTCTAATAGGGACGTTATTCTACGTATTGGTCGATAAAAATCCAAAGAATTAAATGCAAAATCTAAAAGGGAATACGATTTAAAATGCGTTGTGCAAATTAAATGAAATAAGTGAAGTTGTAAACAAGAGTATTTTACCCGAGGGGAAATGGCCGTCAGCAGTATTTTTAGCGATCCATCCAATTTGCAACTCCTGCATTCGATAAGTATCCCTGACTTAGCGTTTTTATATGGATAAAGTATTTTATATTCTTATTTTCACGTCCGTGTATATGACATTTATGTTAAAACTAAACAATTTTGATTTTGCTCTGAGTTAAAAAACAAAATGGATGGAAATAGTTTTGTAATTATTATACCTAACTATATAAAAAAAAATTTGAAATTTTAAAAAATATTATTATGACATACTTTTGTCAAATGTATATTTTGTAATATTAAAAATGAAAATGAAATCACACATATATGACAGTCGTAGACTTCACAATCTTAACTGACAAAGACATAAAAAATGATAATATTAACCGTAAGTTATCATTGTATATGTATAAAATTAATTACTGCTAACTTATGCTACTCATATATATTCTTACAATATTATTTAAATCAAATAATAGATATATTTTTCACATAACAATAAATATAAAATAATTATTATATTAATATATAAACGAAACGTCAGCCCTGACATTTAACTTCTATCTATCTAACCGACCAGTAAGTAAAGTACACAAGCAAGTAAAGTCTTTTTGGTTCTTAACTGACATTTACAAATATGTAACCGGGTACCAGGGTTACATAAAATAAAAAGAGACCGCTACCGAGCCGTAAGCACTGCATAGAAAAACGTGCCGGTGGCGAAATGAAATATTTCTGCACAGGGTTTCACAGATAAGCCTCGGGCGGTGGGAGGGGTCCCGGCCAGTAAAGTAGGTGTCACTAGTGTTGCGCTTCTACTCCGATGGTTTTATCGATATCGATTTTTTGGTTTATTATGATTTTTTTTTCGACTGTGTAGTATGCTGTTGGCCCTATTGGCCTCGACAGCGTCACCGGATTTTGTGGGAGCCGAGCTTAAAGAGCACTAACCCTGGCTTGGCCTCCTTGGGAGGAGGACCATCAACTTAGAACTGCAGTGTCACAAGGACGCCTCCTGTGAGGCCGAACCTCGGCTTGCGAACACTGCTTGTAGTGGGGAACTTTGCTTTCACTCGGCCCGGCTTATTATGATAGTTTTCTTAACTAATTTTTTTTTCATTTAAAAATGCACTAATTTTACTTTGTTGTATTGTGTTTTTTTAAGTGCAGTGCAAGAATATTCAATATTATTCGATTAATATATAATAATTATAGATTTTAAAACATTTTGTATTCGAAGATTTTCGGAGGAAACCATAGAGCAATGGGCGTAGCTGAAACGAAAGTAGGCTTTTTATTTCAATAATAACGATATGAAAATGAGACTTAAATTTTGTAGTCGGTTTATAGACCATGATTTGATAGTCAAACCGCAGTTTCTAAAAGTTCGTTAGGGTCAGCGAGGGTGATTGCTGTTTAAGTTTAATATAACAGGAAAATATAATAGAGAATAAGTCAAAACAAGTTTTTTTTAAGATTCCTTAATCCTGTTATTGTAGTAACTTTAATACAAAACATCTTAAATGCTATAAGCATGAAAAACAAATCTTAATCGTAATTACTGTAGCATAACTTTATTAAATATCCAATATTTGCAAAAAAAAATATTGCTCTTAATACTGATCAATAAATCAACGTCATAGAACAAACAAATGAAGGCAATCTTTATCCCTAGCGGGGTAGTCAAACACACACAGTACACGTCATGAAATGTAGCCTCACAAACTAGCTTTTACAATACCAAAGCACTCAGTGTGAACATTAAACAAAATAAATAACAAATAATCTATCGACAAAAAAAAAAAACAAGATCATTAACCAACCCAACCCTAACCCACTCGCTGGCGCGGCGTGCGGCTCGAGCGAAGCGGCGACGGGACGCATTAGTGAGCGGCTCCGGTTGATTGTATCATTGCTACATACATATATACACCATGTATACAAGATATTATACTGTAGTATAGTATAGTAGATACTCTAGTAGTCTGTACGGTATCACGCCACACGCGATTATTGTCTGTTAAAGCTTATTTCTATCTATATTATTTATTGTGCAAGACGTCTTTTGGCAAAGTAACATTTATTCTTTTCTTATATATAATATGTTAAGTTCTATCTCTGTTTAAGTCATTGATCTTGGCCAGATTTCTAATTTTCGATTAAGGTCGGCCATCGGCCTACACTGAGTTGCTACCATTTTTCTAAGAAGCAACTGCTACCTGAGATCCTTTTACCCTCTTTTTAGTTTTTGATACTCATTTTTTTCTAATTAAGGTAGACTATTTGTTAAAATGTTTACGTAATGATTGCACACATTCAATATTATTCTTCGAAAAATCAAAATTCTTTGCACATTCATCAGCAATTGACTTAAGACATACATTCTTATTGCTAAACAACTACCAATTTGTATATTTAATATGTAATAAATCCTAGCAGACAATTTAATTTTATTTATTACATATATTAATAATCTGGTAGCATTTACAAGCAGATAACACAATAATATTCTCATAGCAACATTATGTTATTGCAACACGATACTAAAGCGCTTCAGTAATCCTCGCGCCGTGTATGCAATAAGAATCCAGACGAATTAACAGATTAAAGCTTGTATGCGAAATGGACGCGGGACAGATTCTCCCCTTTTTAAAAAAATCCGAGGGTGGACGGAAACCACCTAATATCTACCTCAATAATACTACCTGATGGGTGGTTTCTGTGTAATGAATATATGACACGTTTAATAATGAAAAGTAGAAAGACGAAATTAACGTTTCAAGGTTTTTCTAATGAAACTTAATTTTAGCTTCACGCTATCCCGCATATAGCGGGGTAGGCAGAGAGAACTTGAGAACATAGGAAGAATGTTTTTTTCTATTTTCGTGAAGTATTTGAATCGTAGTGGTTATGGAATCGATTCTCACTTGGGGATTTTTAGTGAATTAATATTGGTAACACATAACAATAACAAAACTATAAGAATTGAATTTTGCTGTAGAACGTCAAGAAAAACTGTATATTTATATTTAAAAAACATTGTTTTCGCCACCTAATTCGAAATTTGTAAAACTGTGAAATAAAAATAAGAATCAACTAAAATTTAACTCCAACGAAATATTTTAAATATTCTCCTAGCAACTAAATATCACACTATTTAGCACAAAGTCGGTTAACACTTATATGTTACGTATTTAATGCGAGCTGTCGTTATCTCGTATCCAAACAAGTGGGAAAAGGCCATCTGTATCATCGCTTCCCTTTCACAAGTAGTTCCGGTTACCAAAATGTGCTAAAGCGTATTGTTGAAAATTTTAGAACTTATTTCTTAATAATAATTTAGTTACGGCTTTGAAGCTTTGTCCTTTTGGGTATATTAGTACTCTTTATATAAAATATATTTAAATATAGTGAAATAAAGTATGTATTATGATTTTAATTAATACATTATTTTAGCAAAATAACTCTTGTTGTTAAAACTAAAATAAGAATAATAAGTTATAAAATTTATAGGTTATATCCTCTGTTGCCGCCATTTTTGTTCTCTCTTATTGTCAAAAAGAAGTAGGTATAGTCTCAAATAAATTGAAAAATCGTGCATAATATGATAAATAATATTATATATTATTATTAAAAACTAACAATATTTATTTCATATCTTACTACACTTTAGAACAACCGGCTAAGCGGGCACCATTAATAACAAGCTGACGCAACTCACGCGCATACATCTCCTTTATATTTATGCTCGCCTGGTACTTATTGTGACTATGTTAAGCTCCATGACGCGATGTGACGGGGTCAATAGTAACAGCGCCCGCAAGAATGCTTGCCTACCTACTTAATAAAAAAGTTAAAATGTTCGACTTTGTTAGCATTTTATTTAATTACCTACAATTGTTTTATTAATTAGTGAACGAAATAAAATTTTAAAAAATAAAATAATTTATTTTTTGCAAACTAAATTATAAAATTTTATTTATATATTTGAACTTTTTAATTTAATTTTGTGATTAATGTTTTCTTATCTGTCACATCAATTTTTAGCATATAAGGAGATCTTGAATTTGAAATTGTAAATAATTATTTTTATAACTATATTTTTTTACAATTATGCTTGCAATTTTGTTTTCAGTAATGATTTAATTTTTAATTATAATCTAATAATATTATATATTTAAATCTTGAATATAAAATACATATTCGTAAGGTAAAAAAAATAACAATCATGGAGTTCATCGTAAGTCGTAACATTGTGAAATCAAAAAAAAGTGTGGGTAAATTTTAATATATAATACTTATATTTTTTAAATTCACAGGATTGGAGTTTTTAAATGTAATTCAAAATATTTTATATTTTAAAATGAATTTATCTTTAAATCATTCATTTGAAAAAAACTTATTAGAATATTTTTTTTGTACGTGCATAATAAAACTATAAATTAGTAGTGGGTAGGATTAAAAACACAATTTTGTATATGCCCTTTATTTCAAAATACACATACGCGAAGTTATAATAAATGATTTTATACAAAAATCAGGTCTAAAGTTAAACAAAAAAAACATACATTAATGTACGAATCAAACAAATACATTAAGTCATTATTATACATACTCGTACACAATTAGACAGTAGATTTACTTGGAGCTTGTATATTTAGTTACAGCCTTGGTTCCCTCACTGACTGCGTGTTTCGCGAGCTCGCCGGGAAGGAGGAGGCGGACGGAGGTCTGCACCTCCCTAGACGTGATAGTCGACCTCTTGTTGTAATGCGCCAGACGTGAAGCCTCAGCCGCGATGCGCTCAAATATGTCGTTAACAAACGAATTCATTATAGACATGGCCTTACTTGAGATTCCAGTGTCCGGGTGAACTTGTTTCAACACTTTATATATATAAATGGCGTAACTCTCTTTCCTCTTGTGCTTCTTCTTCCTCTTATCGGATTTTGAGATATTTTTCTGTGCAGCTCCAGATTTTTTCGCAGCTTTTCCACTAGTTTTCGGCGGCATGGTTGTTGCGAGCGTACGTTCGATGCGGAATGCTAGATCGGTGTGATATTTAGAAACCTACCCCCGTTATATATAGGGTCAAAACAGGCAGGGTGACGGTACGCGGACGAGTAAGCGATTCAGACCAATGGAAGCGACGTAGCACAATGCAGTGCATGGAGCTAAATATAATCAATAAACTAAAAAACATGCTATTCACTTGAATGATAGGTTATGTTTTTAAATTTTTATTTTTTTTATGTTAATTCATTTTAAAGTGTTTTTAATTGTGATGTCTATATTATGATGGATATTGCTAGAAAAGTATATTATAAAAATGTCTTAAAATATTTTGGGTTCAGTGACATCTGTTTTTGCTTAGTGGAATAACGAAACTAGCGCCATCTATTGTTAAATAGCGTAAGTAATTTTGTTCATTTATTCGAGTCTGAAATTTCTATTACGCTTTGTATTTTTTTATCTTTACGCATTTTTTGCATATAGGTGATTAGGCTGAGAATCGAAAAGTAGGATCACTATTTTTAGGCTATTTTTGAAGTATTATTTCTGAAGTCGCAGTATGCCACGTTGTACTAGACCTGAAAAATCATTATTTAAAATATAATTATTTCCCCAAGTAGAGATTGAATTTATAATCATCGTATACATTGCCCAACAATTTCATAATGTGGTCTACATCATATTCTCTCATATTTATTCAATATTTTACCTGGTTCATTAGTTTTCAGTGTCAGTTCATTCTTTTTGAGAACATTTATACGCTTTCTTATACAAGCGTTGTATTTTTATATAATGAGTGGTATACCATATTATTCTTTACATAATACTACGTGCTAACCGGAACTTAGTAAACTTTGTGGCTTTTGGCATGTTGTTGTTTGTTGTCGTCATTAAATGTGCCCAAAATTCTTTTTTGCCTTCATTATCTCATTAAATTTTAAGAAAATGTCAACCACACTAGAGTACTAACATTATACGCCATTTCCACATGTTAGTGGGTCTCTTCGAAGTCTTAATCAATTTTTTTAATGAAAATTAATTATTATAGTATATAACTTTTGCTAAACTGTCATTTACTTATTTTATTTCAGGTAGCAAGCTTTAAAATCAATAGTTATACAACAAAAAGTTTCATTCAAAACTGTTCAGTATTTCCAGACGTAGGCTACAAACAGATAGATAAAAATTTTATGTACTATTATATCTTCATACATCACTTTAAAAATTTATATACATGTTGAGTTCCGTTACTCGGCACGCAATGCCTCAATTCGGCGGAAAGGGAACGGAGTGTCTTAACACTAGGTTCCTACCCTGTTATATGCGGGATACAGCGTGAAGCTATGTATGTATGTACAGATACATTTGCAGATGGTAGATAACTGAACATTTAACATGAAGCAATAAATAACAAACATATGAAATAAGATTTATTTTATTTTCTGTATAAAGTTATACAAATTTATAATATTTCTAAGGAGCTTTGCCCAGGAGAAAAAAAAAGGCATCGACTATGATATGCGATTTAAAACACCTTGATACTAACCAAACTATTAACAGATTCTATTAAAAAAAATAAGTTAACAAACCAAACATTTATTTGTTATTTAATGATTTAAATTAAAAAAAATATACAATTTACTTCATTCTGATAGAAATTAAATATTTTATGTTAAATTTTGTCAAATTTTCTTAAAAAAAATATATATTTTTACTTTTTAATTTACAAAAATATTTGTTGATTAATAAATATCCTAACTCATGCCTAATTTTCATATCAAATGATTAAAAAAAAAGTTGTATGGCATAATACAATGATAACTGTTTTCAATACAAAATAATATACAATTTTGATAATTTTTAAATCATATGTAATCTGCATTCATAGTCATATGCTGATGAAACTAGTTGTAAATAATTACTATTTAGTAAATAATTCTTGACATCAGAGATAACAATGAAAGGGGATAGGCTTTAAAAATGAATTCATTTCTTAACTTTTTAAATGAGATTTGTCTTTTATATAAAAAAAAAAAAACAATATATGGTAAGCTTTGCAACATCATCCTAATAATAATATGGGTGATGCTTAACATCTAGTAAGAAAGAGAAAATTTATTATAATAAATATAAGTACATTATATAAATATATTTATATTTATAAATATAATTGTTGTTTTGGCTGACAGTCATATTTTTCCAGTTACAGAAATTATATATATATATATACACAATATGCTTAGTGTACTGCTGCCTACATTATACGGTTCTGGATTGTATAACCCTTATTGAAGTAGGGGTCAAATCTGGAAATATTAATATTAAATATTGGTTTTCTATTGTATATTTATGATTAATATAGAAAAAAATATTTATTGATTGAAAGAATTAAATGTTTAATCAATTGTATATACTGGTATTTACAATTGGTGTATAGTATTAAAAAAAACTGATTTGTGAGTTTAAATTTTACATAAGGTGATATTTATATTTGTGATCAAATTTTTCAATTATTTTCATTGTACATTCACGACTGCTGACGTGAATTAACGTCATTTCAAACTATTATATTATATTTTAACATTACAATATTTCAAAACAAATTTTATACTTTTTATCTTTCCCTCGATATAAGTATGCGGCAACCAGCTTTAGAATTTTATTATATTTGCCGGTATTCAGAATTGAATTGTAGAAAATTAGCCGGGCGTGAATGTGTTAATAAATAGAAACTTCAATTCACTAAACGATTATTCTTAAAGAGTTAAAAAATAATTTAGTTATTTTGAATGTTATGTTTTACAAAGATACAAGGCAATTCATTACGTAAAGCTTTTCTAAATTTAAATAATTGATAATGTTATCAACACTAGCTTCCTTCAATTTATTAAACAAAAATATTTTACACCTATAAAAGCTGAATTATGAAAAGTATAGAAAAATTTCAAGTTAAAAAAATATGATTCATAGATTAAGGCACTTCTACATCAAATAGTCTTAATAAAGTTAGCCAATTAATTATTTTTAAAGCTATATACATATTTAGTTTTTGTAATATTGCTTATCCAATGTCAAGAACTAGTTTAAGATGTGCTAATAAAATTAAGTCAAAAAGACTTAATTGTGAAAATATTTGGTTTGCAACTACTAAATTATAATAAGAGGCCATTCACTTACATTCTAACTTATTCATACTTATCCCACGGCACATTGTCTATAGCATGCTTCTTTTGTTTATGTTTCTTTAGGTATTTAGAATCTATGAATGCTTCAGCACAAATAGAACAAACATAAGGCCTTTCACCAGTATGGGTCCGTAAGTGCACCACTAAATTACCTTTAAGTGCAAAGAACTTCATACAAACAGAACAGCCAAATTTCTTTTCTCGGGTATGTGTTAGTTGATGAGTCCGCAAGTGAGTTTTAGTCTTAAATCTCAAAGAACAAAGCTGGCATGGAAAGGGCCGCTCATTTGTGTGGACTCTTTCATGCATTATCAACATGGCCTGACTTGAACAACCCTTACCGCAGATGCAACATTCAAACCTTTTGCTAGTCTTATTAATTTTTTTATCTTGTTGTCCATCTGATTCAACAATGTGTGAACTTTCAATGTGGTGCTCCAATGCTGACTCCACTGAAAACATCTTTTTACAAAGTGAACAGGCATAACCTAGTAATTTCCCATCATCTCTAGTGACTTCTCGCTTGACTGTCTTCATTAATTCCTCCTTTACTTTAAAAATTCTTGATTTTGAGCACTCATCAGTACCTTTGTGTGTAGCTAAGTCAGCTTTATTTTCAAATTTGATCCCACATTGACTACAAGTATATGGACTTATATGTGTCAGTCTGTGGGTCTGCATGGTTATTTTCTGATGGAACCTCTTTGTACAAATATCACATTCAAATTCTTTAATACCACTGTGTATCATCATGTGCCGTCTCAAGTTATTTTGATTAGCAAATGTCTTTGAACAAACATCACATTGTGGCTTGCTATTATGCATATATTTGATATGTTGAGTTAAACTGCTTCTTTTTACATTTTGATTACAGAATGGACAAGGTACAACGGGACCAGTGGGATTACTATGTATCAGCATATGGCCTGTCAAAATTTCTGCTGTTTCAAAGCCTTTGCCGCACAAGTTACACAAATGGTCACCGGCTGGGTTATGTTTATATTGATGTTTCTCATAAGTTTCCATATCATCAAATTGTTCTCCACAATCACATAAAAAAGTTCCATCTTCCTGTTGCAGAACAGTTGCAATTTGACTGTCATCTGCATATTCTATGACTAACTCTGACCCGTCGCACTTAACCAACTGGAATTGGGAGTCATCCCCTTCATATAAAATAACCTCTTGTGACATTGCATCACCATCCAGCTTCAAAGCATCTGTTCCTGTTAAATACTTAATGCTATCACTTTTAACTAAAATTGTCTTCTCTACACCAGATGGTGTAAGAATTTTGATAAAGTTTTTTGAATTAGATAAGTTCTCTATCATATCTTGTGTTAGCGGTATGGCATATTCATTTGATTTTTCTTGTGAGTCCTCACTAATAGATAGGTCTTGGGACAGATGATTGACATCTACATCCATGGGTTGATCAAAATCATTATTTTCTACTTCCTCATTTTCCAAAATAAAGTCTGGCACATGCATTGGAACTTTGGGGTTGGACACTAGAAATGAATCTATTGTGCTCTCAAACTGATTTGTGCTCACCTCACTATTAACTTCTTCCTCCTCTTCTCTTACAGGTTCTGTAGCAGTGTCTTTGCTTTTTTCATCATCAGATTTATCATCTTTTGGATTGTCTACAACAACTACATAGTAATAGTCATCATCACTATCATTTGGCTCTTTTTTTATAATAGATTCCAGATGTTTAAAGGATTCCTTAGCAAAATCTTCAATTGTCATGTCTTCATTTGCTTTCAGTTGGGTTTCTATTTGTGAAAACGACATTTCTGATAAGTCATCTTTCTCACTCTGTGTTATAAGAGTTTCTAATTGAAGTTTTAACTCTTTATCCACTTTCATACACTGCATCCTAAACTGATATGCTGATGTCATTAATGTAAAACAATCACCGCATAGCCTTTGAGGTAAACCATCATCTTCTCTTGGCTGAAAATATAAAACAAATATTGTTATAATATAAATTTCTTAGGTATACAATATGCACACTAAAGTTAAATACTGCTGCGTTTCTATATCATATACCAATTTCATTAAAATATAATTCATAAATCCAATTTTTCATACTGATAACCTGTTTGTGGTAATCAAAACAAACAGTAAACAACTAATTTAATGTAATAAGATTACATTATACTCTTTGTAATATATTATATTACTCTTACTATAAAAGAATCGACAAATTCGAGTAAAAACTATCTTTCTGATGGCTATTTACCTCAATAGTAGTAATTTCTGAAAACTTCTCTCGTACATTATCTTCGGCATCAAAAAGTGACACTTCGGAATCTGGAGCAAGACAGCAGCGACACAAATCCGACCAAGATTCCATGTTAAAACACTTCATACATAATTATCCCGGCGGGAAATCCTACGAAATACATAATCAAATAATTAAAATAATTTAACAACATTGTTTTGACAGTTGTGTTCATGTAATCATAAAGTAGGTGCTATCCAAAGAGTAAAAATTATCTACGGACCTTGCCATAAAGACGATCTATTGGAAATTATAGACAACAGAGCGTATCAAAATGGCGGCAGTACACGCGACAAGAAATGGCGGCGGATGTTGCATCATAATTACTGTCTAGGAGGGAGCGAGACGGCAATACATCACCGTTGTTTGTACGTCTGTTCAATATTGTAACTCTTTAAATTAATATCTGTAATGTTCTTTTAAATATATGAAAATTATCATATTTAAGAGTTTAAAATAATAATAACAATTTATATTTATTAAAATGTGATCTGGTGCTACTTTACTCTTTCGTTGTTATGTTGGTAGAATATCCTTTGAAAAGTCAATTTGATGTTGATGTGAAATACTTTTTAGTATACGTACATATAAAAACGTTATAAAATTATTATTGGAGTAAATTTAACAGACATAAATGCTTATGTCAGTTAAATTTATTTTATTATGTAATCTTAATTTTGTTTTTTATTTGCTTGTGTAGTACAGATAACAAATGAAATTGCAAATGATTAAAATATACGACGAAGTTTTATAAATAATCTCCTAGATGTCGCAACGTATCTTACTTCATATTTAATAAACTATAGGATTACGAGCAACTGGTGATAATCATAAAATCAATCAATTTACGTAGTAATAAGATAATCGATGGTTGAAAATTTATTTTATAAATTATGTAATTTATTTTACTAATGACAAACATTATAAATTTGTTAAATGTTAAACACATTTATCTCATTTAGCGGGATAGATATTTATATATATATAGATTAGAGATATTTTACTATGTTCTCTGCTTTATAAGTTTTACATTTTACTTACTTACTTCGACAAGTCATTGTCATCTTATTACTATATTATTATTCAATTATTTTTGATAATTATTTACAGACTATCTGTATCCCTTGGCTTCGTTTGCGTAAACTATAAAAGCTAAAATAGTCTTTATTTCCGTTTTCATAGGTATTTCAATAAGTCCTCTCTTAGTGCTCCCTACAATTTAAAGGAGCCTGCATGCCAAATTTCAGCTTTTTATGGTCTGTGATTTCGTCTAACGTACAGACGAAATCTGTCTGTCATTCAGTAACGCAAGCATTTTATTTCTAGAGATTCCGTACTTATTAATTTAATTTGATTAGTATTAGATTATGCAATAAATACTGTAATGTCTGTATGTCTTAAATTTTTAAATACTTACATAAAGTTATAATAAATTTACTAGCTAACCTTTAATGTTTATATTTTGTGATTAATAATTGAACCTAGTGTTAACACACTTCGTTCCTTTCCGTACTTTCCGCCGAATTTAGACATTGCGTGCTGAGTAGCGGAACTCAACGCCATGTTTTGCCTTGTTACCAAACTCAAAAAATAAAAAAATCCATTTCCTGGAGTGCGAATCGAACCCACAACCTGTCGCGTTTACAGTAGCACGCTTGTGCCTCTGCGCCACGAAAGGCGTTGGTTGAATTTAGTAAGAAAAATTACGAAATAAAAAAGTTAAGGAACATACTTAATAATAATAACAATAAAAATTTCCTTTATTTTACACACATAAGGTATTTATTACGTGTAAAAATTCATTTTATATTGAAGCTGAAAACATAATTTAAATAAAAAAATGTCAGGGTTACAGGGTAAGTATGCAGAAGAGTAGCGAAATTAAACAGAAAATTTTAATCCCACAAAAATTTTCAGGCGTACCTCATTTTTGACGGACAAAGGCTCGGCTTGACCGCAAGACTACATGAATAAAATAATACGGGATTTATCTGCCTGGGAACAAGAGGAAATTTTCCTAAAGTTTCCATTTATGATTTTGAGATGTACTATGTACTTGTCGATAATTATTTTGTAAACGATATATAGACAATTTATATTTATTATTTCAAAAAAAATTAAATACACTTATAGAAAAAAGACAACTGTGGCCTTTTTGTTTTGTGGAACAGTGTTTCCCTTTAAGTTGTGAGTTCTATCTCCACTCGCGGAAATGACGATAATACAAAGCATGGCGTTGAGAGCTCCGCCATTCAACACGTAATAAATGACTATAATATATACATTCCTTGCATTTTTACTAAAAATATTTAATTTTAGCTTTCTTTTTAACGGATACATACAGACATGTGTTTCCTATACGTGATGTATTAGATAAAAATTGTTTATACATTTGTGTCCTTAACCGCTAATTGATATGTATTTGAAGCACACTGCAAACATTTTTTATCTAGTATAGATATAAATTACATTAATTATAGAATTCTAATAAAAAAGATATTCTATAACGTAAAATTAAAACAATTAAAAAATTAAACAATTGCTTACACACAAGATACACTTGTAGTATACTTATATATATTTTATTTATTTCTTAAACATTAAGTGTACAACCCTAGTCTCTGACATTTCATCGTAATCGGGGGCCGTCTAAATTACAGCAGGGCTGGAATATAGGTTATTCATTTCATTAAGTTATTATGAACGAAAAGTCCAAAGGAAGTATAAATTGTACTAAAAAATGACAATATTTTTATGAAAACTTAAAATGTTTTACAATAGGGAGCTTTTTTACTTTACAAAGTTTTTTGTAAAATTGTGAAGATGAATCTTTGTTAATAATTTATTGTTAAAGCTAAGCAGAGGGTTGGATTCCCGCACGAGATAAATTCCTTAAAAAAGTCCTTAAATAAGGACTTAAAGTAATAACAATATAAGGCCTCTCGTTACGCAGAGGCACACAGGCGACAGGTTTTGGGTTCAATTCTCATTTCAGGAAATTAAAATATTAAATAATACTTACTATTTTCATTTCTTCGCTCTGATAACAAGGCAAAGCACGGCGTTGTGTTTCTCAGCACATAATGCCTGAATCTGGCGGAAAGTGAGGAACGGAAATGTTAAAAGAGAGCGGAGTGTCTGAACACTAGGTTCTCAGGTTTCCTCTGCCTACCCTGCTATGTGCGGGACACATCGTGAAGCTAAAAAAAGTACGTAATAATACATATATTATACTTATAAAAATATTTAGTGTAGTAAATTTTTCCTTTAAAAGCAAACAAAATATTTGGTCATACATATTATATGTTTTTTTTATGGATAACGGATGGCAAACGAGCAGAAAGACCACCTCATGGTAAGTACCTTCCCCAAGTTACCTTCTCCAATGGATATCTACAACACTAGGTGTTGTAAATTTGTTGCTGACCTAAAGGAATACAGATGGAAGGGGAGGACAATGTAGTAGTCCATTATCGAAACCACGACATTCTGGGGAAAGGATGGGTAGGAAAGGGGAAAACCTGCCTTACATGCCATGGAACCGGAACACATCATTAGATATTTGACATGATAGTGGTCGCGAGCCAGTCGAACCTCCTACCATCAAACTACTGGGATATCCGCCTTTTACGGGACGCTATCCAGCTGCGGAGGGGAATTGTATTCTAACCCCGTCCCCTCACAGGGAAAAATAAAAAGGGACATGTAAATTTGTTTTATATTTTACGTAACGTCCAAAATATAAATATAATTGCGTCGACGCCTATCTCGTCGGTTTTGCCGAGAGGCGGTTATTAGATCAGAGTGAATGACGAGCTACACTTTTAATTACTTTATTGTATTCATAAATATGTATATATTAAATGTACTATGTATATACATATAAAATATTATAGAAAAGGTCATTGTGGCGCAGTGGAAGAGTGTTTGACTTTAAATGTGATTGTAGCTTCGATTTCCATTGTGGAAAATAATTATATTTTCACTTCTTTGATAAGTCAGAGCGTGGTATTAAGATATCCCTCTTAGCAAGTATTGTCTCGATTTTGGGCGAAAAGCGGCGAACGTGTCTTGTTTGAGTGACGTGAGTGTCTTTTCACTATGTCAGAGAGGCTCTGACTACATTATTATGGGATAAAGCGTATAAGTGCTGTTTTTTTTGCATGTTATAGGTTAATCTCTACTAATATTATTAATGTGAATATATGTTTGTTTGTTACGCTTTCACGCCAAAACTACTCAACTGATTATCATAAAACTTTGTATGCATTTTCTTAGTGGTATGAAAAAGCATATCTATGCTTTTTATAATAAAAAGTATCTACTTTTTGTTAAAAACGTGACATTGACCACGCGAGCGAAGCCGCGGATAATAGCTAGCTATAAATATTAAAGAATTAATTAAAGATTGTAATTGAATATAAAAACAAAATAAGGGTCAGTTGCTTATTGTATACTATTACGCTTATAAGAATTTTCTTAGGGGAAGAAATAACTTCAGTAAACCAGTAATATTATAACAATTAAAACAATGTTATTTGTTTCGTCCACGACAACTAAGAACTACTTTGCGGGGTTGCCTTATTATTACTTACCGAAAAAGTCTTTATATTTGCAACTTGAGCAACTAGAACTTTGTTTTACAAAAGTTAAACAATATTAAACATTTTTAAATGGGGTCATCGTGGCGTAATGGGAGACCGTCTAACTGTAATCACGATTGGTTGTGGGTTTGATACCACTGGGGGAAATTATAAAGTATATTTAAATTATGTTCCTTTCTCTGCTTTGCTAAAACAAAGCGGGGAAAGTAAAGAACGGAGTATGTTGAAATTGTGCTTGTATATTATCTCCTAAACTTATTTAATACTCATTTCAAAGAATTAGTAATATTTCTCAGTTACATTTAACACTTGACTCAGTTCGCTCAATGCACCCAGAGCAATAGGATTGGTCTGTACTGAGTGCACAGTCAGTGCACCCTATATAGTTTGGACTGAATCGAACCTACAGCCAGTGTGACTGATCTCTAATTGACCAACAATAAAGTGATTATTGTGAAAGTTACATAAGCATCATAAAACAAAAGTTTCTACATATTATATGTCGTGTCACATCAGAGTTATTCGACATACATTTACTAAAGTTTTAAATGATTTTTTTCATATCGTAATTTTAACGGTACTGTGTAAAATGCTAAAACACAATAAATATTTAAGCGTACGAGTATAAGAGGTTTTATCTAGATGATGGATGGGCCTCGGGGACTGTTCAATCAGGGCAAGGAAAGTGTGTCCAGTCTCCTACTACGTTTTTTCCTTTTAATATATAAAAATATTGACGCAGTCTGTTTTTTATTGCATTAAATTAATTTAATGGATGAATGAGTCATTTAAATATATATAGAGTAATTTTTGATTAAATGATACAGTTGGACTAATTTACAAATGAAAATTATTTCAAATCATAAGAAATTTATGCTGACATTATTATAATTTATAAAACATACTGGCTGATGAAACAATTTTAGGGCATTAATTTTATTCATAATAGAACTCAGTACCATCTCGTGTGGTCTACTTGTTGATTACACCACGACGACCTGAAAAATGATTATTACTACATTGCTATACTATTAACACAAAAAAGCGAATATATTTCGATAATCTATCGAGAACTTGTAGTGGCTATTAACTCACATTTAAATGAAAACGTTTGTAAGCATTCGATTCGGATAAAAGGTCCGTCAGTTCTCACATACTATGATTTATTTACCCTCTACCCTAAAGGCACCATACATAACGGAGAGTGAGTTTGAAATTCACTTTGTTGAAAGGATTCATTTTGTTCTTTACACATTAGTAATATGTTATCTACGTTAATTGAAGGCATTTTCTGCTTTGTAGAGTAATAGAAAATCTAGTAGTCACTAGTTGCGGCCTTGAGTTCCGTCACTCAGCACGCAATGCCTCAATTCGGCGGAAAGTGGGGAACGGAGTGTCTTAACACTAGGATCCCTCTGCCTACCTTGCTATATGCGAAATACAGCGTGAAGCTATGTATGTATGTGTATGTACTCCATTCCCCACTTTAAACTAAGTTAAAAATATCGCATTTTGCATGGCGAATGCAACTCCGTGTTTTGTCTTAACAGATTGGGGTATCTAAATATTTTTTTCATGATGGATATTTCAACTTAACTAACCGTATTCGTAAATTATTTTTGTAATATTTGTTTTACCATATTACCAGACGCAACGACGTTTCATGTTTCGACATAAATTATAAAGTTAGATAATTTTAAAAATATAAAAAGATAAATTAAGTTCAAGACACAAAGATTTAGAATTGATGATTTTATTCAATCGCTTGAACAAAAAAGATAGAATATATATATGTTACAGAATTAGAGTATTAATATATTTATTAGGTTTATAATCTGTGGCTTAAATATACTGTCAGCCTTTGATAACTATAGAATTACCACAGCCGTTAATCCTTTGGCTTACTCTACTATAATGTTAATTCAAAATATGTAGCATACACAATTGGAATTATATATGTACGAGTATTATAAAATATGAATACTTACAAAACTCTTCCTTTACTGAATGATTGACAGACAGCACACAGTCAAAAGTATTAAGCGTAGAAAGCTGAAATACCATATTTCAGCTTTACAGGCCAGTGTAGGGGATCACTAAGATTTTTCACGGAAACTGGAAGAAACAGGTTTTTATTTTTTAAACTCACGCAAATGCAGTTATAGGCTGCTACTTGCATATTATAAAACAAAGTAAATATATCACTAGAGACAATCCAATTACATAAACTGAGTAGTTAAAAGAATTAGGGAAATATTACATAATACGTTACGGTCTGCTAATAATTTAATAAAAACCTTCACTTTGCTTTCTCATATAGCAGGGAGCCATGTGTCAAGATTATCCGTTCCTGATTTTTCACCCGAAATCGAAATGTTGCGTGTAGAGTGGTTAGAACTCATCCCTGTTTTCTCTATACATAAATATATATCTACTATAATACTTAAACATCAAAATTTTGCTGTTACAAAATATCTTGTTGTGCCTAAATAGCATTAAGCGCTGGGCGTAATTCGTTTCGCCATTACTTATTCAGCGGTATGATTGGTTAGGACAGTCCCGACTGAAAATCGATACTGTTTTCTTAATATTTATTACAAACTGTAGTGGTACATTATTTAGAATTTTGGGCGGTATTGTATGACATTTATAAAAGCTTTCTGAAATAAAGCTTCATAAATGTCGTTGGCATATAAATGTGACAATGAATTGGTTCGGTCCATCTTTGTTTTACACTTTTTTTTTTGTTATTTTGCTTTAATATTGTGTTGACAATCATAATATAAGGGTTTTGGTAACTATTGTTATTATTATAATATGAATTTTTTTATTAGTAAAATGCCAAAAGACACCTTTCAAAAGAGTTTCCAAAATTAAACTCATAATTAAATTGAAATATAATCATTTTGTGATGTATATCCCTTATTCTAAGAATAAAAAATGATCATTTTAAAGAGAGTTCTCAGATTGTACTTTCAAATTGTGTTCAAAAATATACTTAAGCGTTGAAATCTGCCACTAAATTAAATTTAAAAAACTTAAACACTTAAAAAACTAAGATGGCTGGTGATAAAAGCAGGCAATAGCTATAATGTGGTCATGGGTCTACCTATGTATTGTAAAGTGTAAAATGTTGGGTTCTCTAAAATATCTTTGCGAATACCAAAATGCACCAATAAATTCTGGGAAAATAGTGTAATTAAAATATATATATATCAAAAGGAACATTGTTTTTGCTTTTAATTTCAAGTCTTGCATTCACATCATTATATCCAATTTGGCGCTGAAAGCTTCACGAGGAAATAGATTGTCTTTTGTGTTGGTCACAAATTTAATTAAAAAGACGAAAAAGCCCAACTTTTACATGTCCATTTTATTCGAGGTCCTAAGACAATAAAGCAAGCGTAGACTAACTTTCATTTTCTTGTCTAATTAAGGAGCTATAATAAGAATTATTGCTCTACCGTGTGGTTGTTTAATTAACAAGAATTGTGACAGAGATTGATGATAAAAGTAAATTATTTTTTGTATACTTGAATAATTAGTAAAGTCTTCAGTATATATATATTGAATTAGATAAGAATAGCTTCAAGCTTTATACTGTTTAGTAGGGTAGGCAGAGAAAACATAGTGTCGAGACACTCCATTCGTCACTTTCCGTTGGATTTCGAAACATTACGTGTCAAGTGGTGGAACTCAACGCCGCGTTAACAGCGTGGTGTCTTAACAGCATGGAGACATAATTTCTATAATTTATTTCTATAGTGGGGACTTTTACAAGTATTAGAAAATTTTATTTAATATTTTAATTTTATAGTAAGTTTATTTTTTTAAGTACGTTGAGTTCCGCCACTCAACATGCAACGCCTCAATTCGACGGAAAGTGGGGAACGCAATTGTTATAAGAGAACGGAGTGTCTTAACACTAGGTTCTCAGATTCCCTCTGTCTATATGCGGGATAAAGCGTAAAGAAAAAAAAATAGTCATGTGTTCGAACCCTTTGTATACCGGCGGCAACATTCTCTGTTATGAACCACTGCAAAATACTCAAAAATTTGAATTTCAAAAAATATATACCTGTACATATAACAAAATCGTGCAATTAAACCAAAAACCAAAGAATTCACTAAGTATTTATTTCAGTTTCAGCACTTCGCTCTGGCAACATTCTATATGCTTGCTACGTGAGAAAAGTTTCTCAGCAGAGAACTCGTTCACTGCTTTGTCAGATTGTAGTGGGAAGCACAAGTGTTTTAAATTACTGTTTTAGTTTCGAATCGAACATAACTAACTATTTGTAGCTTATTTGTGTAAATTATTATTAGACAAATAATTATATTACTCAACCATCGTGGCGTAGATGCCGCCTGATTGTAAACGCGAGTGGTGGGGTTCGATTCCCACTCAAAAAAAAATCTAAATCAAAATTATCATGAAAACTCAAAATTAGTAACAACATTAGAGACCACATATGTATTTTTACAGTATGGTGAAATTACACAAAACCTTCATAAATTGTATCCCATTTGTTACGCTATATTGCTCTAAAGTTTAATGTAGACCCGTTCAGCAGTTTTTAGGTAAAAGAGTAACAAATATTTCCTCATGGACTATCGCATTTATAATATAAGTAAGCCGTTGCAGATTGGGCGACAAAAATCAATGCCGTGCCACTGAGCCACAGAGGAAATATGAATATTTTTTTCTAGTTTTACGCTGTATCCCGCACATAGCAGGGTAGGCAGAGGGATCCAGAGAACCTAATGTTTCGTTAAGCTGCCTTTTTGTATGCTTGTGCCTCTGCACCATGACAGGGTTCAAGACATGAAATATATTTTGAAAATGTCTTTTCTTATACGGAATGTGTGCAAAATAAAAGAAATAATACAATTAACATAAGGAAATATGGTATATTTGTCTTTAACTTGACGCTCTAGTTTCTATCAAAAGCTTGTATTTTAATATACTTTCCATACAATATGACTGTAATAATAACAGAATATGTACAATATTAGGAAGAATGTTTTATTTTCTTCTAACAGTTTTCCTTTGAAATATAATGATCTAGTATTTTTTTAATGAAAAAATATTTGATCATTATATTGTTCGTTTAACATTACGTTGCAAATAAAATTGAACAAAGCATATTGTACATTTATGATAAAGATGAAGCTTGTAAGCTAACATTTTTTTTAAATACAAACTTCTTATTTTACGGAATTTGAACCCAGATTCATGATCAGATCCAATAGTTAAAATATTATGGTGTCATCTTGGGAAATTGTTAAACAATTTTCGATAATGTTTCACCATACTTATTTACGTACATTTCAGACAATAAGTACCAATATTCGACCGTAGCAAGATTACACCACTAGTATTTAAACATAATCACTTACCCAAACCTTTCTTTTGTATAAAAATAACCTGAATATTTTCGCCTACATTATGTATTCTAATTAAAAAGTGAAGCTTGCAGTCATTTTACTCGGCTATAGACAGTTGTGAACTCCTGAATAAATTTAACTGCTATGTTTTCAGTCGTATTTCTCCGCAATGCAGAGAGTTAAAAGGACTAATTAATCTTTGTACGCTCATGACCTGGATTTAGTTTGAGAATAAATACGTATGAGATTTATATATGTATAATATGACTGTATACCTTTGAAATTATGCACAGTGTATACCGGTAATGCTAGCGGCTAATCGTCTAATTAACATACCTCCATATATTGTTATAGGTACCCCATTGTTTTCACAATACTTGAATAAGCCTGTAGTTGCCCACTTGCCAAGCTTGCACTTGGTGCTTTAGCGCTATTTTGAAATGTAATATATATGAAAATGAATTATGTTATGTTATACTTTGCTAGGTGCAGCTTCTTATATAGAGTGCAGGAACTTTTTCACATTTAATTAATATTCTTATAAAGAAAGCGCAAATTCACGAGTTTATCTGTACGAGTATAGTAGGATGAAAGCCTAGTAAGAATATTCACGTAGAAATTGCGTGGAAGCCTTTTTTTGCAGGAAAAGCAGATATAACTTGGTATAAGAGCACTCACATTCTCCCGTTTCTGAATTCAAGATATTGCATTTTGAGTGGCGAAAAGTAACGCCGTGCTTTGTTTTACCTGAACATTTTTACACATATACCTATTACAAATGTATTATATAAACATGATGATAAAACTTAGTCTATATGAACAGTATAATTATCATTCCCTTTCCTAAGAATTTAACCAAAATAAACAAATATTAACATACTTGTAGATTTAAAACACATTACCATTGTCTGCGCTCGCGCGGTATTTTTATATTATATTAGCATCAACAAACACTTTAATTATCAAAAGTCGTATTATCAAAATTGTTATTATGTAGAATTGTTTAACAACGCATACACAATGAGAGGATTAAATGAAGTTTCTATTTAAAATAGATACAGACTGAGTACCAGGCGAGGCATCAATATAACCCGGCTCCCACTGGCTTAACTTTTGCAAATTTGGGAGCGGTTTTGCAAAAAAAGTATGAGTGCTAAAAAAAAGGTCTTCAAAAAATTTTGAGTATAAAAAGAGGTCATAAAAAATTACCGCCTTCCCTAAATATATGTAATGACTTTCCTAAATATATGGCATCTCTTAACTTATTATTTATCATCCATTTTTAAAATTTTCACCCCTCGCCACAGCAGAGTATGATCATATCTGTACTATAATAAAACATCTAATAATACGAAATTTAAGCAGACGCATGTGTGTGCCCATGTCACGTTGTGCGCTATGAAAATTCTTCAATTTGATATATGTCTATTCTTATAGGACCATACATAAATTGCAATTGTATAACATTTTAAAGAATAAGCGTAACTATATATTACTATAAGTTATCCATTTTATAAGCACCAATTACTGATATTATGCACATCCTGATAGCATTGTACTATAACCGAAATCCGAAATTTTGTGTACATATGAATAGGAACGTATTTTACACACATCTTTGGAGTTATATAGTTTACTTTTTTATAGCTTCACTCTGTATCCCGCACATATGTAGTAGGGCAGGCAGAGAAAACATGAGAACCTAGTGTTAAGACACTCCATTTTCTTTTATCATCGCATCGCGTGCTGCGAGGCAGAACTCAACGCCGCGCTTTGATTTGTTTATGTTCCTGCATTAGAATAAGATATATATTAGCTACTATTTGTTTTATTACAAGATTTTGTGTATTTTGGTAAGGCCAAATTAATATTAATAAGTATTTAATTACGTATATTTTCCATCTGACTGACACGTAATTGACAGATTGTAACAATATTCGTATACAAAAGTCGAACAAGCGAACTAACTTTTAGACGAATTAACAAAGTTCAGAGTTTGATACCTTTAATGTAACGAGATTGTAAACTTTATCATTCCACACGGTGTTTTTGATATATTTCGTACATATTATTCTACTAATATTATAATGCCTGTCGTGGCGCTAGAGGCACAAGCGTGCAACTGTAAACTTGGTTGTGGGTTCGATTCCCACTCCAGGAAATGTAAAGTTTTGTATTTTCATTTTGGGTTTGGTAATAAAGCAAAGCGTGGCGTTGAGTTCCGCTACTCAGCACGCAATGCCTCGATTCGGCGGAAAGGGGGGAACGGAGTGTCTTAATACTAGGTTCTCAGGTTCCCTCTGCCTACATTGCTATATGCGGGATACAGCGTGAAAAAAAATATTATAAATGAGAAAGTTATGTGGATGTATGTTTGTTACTCTTTTACGCAAGAACTACTTAACGGATTTAAATGAAACTTCTCAGCATGTATAAAAAAAAACCATCAACATGCTATGTAGGTAAAACCGCGTGCAAAAGCTAGTACAGAATAATTCTACTTTCAATATAGTAAGCGTGTGATTTCAATTTGAATATTCAAAATGTTTGTAAAACAAATATAAGAGATAATATCGGTTGTTTGTTTGTTTTTCATTTTATTACTTATTTTAAAGCTTCAAATATCATAAGCTCTATATGACAATATGTATTCATAGACATTAAATTTGCTCTTTGTATTTTTTTATAATCGTTTTTTTAATGAAAACCTACTTATATTACAAATTAAGTAAACTGACAAACCTCATGAACTATTTTTTTTTCTCAATTGCGCGTATGCGGACGATATGGGATCTCAATCCATGTAACCTTTTCATATAAATATACATATTTATCTTAAACATCTAATTTAAAACCCTGGCTGTATTTGGGTCTCAAAATGCTATGCGGAGATGAACATCGGATATCTAAGCTTTATATGAAAATAAAACTAGTTTTCGTCGAAAAATGTTTTATTTTTCACGCTACTTCCTCCTTTTTGGTACGATTGGGGCATGCATGTGTTACATTTTATGAGAATGGGCAGAACTTACAGTGTATAACTTTTTATATAAACGTGTGGGAGGAAAATCATGAAAAAATAACAAGAATCACGATTCCCGGAAGTTTCATAAATTTGAGGCCAACGTACATCGTATCACAGATGGTGGGGACTACAAAAATGATAGAAAGTGTAGTGATATATCACTACGTCAATCAGCAAGATGATATCTATTGTTATTAGATACAGTTTATTGAATCTTTTTATATAAAAAGAATAAAAAAAAGAAATGAATAAGTAAAAATAAATTGATAAACTTTATCAATTTAAATTATTTTGTACAGCATCAAACATATAATATAAGAACTTGTTCTAAAGAACTAGTATACTTAAAGCAAATATATTTCTTGTTTATAGCATCCTTAGGGCAGACTTGTGTGTAAACTCTCGAGAACATCTATAATATTAGATAACGCTTAATGAGTATCATGTAACGTAATGAAAGATCTATAAAAAGAAACATGTCGATGTTGGTTTGATGGTACCTATTTCTAAGACGTTATTAATAGGATCTTTTCAAATTTATTCAGGTAGGATAGTGGAGGCAAGTATGCATTATTAAAGGGACCTCTTAAGTCTACAGTTAAATCGGAAGTCCCAGGCACTGCTCTGAGTTCCTCTTCCTCCAACGTGATGGGCATCCTGAATCTATAAAATGCTAGGGAATTTCTTCACATAAAAATCTCTGTTTGCTCTAACCTCTTATTTTTCCGATATATATTAATACTAGATAATCGTTGTTATATTATGGACAAATAAGATAAAATCTTTGTAAATTATGGCCTATGTGTATTGTGATATATAGTCTATAATCACCGTAGTCATTTACCGTAGAGCTATTTAAATCCGTTTACAACTTTTGGATAAAAAAAGAAATTTCAAAAATTACAATGCAAGATTGATAAAATATACAAATAAATACTTTTTTATTTCATTCCATCAGAAGTATAATTTTACAAAAAAGTCATTTTCAATTCTGGATCTAAAGTAAAATCACAAGATTTAATTATTGTATTGGAACCATACCGTACCGATTTAAGAAATTAGAAATAAGGTCAAGAGGAAAATCTTCAAAAGCTCAATAGAATAACAAATTATGAAGAATAACTGTATAATCTTAAGTATATTTTGGTATAATAAGACTTTGGGGAAAAGAACAGTGCAAGAATTATGTCATTGGAAACACTCTGCCTAGTATTAGCAATTCTACAGATCTCTTAACTTAATGTTACTTAATCCATGAAAAATTTTCTTATTTCTTTTTGGTCTAGGTGTGAGAATAACTCTCTTACCAAATCATAATTCTTATAAATAATCTTTAAGTACCGGAGATAGAACACACCGACATAGATGCTAACAACAAAAATTTTATACGTGTACTAAATATTTCTTCAGAGACACGTCAAGACGATGCAAAAGTAAGTAAATTCATTTATTTCACTATTTTCGTATTTCAATCTGCTGACCTAACTACAAACATCACATATTTTTAGGCATTTCAACCTTATTAGTAAAAAATATATAAATTATTTTGAATTAAATGTAAAAATATTTACTGTATTGTCTTAACTGAACAGTTACATGAACTAGTTATTTAATTTCAATAGTTAGTTATAAGTTTAAAGAGAAAACGAGATGGCTTTAGACATAGAGTAACGAGAGAGAGAAGATCGAATGATGCTGGATGCTGTGAACTGTAAAGGTATGTTCACAGTTTGTGGATCGCACAAAGGATTCGGGTTTACAAGTTAGAAGGAGGGAAATTATCCCATAGTTTAAGGAAATTATATAAACATATCATTTTTTATTTTTTTAAGCGCGGCGTTGAGTTTCGCCACTCAACACGCAATGCCTCAATTTGGCGGAAAGTGGGGAACGGAATTGTTGTAACAGAACGGAGTGTCTTAACACTAGGTTCTCAGGTTCCCTCTGCCTACCCTGCTATATGTGGGATACAGCGTGAAGTTAAAAAAAAAAACTTTTTGATATTGGGCTTTTTATTCTATCTAAAGTTAGTTCTTATGTTAAAGAAAAAGTAGTGTAAGTTTATCCGTCTTTCTACACAGAAAAAAATATATTTAATTTAAAATAAGTTTTTAATAAATGTAATATTATTTATTTTAAATTAAAAGAAAATTTAAAAAAATGTATTAAATTGTTATATTCTTTAATAAATCATACCTAACAACTCATTTTTTAATATAATCAAATATAACATGTAAAAAAAAATGCATGAAAATAAATAATACTCACATTTTCAAAATATGAAACAGCTTTCCCAAATGTGGCAACACTAACAAGCGCGCCGGGAAAATGAGCTGAGGCCTGTATATTCAGTCGGTCGCCGGAGCTTGGACTGATATATCGTTGTCATAATAATCGAATTTATATCGATATAATAATTTAAATTCATCATCATATTTTATTTCGGTTTGATGTACTTTATGTTGTAATCAATTAGTGTACGTTACGTTTCGAGTGCTAGTGTAGTGGTTTTTGTTTTATCGTGCTTAACAGGTGAGTCCGCGGCAAACATGCTAGCCTTTAAGTTATAACCTAAAAATCTCTAGTTAAATTATAATGTATCAAAAATATTATAGTTACATAAACAATTGGTAAATAAAAACATATTTAAAATTAAATTGAGTATAGTTGATTTAATAAAACGGCAAACTGACCTAATATCTGTCCCTAAATTGATTTAAAGATGGAATAATATTTATTTCCCGCCCTTTTCTTGAGTTTTTTTAAATTTATGCATTGTTTTCCGTTCGGATTTTAAATTATTTTATATAGTTTTAAGTATTAAATGTCATTTAAATTAAATCATATAATGACAATCAAAATTGTTGGAACTTTTAAAAAGGCTTTATAAGCTTATAAGTTTTAAAGTATTTTATAAGTAATATTTTACGCAAATAAATATTTTGAAAATATAAATATAATTTTATAACTAGAATTTTCTGTGATAAATAGCTAAATTAAAATCTTATAACAATATTTCTTTCCTAAGTAAAAATGAGAGTACAGTTCATTTAAATTTAAAAAGAATTGATTCTATGTAGGTTTTACTGTAAAACTTTTAATGAAGTTCCGCTCTGTAAAGTAGGTTACTTGTCAATTAACAATGCGTTCGCTTTATAGTCACGATTAGATTTTTTATTGCTGGGATATTTTTAACTAAAAAACATTTTTAAAAAAACGTATAAAGTGTGGGATTAACATTTTATAACATCAAAAATATTAATTAGTTTTATGTTTCAAAGCTTACTTAAAATGGATATATAATATTAAAGAGCTACATACAATATCTTTTTTATTGACTCTTCTTTCTCGTCCCTCTTTTTGCCGCTTCTTACACTCTTGGAGAAGAGTAGTACAAGATTAAAGTAGTTATAGTTACTTTTAAATGAAATTATTTTTAGCGGATTAATCATGAATATTTTGTAATCGAAAATATATTGAATCAAACACTTGGTTGGTCAAACAGCGGTTCGTGATCACAGGCACAGGTAGAGGTACAGGTAGGTATTTGTCTACTTTCTACCTATTATCAGTCCAGATAAAGAAGTTAGTAAAGAAAGAAAGTTTGCAAAAACATATTTCTGAATACTATAATATACCTACACGAAAAATACTTAAAAATGCATTTAAAATGTATATTATTCGCGAAAACCAAGACTTATACGACTCATCTAGGACTTAAACCTGTAGCATCCCATCCCATGCACCATTGTATATATATCTTTAAGTAGTATTTTTATGTTCTTGTTAAAATAATTGTATTAAAAATATTTTTGTAAATTGCATTTTAATTTAATCCACAAAGTCACGTCTTCTACGACAAAAGCAGTTTTTTTACGAATTTTCAGCCTAATTTCAAAAAAGGAAGAGGGTCGACTATATTTTTTTTGTGTATTAATGTTTTTACTGGTTGAATTAATTTTGATGTCTTTTTTTCATATTATAGCTTCGGATGTGATCCCATTTAAATTAAGTTAAGGTCTGATGAGTAAAAATTTTAATAAAAGACTTCAAATAAAATTGAAGTCTTTTTTGTTAAAATTTTTACTATTTCTGAAAAAATAAATACTCAGTGTATCAGACGTTGTGACTATAGTTCATTGTATGTAATTCTATTTCGTAGGCTATATCCTATATTCCTGCTAAATACTGACCTATTAGTTTCATATAATTCAATATGCAGAACCGGTTTAGCCAACATAACATGCGCGTGTATACATTATACATTCAATTACAGTCATAATATAGTTTGCCTATTTTTATTTTAACACATTTCTCGTCAGAGAGAGGGAGAGAGAGCTTCGGTTTTAAATCCCTTCCTTATTACAGGTATAGAATATTGGGTAGAGGAACTTAACTCCGCGCGTAGTCTTAAATTTAAAAATAAATTTCTTTCTACTGGGAATCGAAGCCAAAACTACAGCATATGCAGTTAGATATATACTCATAGCGCTACGATGTTTACCTGAATATTTATTTAAATACATTTCACATGTTTACAGTTACGAATAAAATTTTCATATCTAAATACATATAAACAAACCTAACCTATTTCTAATATATATTCTCAGAAATACCAAAAACATTCCTTTTATTATTAAACGTACGATATTACGTAGGCTAGAAATCATAAAGTGCTTGAAGCGAGCTCGTATGCAGTAATTGCTTCCTCCATAGGAAACGCAGCGTGCAGAACCTCCATTTCTGCCTCTCTGCACAATAAATCTGGAACGAAATGCAATTAAACCATTGGGTATACCCTTATGTAGTACTGTTCTTGTTTATTTGTAGGAAATGTGCTTTAACTTACTATAGCGATGCAGTAAAATTGTTTAGCGCAAATGGATTGGTGGTAGGAATGGAACGAGATAGTTTGAATTATAATTGGGTAAATTTTATGTAAACATTTTTTTTTTCTACCGTGATTTTGTACATTGTATTTTATTACAGGATTAATATCTGAATTGATTCAGGTATTAGAATTAAGGTATTGTAATTCCATAACAATCAGTCGCTTATAATATAATAAATATATATTTTATTTATCGTTATTGATACTTTTTTTTAAGTAATATTTTTTTTAAATAAGCGTTTCTAGTGCATTCTTTGAACATATATCAGAAAATGAAGTTCTTAAATTATCGTTAGAACGCGGTAATTACTTCCCTTGCACGTGCCGTGAAACCTAGAGACCCAGAATTAAAAAAAGCATTTCGTGTTGCTAAAATGTATCATTTTGTTGATTTAGTTTTGAGGCTGTCGTGGCGTATGAGGTCAGTGTCTTACTATAAGCACGACTGGTTGTGCGTTCGATCCCCGCTGAGGGAATGGTTTTATTTAAATTATTATTCTTTCTCCGTTCTGGTAAGACAAAGCGCGGCATTAAGCTCCATAACTCAATATGGAATGTTTTGATATCAGATGGAAATTAATTACGGAGTACCTTTACACTAGGCTCTCTTTGATCTAATACCTATCTGCAATATATACCTGTTATACGGGAAAAGTGAATTTAAAAAAATATATATCAAAAAAATCTAGAATTTCAATTCTTAGGTTAGACCTAATAGCGTTTCATATATACTGTATTGAAACAGGCATGTGTATGGTCAAAGCAAATATTTCGCTCGTGCAAAGAGATTTTATTAGAAATTTCTAGCAGCAACATTTTATAATATTTGTCTGAAATGAAGGAAAAAACATACTAGAATAGAAAAGAGTTTGGTACAATGATTTGTATATACCAGTACAAATTGCTGTAGATACTAAATTTCTTAAACTTTTTGCATTCTTAATTCGTACTGGAAAATGTAAAGAGTATTACAAAGGTCATTTATTCAATTAAATTTGGCATTTTGGAGTCAATCAATTTTGGATGTTGGCAAACAGATCCAATATTTTTTCTAGTCCTTTTAAATAAAACACACTTAGAAAAATATTTTTAGAATCATAAAAAATATAGTTTAATTGGCCAGAACGCTTCGGTGGATTTCGAGAGGAACGGGTCACATTTTTATGAGTTTTTATTTTTTTTGTTACGAAAATATTTATAATTCGATACTTTGTGACTTAAATAGTCATTTTTTTATTTCTTTTCGGAAGTATTTTTTTAATAATATAACCAAAAGGCGGAAGATATTTGTAAAATATGATGATAATAATAGGGTCAGAATTAGGAATAATTTATTTATTATGTTTCCCTTTTTTATTCGTGAGAAGACCCATTTACGGATACCCGTATTGGGTACTCGGATGGATTATGTGGGACTTCCAAGGCTGCAGATGTAGGCCCACCACCCACTAAACTCTTTTGTTCTGACTTTGACAATAGGCGGCATTGGTTTACACTATCAGCACTTTAATAATCAAAAGTAAAGGGAATTGACAGATTTATGAATATATATGAAAAAAAATCATCTTAAATAAATATCATAATATTGTGAAAGAGTAAAAATAATATTAAAATGTACACTTAACAAGTTACCAATACCTCCTGTTTTGTTATATATAAATACTTCATTAACCCAAATTCAGAGAGTGCATATTAAATTATTTAAATGGAAATTTTGTTATATATTATTTCGATTTTTACAGTTTATTTAATTAATATTTAAATTCAATAAAATAATGCTTTTATAACATATTTTGGAGATGACTCAATATACTGACTACGTGACTGTGGGTTCATATCCTATGCAATATTATTAGTATTTAAGATTACCAGCATTTAAATATTTGACAAAAGAAAAAGGAAACAGAGTTATTTAGTTTGTTTTTCTTTTAACTTCACGCTGTATCCCGCATATAGCAGGATATTTAAACGGTTTACAGTAGAAGAAACCCGATAACCTAGTCTTAAGACACTGTTATCTTAAGATTTCCGGTTCCCACTTTCCGCCGAATTGAGGCAATGCATGCAAGTGACGGAACTCAACGCCGCGCTTGCTCTTGTTACCAGAGCTGAGACTTTAAAATATAAATACTAAAAATTAATTATTATAAATATTTAATATTATTCATTACCTTGAATGGGAATCGAACCCACAACCAGTCGCGCTTACAGTTGCACGCTTGGGAACCTGTGCCACGACTAGTGTTAAGGCTTTTTTTAAGTATTGAAAATCATAAAGATAAATAAAAAAAATACTATATTTTCTTTACCAAAAAAAAATAACTGAAAACTTTTTCACTATTTCGATGGACTATATTTCAGGAGGTAAATATCGAGGTACAAACAATATGAAACAAACTCATATGCGGTCAACGCAAATATTTTGCTCGCGCAAAGAGATTTTAATGGGAAATTTTAATAGCCACATATTAAAATATACGAGTAGGTCAAAGATAAGTAAAAAGCATACAGTATTATACAGTATAGTGTGATAATCTTTTTTCGCATACGAAAAGCTACGTACGAAATATTTTTCATTACTTTTATTTATTAATCTGAAGCGTATGCAATTAAAATTAACTTGGAATATACCTTTAAAATCTCGTTATTTTCGTTATTTTTTCAATTTTTATGTTGAATATACAAGGAATTCGATTCCTATTTAAATCCAGAGTAAAATTTTAATATCTATAGTTTTTAATAAATAGATACTGTTGTCGCTTTCACAATATATATATATATATATATTTAACTTCACGCTGTAACTCACATATAGCAAGGTAGGCAGAGGGAACCAGAGAACCTAGTGTTAAGACACTCTCTCTTTCAACAATTCCGTTCTCCACTTTCCGCCGAATTTAGGCATTGTGTGTTGAGTGGCGGAACTCAACGCCGCGCTTTGCCTTGTTATCAAATCCAAGAAATTGAAAATACTCAATTTTACATTTCCTGGAGAGGGAATCGAACCCACAACCTGTCGCGTTTACAGTCGCACGCTTGTGCCTCTGCGCCACGACAGGCGTTACAAAATAAATTAAGATACTAATGACATTAAAGATAGGTATTTATTACTTTGAGAATATTTTTATGTGCATGAATTTTCTATCTCGCTGTTCGACAATCACCTACTTTTACAGGTTAACTGGTAGAAATCTATTCCAGAGATAAGTCCACTTTGTGTTTACATTTAATTTTTTTCTCATGTATATTTTTAAGTGCAATAAAGAATATTATATTAAAATATCGTCTGACTTGATCTATACTAAGATACTACATAATAGTAGACTTATTACGTAGAAAATTCGATATCGGCTTAAATTAACTGAAATATCAATATGTTTAATGTCTTTTAATTTAGAAATTTCTCTTCCAGTGAATCCAACCACGCAAAACTGACATAAATATATATAAAAATAATATATTATAAGTATTAAATATAAGGAAAAAAATAAGTTTTAAATACGCAGTACAAAATAGGATTTAAAGGTTTTACAGTAGTTATTGCTATGCAATTTCAAATTATAACTGAACTGAACTGAACAGAAATCATAAAATATGAGCACAAACCGTTCTTGTGTGGAGTAATTGCTTCCTATAGGACGCAGCGCGGAACCTCCCTGCCTGCTCGAGTTGCGATAAATCTGAAGCTAAATCTAATTAAACTACACAATGCTTATAATTTATTTACAAATAAAATATATTTAATGCTCATTTTAATAAAGTCAAATTAAGGAATGCAAGTTGTAAGTTTTAAACATAATAGGTCTTAACGTGGCTTAATATTTAGTAAGATTAATAGTTTAGTATGAAATAAACATTAATTTTATAACCTTTTATGGTGTATTTAAAATATACCTAGGTACTAGTAGTAGATAGATTTAATTCTATGTTGAATAAAATTTTATATTAATTTAGAAAAATTTAAATTTTAGCGGGACGGTTACCAAGAAGCGCAGGTTCGGCTCCTGTAGGCTTAAAAAATCATACTTTTCTGTATATTTTTCTTTGCTTACTCTGTGAATAACGCTTTTAAAAGTGTTAAAATATTTATACTTAAGGCAAAAAAAAACGACTACATATAATAGTCCTGGTGAGTCATGGAGAGATCTATTAGATAGATACTAGGTCTTTTGTTGGTTTTTGCCATGTTCATTTTAGTATAATAATACTTGTACAGTTTACCTTGTGGTATATATTACATTAATAAAAACTAATCAAACCTGCATTCCAATATTGTATGTTGAGTGGCGGAATACAACGCCGCGTTCTTTCTTGCCAGAGCTTTAATTTCAATATGTATGATCGTCAGTGGCGAGGGATGAAGCCTGTAAATCTAGGGAAGCTGGTATATATGTATTTTGGAAAGCCGGTATATTTAAGGAAGCGGCTATAGGATATATAGGATAGGATAGACAGATTATCAAGTAATTTCACCATCAAATTTTGCTGATGACTGATGATGATGATTTTATTTATGTGGTTTTAGATGTCAGGGCTTGTTGTTTTGCAATTTTATTGTTTAACGTATAAAATCGTTAGGTATATTCTATTCTGGTAGTTGGAATAGTTGAAGTTCGAGATGCACTTGAGTAATTGCGACCTTTAAAGCTAGAACTTTTATATATGTAAGGCACTGTAGCCGTCAAATTAAGAGAATGAAAATGAGAAAAGGCTCTTTTGTAATCATTGTAGCATGTTTCTTACATATTTAACTTAGTATCAAATTTATTTTTTGAACTTCTTCTCTTGTAATTTCAAGAGTTTTATAAAAGATTATAGAATACTATAAGTATGTTTACATATATTTCATATACATATTTATTATTATTGCAGTCTGTATTGCAGTTTAATCTTTCATTTAATAAATTAACTTCTCAATGCTCTTTGCCAATTAATATAAAATTTATAAAAAAGTACTACTAATAAACTTACAAACTGAAAATGTACTCTAAGTTAGTTTAAAACTTGTCTACATTAGAAAAGCTATAAAATATTTATATGCGGTAACATTGGACACTTTAATTATGTGTAGCCAATCTTCGAAATTTGATATTTAATTTATTTGATTCTTTTCTAAGACTAAGATTACAATTTTTTAAAAACAACCAATGAATATTAAAATAATCTGTATTTTAATTTCCTTTAATATCCTTGATTTTTAGACAATACACTCACTTTTCACTCTTAGCGACCATTCCAAGCTAAATAATTTACAGTTTCTGGCCCTGGTAAACACACAAAGTGCGGCGCTCAACTACATTAGATATGTAGTTGAGCGCCGCACTTTGTGTGTTTACAAGTGACTCTAACTGAGGGCAGAAAGCGGACAACAGAGTGTTTTTACACTGTGTTCTCTCTACTTTACTGTGCTGTAAAAGGTGTGAAGCTGAAATAAAATTAGCACTCGTTTTTGATCGTATCTATTTATGTCAAGGTATAACCACACCGCCCGACCCAATATTGCAATGTGGTCGGTATTGATGAGTGAGATGTCAACCGATTCTACTTTATTGTTCAAAGCACTATACGTTGTGATTCATTAAATTATTTTAATGTTTGTAGTTTCTACTTTTTGGGTCATTTAAATTCCACACGACTGAGAAATAATTTTAAAGCTCTGCCCCGCAAGAGTTTCTTCAGGAAGTCTTTATTAATATTGATAGTCACAATAAATATCTTACCATGAGCTGTATGTACTCAAATTATTAGTTCCGATACAAAATTTATAGAATGTTCATATGGTGACGGGTCGAGAGCGTAGTGATATTCTCTCTTCATATACCTTTAATAAAAAAAAATAAAGAAGATTTTTAAGAAAAAACGAGACATTGCTTTTGGCTTAATTTTGTAACTTAATTGTTATGATATTTAACAATTGACAAGAATTTTTACATTTCGAGATTTTTCTGTTTGTGGAGATTACGTAATATCTCTAGTTCTGTGCGTAGTTTATAGACATCCGTTTTATTCTCATTATTTTTCTAGTGTCGGCTTACCAAGGCTAAGCTAAGCTTTACTGTTTAGAATAGAAGTGGTCTTCATACACAAAATGCCTTGGATTATTCGTAGTTACTTTATTCATTTTTATAATAAATTGCTAAACATAAAACAAATATTCTTCAGTATTAAAAGAGAGTAGAAATGTTTTGAAGAATATTTATTTTTTCGGTTCATGTTTTTGTCCCCATACTTGTTATACTTAGGAGAGTCATATTTAGGGGGATTTTTTATATTATACTAAATAAGCTTAATATGGTGATTGTTACAATTATTTGTACTAGCTAGTATTTTTATAATTATGATGAGAATATAAGCATGAATGTGGTCAATATATTTAATTATAATTTTAGCTGGTCGGCTCTTGAGTATGTTATACTCTATAATCCTTCTATACTTTGATAGGAAATACTTTATTGTCTTCTTATGAAAGCCCTAATTTTTTCTATTTCATTATATAATGCTTTTAAATATTTATCAAGAGTTTTTTTAAATGTAAAATTATTGGGATTTTTAAGTTTTATATGTTTTGATATTTTATTATATAAGTACGGTGATAAAAATATATAGAAATTACGTGCAAATGCAGATTTTGTAGTTGGTATCGACATCATCATGACATCTTCAGACTGTCACACTACAGTTGAAGTTTCGGTTGGAGTAGTTTCTCTATTCCGCTTACGCTTATTTAAGAAATAATTGTCTCTCATGGCTTCGTTAGAGTAAGGAAGTCATCAATATATTGTTATATAATTTAATTATTTATTTTTTTAGTTTCACTGCATATGTAAGGCAGGGAGAAAAAACCTACTGTTTCATTTCATTAACATGTTTCAGACCTCCTTTTAAAAGGTTTCCTTTAATCAGAGCGAACAAATCAACATCGCTTGTTAGTCTCTTTCAATTTGTAAAAATAATTGAGCAATAATTAAACAATTCGAAATCAACAATACTAACGGAAGTAAAACTTTAGCTGTTATATCATAATTTCACAATACAAGTTAAAACTTTCCGACCGTCTGTCATTTGAAAACAATCTGTATTCTAAGCAATATTAAACTCCTTCAGGATAATTTGTTAGCAGAACGAGTTAGCGATTCGTTATTGACACTTGTTATTTGTTTTAAAGTTAGAGAATTTGTAAGTAATAACTGTTACGAAGAGAATTAATAGTGAAGTAGATTTACTCCTTATCGGGTTTGAGCTTAAAAGTTTAAAAGTACGGTGAAAATTGTTTTCCAAGATTTGTTGATTTATTTACTTGTATCAGATCGCGATTGTTCTATTTGGATTGTCTATTGGATTGTATTTTTTTATCTTTAAGCTTCTCTCTTATATAGTATGTTGGACAGAGAGAACCTAGTGCTAAAACACTTCGTTCTCCACCTTTGGTTCATTTTAAGATACCTGGGGCGTTTAATGGCGGAATCCAATACAATACTTTATTTTATTACACAGGAGAAATGAAACAGACACTAAATTTACGTTTCTGAGTTTCAAATTCAAAATTTCTAATTTATCCTCTTGAAATTATTAAAATGATTGAATACAAACAATTTGAAATAAAAAAGAACTCAATATTTTCCATAAAAATTGAATTTAATGTATAAAATAATGAATTATTTTATTAATCCTTTTGAACTTAGAATTTTGCAGTCTAGACAGAGAGAATGCTTTAGTTCAACAAAAAAAATCTATCTATATAGCTTTTTAAAGAGATATATGTATTTTAACTTAGGCATGTATTTACAAAATACACTAGACAAACCACAAGTCCATATTAGTGCAGAGCTTACATGTTTACATAGTATGATAAAGTTTAAAAGATCGTTACAGTCAACAGTAAAAACTTCCAAAGCTCCTAAGGGTCCCGTGTGGCAGCATTATATGCGTTATCGGTAGTAAATTGCTTACCCAACTTGTAAAGAGCTAATAAATCTGGACCTCCATAAATAAAAGCCTATCTATGTATTTACTTCGAAATAAAAACAATATTAACTAAAGGTAACAGAAAAAATTTTATAGTATATATTTGGTTCGTTAGTTACTGCTTTACATGCGTGGATGTAATTTTGAGATAATATATAAGTAATTTACTAAACACTAGATATATGAAGCAAAGGTGAACGGTAAGAGAGGTAGGGGCAGACCTCGGTTGACCTTCAAGAATACAGTATCAATGATACTGGAGGAAGGTCACATAAAAAGCTTGAGGACCCCCCGGACGGCATGCATGAAGAGGTTAATGACTGTGGACGAGGCGAAAGAGGTATGCAGGGACCGTAGTGTTTGGCTCTTCGTTCTCTCTGACTTTTCCGCTAGTGACAAAGCGTGAAGTTAATTATTACACACTAGTTGTAGCCTCCAACTACGTTTACCGAGACAAGGACTTTTTTAGGAATTTCAAGAAAATATTATAACGCTCCCGCTCATTATAACCTTCATCCTAAATTTCAGCTTTCTAGGGTCAGTAGTTTCGGCTGTATATCATCTATCAGTCACTCAGAAAAGTATCTACATGGATTATTCTAAAAAATATTGGATTTCTGCCTTCTCTTATACCTTTAACTATGTCAAATTTCATATTTCTCCGTTCGCATAATTCTCGTCCGCATAATACATATGATTTATTACCTCTTAGAGATAGATTTAGTCTGATATATTATGCTTTAGAAGTTCAGTTATTGCGTTATAAATCTTATTACTATACTTTATAGCAGTCAACAAGTGAACTTTTTAACTTTATGACACTCAAGTTAAATGGAAGGTTTGGACCGCATCCAAAATCCACTATATGTAAACCAACTCATTTAGCTTCTTGGTAAAAAGATTTTGAAAACCTTCTTGTTACAATATATTTTTTTAAAACAAAATATATGTTCATTCTTACATTTATAAGAATTATTTTTTATATCATAAATATAACTAATAAGTTAATGCTAAACTATAAAATATGTAAAAACAACAAATACTATTTTTTCTGATTCTGTTATTTTTACTTTTAACTAAATCGTATTGAAAGGTATCGCGTTGCGTAGAGTTTCATCACTTAATATGGCCATGGTCTCAATTTCGGGCGGCAAGGCGACAAAAAAGTGCCTTAACACTAGGTTCTCTCTACTACTTGCAACGTGAAATAGAACCAAAGGTGCTTTTTATATCAAAATATCTTTACAATATTTTATAACAGACACAATGTGCAAAATTAACGAACAAGAATAAATATGTATAATCTCGTTGAAATGAATGTTATTTACATACAACTTAGCCCAAGAAAATACATAATAATTAGTTCATATTATGCAAAGAAGGATCGTGTAGCGTTTATTTATATAAGAAAATTATTGCAACGATTGTTTTGCTAGATTTACATTGTAAATATAAAAATAATAATTGTTAATAATATATATATATATATATATATATATATATATATATATATATATATAGCTTTCCATTGCCGTTCTTTTTAACTGATTTCAAAAAAGGAGGAGTTTATCAATTCGATTGTATTTTTAATGTGTGTTACCGCATAACTTTTTACGATGATTTGTTTTTTTTTTATATGATAGTTTGTGCTTCTGATGTTCTTCCATTGAATTTTGCTAAAATCTAATTATTAGTTTTTGAGTTATTCGTAATAATTGTATTTTATAATGCATTTTCTTCAAAGTCGGTTTTTTGTTAAAATCTTAATTATCATTACTATGATGATGATACTTGTTAGTGGCAGCGTGAGCCACAAACTTGGTACATTGTGTGTTGACTCACGGAACTCAACGCCGCGCTTTCTGTTACTAGAGCAGAAAAACGAAAATAATTTGAACATAATCAGCCTCCACCAGTGGGGAATATATTATTATGTAAATCTATGCCAACGCTACTCGACGTTTTCTCGTATTGTGAATGCGGAAGCTTTACGACTTAAGCATTTTCACACTTGCGTCATATTATAATTAGGATTGGATTTAAATTAACAATGTTAATATAATACCTAATGTTTCAGCTTGTGTAGATAATAAGATACATATAGCATAGCATAGTGCACATAAATAGATAGTATAGGATATTTAGGAAGAACCTCAAACCTCATCCAAATTTAAAATATTGTGTGTTCATTGGAGAGAAACCCAACACGGAAAGAAATCGAATTCACAACCTTCTATGTGACAGGCAAGCGCTGCCACATATATGTATGTATATTTCTTCTTTATGGTGATTGTACAGATAATAGTCGCTCGCTAAGTCTTCTCTTTTTTAATACGTATACCTAGAAGATGCCTGAAACATAAATGATATAGTGCTATAGCAAATTTTTTATTATTCTAATATTTTTTTTCCAGTTTATGTGACTACTGACACTTAATACTTTTGGCATAAAAACTATTACGAATAACTCAAAAACTACTTGTCAGATCTTAACTAAATTTAAATAACACATCAGAAGCACTAGCATTATTTTAACATTATTTTCAAAAAAAAACATTATTGATTCACTCAGAAATAACTTACCGTTAACGCACTTAAAAATACAGTCGAATTAAAACTTCTTTTTTTAAAGTCAGTAAAAAATAATAAGACTAAGTAATATTAAAATTTAGACTTTAATAACTATAAAGGCTTAAATGTAAATGATATACATTAAGTTCCAAAATGCTTGTTTCTTCATTATTAAGTATTAAGACGACACTGGTGTGAAAGCACTCTTACTTCGAAGAAAGAGACGTGACATATGAATAATTCATAGTTTGTCATCCCTGACTACTACTGGTGTTTGCTTTGACGCATCTTATCTTACAGTGCTGCTTAGTATGAAAATTTTGTATCCCGGTGAAAAGTTTAACATAAATAACTAATGTTTGACGTTTCGTGAAAATATAAAAAGTCACAGTATGTAAATAAGAAAATATTTTTAAAAGAATTTATAATATAATAAAAATTTAAACAAAAAGGAAACCGACTTAAAATAAAATGCTCTAAAAATAAAATTATTACGAATAACCCAAAAACTTCACTTCAACTTTAAGTATGGTAGCTGAAATTTCTCGTGTGGTCCACGAGAAATTTCAGCTATCATAAAAAAAAGGAATCATCAAAATCGGTTCATCCAGTAAAAAACTATGGGATAACCTACATAAAAAACAAACAAATTGAAAATATCCTCCTTTTATGAAATCAGTTAAAAAGGAGTACACTTTACATTATTTTCATAGATATTTTAAGTTCAATCTATTAAAATATTAAACTGAACCGTATTCGTTTCGAATCAGACACTTGTGTAAATTTTAACGACAACGTAAGTGAAAATGGCGCTGCACTATTATTTATATTAATTTATTGATAGATGTAAGAATGCAGGTAATAAAAACGCATCAGAAAGTGTCTATGGTCATAAAAATTTACTATGTTTAGTAATATGTATATGGAAATGAAAGATATTTTATCTTCGATGCATCTGTCACATCGCTTGGGCTGGAAGTTAATCCTAAAGCTCTGAAAATAGATAAATTTTCTGTCTTTAAAAGTTATTGCATGTTTGATGCCGTCTACATTATTCTTTGCTAACGACAGGAGGGTAAATGAAAATATTACTCCACCGAGTTTAAATCGACCCCGTGACCACTGAATTAATAGTCACCTCCAAACTGAGCCATGAGATGAAAGAGATAGTGTCGATAAAAGAAAGTATATATCTAAATGTAAGAATGCAACACCAAATTTAATAGTATATTGTATATTTGAATTCTCGATTCAAGGATTGTGAACAAAATATTCCGCATATATCGAAACCGAAGCTTTGTAATATATTGACTGCTATAAAGTGGATTATGCAAAGCGGGTCTCGGAGTAAATATTTATGATTCTTCATATCATCATTCTTTGCAAAGAAATCGGTGATTTCAAACAGAATATTTAACAGAAAGGGAATGTAAAAGGGTATTTCGTGTTTTGATACTCTTTAATATTTTTGAGCTTTTTACATATGACTTAATCTTTTATGTAAGCTTCTATATGTAAATAATAAATAGTTTTATAATAACGTAGCTTGAAAAATTCTAAAGCACAATTTAACGTATATGGTCTGTTGTAAATGGAGATCGTACTTATATTTTTTATAAGATACTTTTTTTCGTTTTCGGTTTGCCGAAACTCGACTTTACGTCGGTATACTAATGAGTCGGTCGGTCGGTTTATAAGATACTTATTGTTATTATTATAATTATACCATATTATACTTTGTATCTCATTATAAATTCTCGGGTTCATAGGAACCCGGTCCTTTGGAAGGCTTGCGTGGGGACACAGGTCCAACACGTAGAGGCCCCTTTGAGACAACAATATTTTTAATCTGACGCATTGACCGGGATCCATCTTTGAGTAACCATAGGTAATTGCTCAAAGATGGTCACCGGTCAATGCGTAGGAGCTATGGAACATATGAAAAACTAAAATAGGTCTATGGAATGGAGTTTGGATGGACTAAGTACTGGGCTATTGATTGAGACTACCGGACGTCCGCCTTTTCAACAGTCTCAAATTGAAAGGTTAGCGGACGGTGACTCGCCTCCCACTAGATGGGCCCCCACAAAGCGGCGTAGTGCCTCGGGCGCAACATCGGTGTGGTCGGCTAAGGGTGTCGAGAGGTGTGCACCGGTTTCACCATCGCGAGAGTGCTCGTGAGCGGGTTTCCCCGCTATTACGCAGATTGAGCACTTCTACCCTTCCGAGCATATAGCTCTTGCGCTCCACTCTGCCGGCCAATGAAGGCAAGCCAGAGGCGGGGGATAAATTACAATTCCCCTCCGGAGGTCTCAGGTCCGTGGGGTCGCCACTCCCCAACAGCTCGCCACAAGCTGCCCTGCGGGCCCATATTATACTATTATATATTATGTGTATAATCTATATTATACTATAAAGTTCCATTTCGATCCATTTAGTAGTTTTTACGTGAAAGGGTAATAAGTATTTTACTATTTTCACATTTTGCTTTAATATAAAGATATTTCCTTGTGGTACCAGAATTGTGTAAGTGTATGTACGTTACGGTTGTTAATTCAAATACCTTTTAAAAATGTTTCTATTTATAACATAGATGGTATATATATAATTTGGACAGCACAGTTGAATTGCATCATCATTCATCAAAAATAAATATATTTATATTTTTTAGCTTTACACTTTTCTTGCATAGCCGCCTCGTTTCCTTGCCTTGATCCTCATTTTCGCCGGAATCCATGACTTTGTGTAGTGAGTGGTGGGACCCAACTCCGCGTGTTTTAATAGAGCAGAAAAATAAAATAATTTTAATGTAATCATTTTACCGATTAGGATCGAACTCACAATCATCGTCATGATTACAGTCAGACTCTGTCCCACTGTACCGGAATTTAAAGTTAATAAGCTATATATTTGTTATTTTTTTAATACAATTTATGCCGACATAGAAAAAGAATGTTAATAAAGTCAAAATGAAGTGAAATAGTTTTGGTAATTTAAGTAAAAAGTTTTAATGTTAAGATTCCATAATGTTATGTGATTCGAAGTAAGTTTTCAGCTTTATCACTGTTATATATGAGTCTGAGTGCGGTGATAAAAGTGACACTTTAATCTAAACAAGAAGAATAAAAGTTTGACTATTACATTTTTTGAATTCATGACTGCTGCCATTTTTTCTACACTAGTTTTAATATCGATTAGTTTTTAGAGATCGTGGATTCGATTCTGACTCAGTGAGTAATATTTATTTTGCTGACAAGATTTTTCTTGAAATCCGCATGAAGACTATATTATATTCTAGTTATAAGGCGCTATCTTGTCGTGGTTGAAAAGAGACCGACTATTAGCACGATAGGCCAACTGGTTATGTTTGATAGAAATAGTGTGTCGAAGATGTCTAAAAAAATATTAATTAAAGGTCGCCATAGCGCAGTGGAATAGTGTCGGACACTGTGTCATCGCGACTGATTGAGAGTAATATTTGAATTATTTTCTTTTCTCCCCTGCGGTAAGAGAAAAATTGCAGCGTCTAACGACGCTCTCTAACGACCATCTATGCGGGAAATAAACCTGAAGCTATATAGAGTACGAGTATATCATCATTCCGAATATTACAAAGTATATAAGCAGAATGCTTGCGAATATGCTATTATATAATAATTTAACTTATATACCTAGTAACGCAAAATATGGAACTATGTACGAACTACGGCTTTAAAACCCCATTATGTATTCATAACGCAAACTCAACACAATATAATATTTATGATCGAACTATTAATTTACCTGCCGTTAAATAATTAATGTTCTATAAAATCTTGTTACGCCAGTTTGCAGAATTTATGTAAAGGTATCTTACCGGATATATACGATTATTATAAGTTCGAATTCCATACAATTACGATATTAATATTTTTACCACATATTTATACCACATATCAGCGTAGGATAGGCTAGAATAGTCCTATTGTCAAGACACTTTGTACGCTGCTTTTGCCCGAATTCGAGGTATTGCGTGTTAAGAGGTAGAGCTTAACTGCGTGTTTTGTTAAGCCGGAGAGGAGAAGTTAAACAATTTAAATATAATCTTTGCTCCAAGTGGTAATAGAACCCACGTCTTCTGACATTTTACAGTCAGACATTATCACTGCGCTACGATGGACACTTCTTATAAAAGATGCAATATTTTCCTCCACCGTATAGTTAAAGCGTAATCTAGTTTTTTATCTTCTTCCGTCCCTAATTTCGTTATTTGTGGCTGGATACCTCCTTTTTTTCTACCCCACGACTTACTGTCCTTAGTTGACGCGTCAGTAAATCGGGCTTTCTCAATTTCAATTACCAAGACACCCTAGTATCTTGGTAATTGGACCGTCAGATCAAAGACCTCTATGTTTTGATTCTGGCGAATTTAGAGTTTACTTTACCAGATGATCTTCAATGTGTCTTTTATTATAAACGTACCATTATGATGGTACTATAGCATGTAGCTATTTTCGATTATTTTATACTGATTTTGTCTTTCCGGACTAACCTGCTTACTACTTGAGCATCTTTATATCATTTGTATTATTTTCATTTTGTTAGTATATAACCTATTGTTATTCCATTTAATTTGTTATTCAAGCCATAGTCTTATCTAAAACTAGAAGCTCGATGGTTGTGGTGTCCTATTTCATACAAGTGTTCTATGAATTCGTTAAATAAATTCAGCTACGTTATATTCAATATGCGTGGAAAGTGAATATAATAACATTGATACATAGGTTTTCTCCTTATATTGTAAGATATAACAATATGTAATATAGGCGATATAAATGATTGAATATTTTTAATTTTCAATATGAACATTCAAAAAACTTAAAATTTATGGGTAAATAGGGGGAGACCGAAGGTGTTATTTTTCTTATCTTTAGTTTCTTAATTAATTGAAATTTTATAATTCATACTTTAAATTTTAAATTAAAATATCGAAATAAACATTTCATTATACTAAACCAGACTAGAGATCAAGGTATTTACATCTAATTTCGTCATACAGCTGTCAAATGCGCCACAACTAAATTGCAGTATAGTATGTTCACGCTGTATCTCGCATATAGTAGGGTAGGCAGACGGAAGCTAGTGTTAAGACACGCCTATATAATTAATTATAATTCACCAAAGTTTTTATGAGATTTCTTTCAAAATGTCCTTATATTATTTTATGTAACAAACTGACATCAACGCAATTTGTTAACGTCATACCTTTTCAGGTGGAAAGCAAACTTCATTTTGTGCTACAAAATTCTTTTAAACATAATTGGCAGGTTCACTGAATATTTCTTAGGATTGAAGAAAACGGCTGAACAATACAATATTGTTTGATAAATAAATAGGGTAAAGTGAGCGAATTGACAATAATATTACAATTTTGTGAGCCGCAATTTTTACGGCTTATTGAAATCTAGCTTCAAAGGTAGCGATTCTTTTGAAATTACTTTGGCTCTATATACGTTTTTAATAATAACGAATTGAAATTATTCTTTTTAAATTTATTTCTTTTTACATGCTATAATAATGACAAATATATTAATACGTTATAATATTCAAGATTAATAATGATCCAGAATTAATGAAAAACTATATACGCAGTGTAGAGATACATATACAAGCATGTCAATAAATTGTAGATCGCTATTTTGTGCATTTGGTTTATTTATTTAACGAAAACTGTAATATTTATATGTTTTTATAAATATAAAAAATTTCGTTTTATATTTATTAGTTTATAAAAATATATTCTCTCCTCGAATTTGCTTTACTATTTAAAATATATTTTACTTAATCGATTAGGTATGCCATGTTAAAACAAAACATTTGATTCTGATTTTCTACATTAGGTACTCAAAATAAATATTCCACAATTTCCTTGCGTACAATTTTTCAGTTTTAGGTACAAATTGCAATACATATACATTTAAACTGCATAGTGTAAATTTATATGACTGGATGGATAGAGAGAAGAGGAGGAACGTCAAAATACTCTGTTCTTTTTCCGCCTGAATTTGAGACTGTAAATTTTTAGTGGCGGAACTGAAGCCACCCTTTGTTTTACGAGAGCAATAAAAATAATGTAATAATCCCCGAGAATCGAACCCATAACCCCTTGTATTTACAAACATACATTATTCCACTGTTTTACTATGGCCTCATTTGTATATACGTATGTAGTTTTAAAATAACGATACAATCCTATAGACTTGCTCACGCTCTGTTTGTCTAACCGCTAATCACGCTGAAATGCAATTTGAAACTGTGTAAATTAATATATTATGTCCTTTGTATGTAAATAAGTTTAATATATGTATTTTGTGGTATAGTGTCACTTAATCCGGACTTAATATGCTTAGTTCATTGTTTAACGGTGTTTACTAAATCCTAGTTTCTTGCGGTATATTATAACAATAAGTTATTTGTAATTGCAATATTATTATGTAATAATGAAGTGTTGTATATTATTTTTAACGTCTGTCGCGGCTCATAGGCGCAAGTGCGATTGTAAACGCGACAGGTTGTGGGTTCGATTCCTACTCCAGGAAATCGAAATTTTCGTTTTCTGGGTTTGGTAACAAGACAAAGCGCGGCGTTAAGTTCCGCCACTCAGCACGCAATGCCTCAATCCGGCGGAAAGTGGGAAACGGAGTGTCTTAACACTAGGTTATACAGCGTGAAGCTATGTATGTATACTATTTTTATTACATTAATTATTTCACGCTATCGTGCGCTTCGTAGCGCCGTTGATTGTTAAAAGCAATTGGTTGTGGGTTCAATATTATTATAATCATTCTTCTGAGTGGACTAGGAGAGTGATTATATTTAGTTCCGAGGAATACTGTTTCACTTAAAACGCAACATTTCGAAAATAAGCAAAAAGCGAAGAACAGAGTCTCTTGACTATATAGGTCCTCTAACTACGTGGGATAAAGTGTAAAGGAGAAAAAAAAAATAGTTTTATATATAATTAAATCTTTATTGGTAGCTTTTGGTATCGCCTGTCGTGGCGCAGAGGCACAAACGTGCGACTGCAAACGTGACAGGTTGTGGGTTCGATTCCCACTCTAGGAAATGGAATTTTTCATTTCCTGGGTTTGGTAACAAGGCAAAGCGCGGCGCTGAGTTCCGCCACTCAGCGCACTCACTCACACAAGGTTCCCTGCTATATGCGCGATACAGCGTGAAGCTATGTAAGTAAGTAAGTAAGTTTTGGTATATTAATATAAACAAATAAAAGTACTTAATCATTTATATTATTTTCTACATTTTCTTGTATTTCACAATACGAGTATACTAGTATAGAGAACACCTATTGACAACCATTCATATACCGACTTTCGTAGATATAGAATATAATGTAACTGATTTTAACATTCAAATTTGGAGAACATTTCGTGCGAAATCAGTATCTGCAGACAACTCGAGCATTTAGTAATTTTAGATACGAATTTTATATACAAAATTATGAACATATAGTAAATATATGGTAGCTTAACAAAAAAGCTAACTAAAAATCGCCTACGATGTTATTTACACATTAAATAATGCAGTGAAGATTATTATGTAAAGCTAACTCTAAACTTGCCAGAGTTAAAAAGAACTAAAAGAAGCCTTTGATCTGATTTTATTTGGCATATAGGCAGGAGCCTATATATATATATATATATATATATATATATATATATATATATATATATATATATGTAAATGTTTTTGTACGTGCATATACCTGTCTTTTTTCTTTTAGCTTCACTCTGTATCCTGCACAGCAGGTTAGGCAGAGGGACCCTGAGAACATAGTGCTAAGACACTCCGTTCTCTTTTAACATTTCCCTTCCCCATTTTTCACCGAATTGAGATATTGTGTGCTGACTGGCGGAACTCTACGCCGTTCTTAACCTTGTCACCAGGGCGAGGAAATGAAAATACTAAATATTATATAATATTTTCATTTCCTGGAGTGGGAATCGAACCCACAATCTGTCGCGTTTACGCTTGTGCCTTTGCGCCTCGACGGTCTTTTTTTTATATGTGCATACATATGTATATATATTTGTTCGGTTGACAAAATGTGCACTTAGCTTTTGTACCGCAAAAGTTGCACTCCACGACCTGACTATAAAGCAACAATAGTATTGTTAGGGAACAATACTTAAACATTAAGAGCTTCGGTAAAACCATTTTGTAACTGTTGTACATTTGTATTTAACAGTTTAGTTCATTATTTATGTTATAGTTGAAAAGTGCTTAAAGATTTTCTTCTTTGCAATTTAGTATTGTTACGCAAAGTACTAAAGTTATGTAATATCGTTGGCAGAAAGTGATTTAAATTGTGTTGGTTACACAATTTGCAATTGACTAATGAAAATTTTAAAATATCTCTCAAAATTAAATCTTTATTGACCTTGAATTTAATCCTATTTGGCCGATTTTAGAAAAGGAAGAGTTAAGATAGTTCTCAATACGACTGTTATTTTTTTTATGAGTTACCTCATAGCTTTTCATTGGATGAATTAAGTTTGATGATACTTTATTTATATGGTTGCTAGTGCTAGCTAATGGGACCACCTCAAGATCCGATGAGTAGTATTGAGTTATTTGTAACAATTTGACTTGTCAGTACATTTTATTTGAAGTATAATAGATTTTTTTTGTTATCGAAATCTTAATTATAGCATGCTATAGATATTGTCTAGAAATTCTAATTTTATGTCGATTTGAAATAAAACGTAGTATTTGTATTTTACAAAACAGAAATATATGTAATTCATGAAACTAATAAAAAGCCTTTTCAACGTTGCTTGATCCACAAATTGGTTTAGAGCTTAAAGCCTGCTCCTCCTCCTGAATAGTAATATCACTATATGAAAACTTTTATGTTTTCCTAGTGTGGGTAGATAAAAATTTATTATCGAAAGTATACCAGGGTAGTCCAGTAAATTTCAGTCAAGACTAAATATATGTAAAATACCTTCTTGTGTACGTGACTTAAGTTTATCAAGGAAAAAGAAATATGTGTGTAACTTATTTTGTTTTGTTTAATAACATAATATCGAAAAAATATATAATATTTTAATAAAACGATATCTAGATTAATGAGCAGAGTTGTGTAAAGACTGGTGCCTATTATTTTTTAGCTTTTAGCATATTTACTGTTTTAGTTTAACTAAAAAAAAAAAGTATTTAAAAAAAAATATTTTTTTTAATTAAACGGTTAACGGCTTAACTGTTTTCTAACTTATTATATATAACCTTGAGCAAACTTGGAGTTCTAAGTTATATAGAATCACACCATATGATCTATATATATCGAGATTTCTTTATACAAGGAGTGCATTTTCAAATCAATGTTTCGAATTCCGGCAGAAAGTAGAAAACATGGAGTGTTTTGACACTAGGACCTCTCTGACCTCTCTAAATGCGAAATAAAGTGTAAAGTATAACTAAAACTCAAATCCTAACTGCAAGCTGTATCCCGCATATAGCGGGGTAGGCTGAGGGAACCAGAGAACCTAGTGTAAAGACACTCCGTTCTCGTTCAACATTTTCGTTCCCCACTTTCCGCCAAATTGAGGCATTGCGTGTTGAGTCGCGGTGACTCAACGCCGCGCTTTGCCTTGTTACCAAACCCAAGAAATGAAAATACTAAATTTTACATTTCCTGGAGTGGGAATCGAACCCACAACCTGTCGCGTTTACAGTCGCACGCTTGTCCCCCCGCGCCACGACAGGCGCTAATTCAAATCCCGCTCCCTTTAAATTTTACTTAAAATTGTACTTTATTTATAGAAACAAACGAATAACATACAAAATTATACTTAAACAAAATATAAAAACACACATGCTGCTACCATAAATTTTCTGTAACTGTTTTATTCATGTTTATTTAATTCACGTTGCTTTGTTACGGACCCCGTGATTTTATTTGATCGTGAAATTAGCTGGAATCTCATGCGATATTCAACTTTATTACAATTGTATAAAGCTCACCGTGAAATGCAAACTTTTTTCATATTTGGGTTACGTAATTAATAATTCGTTTTGCGATCCAACATTTTTTGTTATAGGTACTGCGACGTCAGTTATGACTTTTTGACGCAGTGTGTAAATGTTTGGGTGTTTTATTAGTTATATAAGGAAAATATATTTAATAATATACATTTATGAATAAAAAGTCATATTATTATTGTGAATATAAAAAAAAAAGTATAATTATTTACTATAATTTATTTTGATTATTATATATTTTAATCCTTAGCTTAGTTTTTTTTTAAATTATGAATATATTATCTGCTGTTAACATAAAAGATTTAATTATTATTTCTAATGTACGAATACACTAATCTGTGGATTATTGTTTGTACATATGTAGAAAAGTCTATAAAAGCATTAATGCATTGTAGTTGTGTTGTATACCATCACATTAACAACCAGACGCTATCCTACGATATGTACGAACTGTAATGTTAACTAAATAAAAAATATTTAAAATATTTTATACTCAGTTATACTTAGTTACATAAACTTTTCTTAGCGTGGAAATCGAACCCGTATCCATCACCTACAATATCAGAAGCTTTCCAACTACGCCATAATAGCGTCTGTTACTATTATACAATACTTTCAATAAATATGTGTGTAACATACATATATGAATATACCTACTCGCTTGCTATGTTACGTGTACACGGTAAACGTATACATAATTGATCATGGCTTATTGAACAACGTACGAGCGCCTGTAATTAGTAAATAGTCTGAGAGATTACTGTTATTTCAAACGTTTCATATTATTAATTGAAATTAATATTAAATGTAATTAAGAAATGAAAATTATGGGCCATCAGGGTGCAGTGGGTGACGTTTGATTTTAAACGCGAGTTGTGGGTTCGATTCCCACTCGGGGTATATATTTAAAATTATTTTCTCTTACTTACTCTGGTAAAATAATTTGAGGTGTTGAGTTCCACTACGCGACACGCAATGCCTATTTAAAAAAAATCTTTTCTGCATATATAAATATCTCTAACCAGCTAGAGGTAAAGCTAAGTAAGTGTAGATAATGGCTAAGTATGCCTAAAAATAATATGAATGCTGTGTTTTTTTTTTGTGGTACATTTATTTGGATTTTTTGGATTCAGATTTGTAAAGTTAGTGGAAGGAACATAATATATTTATTCCTCATAGAGATCGGGAAAGAAATTATACTATGAAATATCAAACGAATATATTACAAATAAGCGACGGCTTCTATAAAGGTACATTTTAGGATTTAAACATATCTAATGTACAAAATATTGTTACATTTAATTTCATTATTACGTCGGGACGCGTAGTACCACTGATAAATCATATTTTACGGTATGACACGGTCCACGACAGCTTCAATATAATAGGCCGAGAGCTGGCCGTGACTTTTTTGTTAACATATTGATATTCAAGCACTCTGTTTTGATTAAGCATTGATAGAACCATTTAAACATTAGCTTTACGTGTAAAGTGTAGATTAATATTTGAGTTTATTCATAATTATTATTTAGATATAACAATAAGGCAAAGCGCGGCGTTGAGTTTTGTCACTCAGCACGCAATGCCTCAATTTCGGCGGAAGGTGGGGAACGGAAATGTTAAAAAAAGGTCGGAGTGTCTTAACGCTAGGTCCTCTGGTGCCCTCTGTCTACCCTGCTACGTACGGTATATGGGACGTAAAGTTAAAAAAAAAGAAAAAGACATGGAATATATTTAGCAAAAAAGTTTTCTATTGTATATATTATTTATTTTTTATTAAAAAAAATAGTAATATTTATAAATGGCAGTATAAAATGCATAAAGCCATCCCTACGCAAAGTGTTGACTTCGTTACGGCTGGCCGGCGCGCTCGAAATAGGCTGGAAATTTTTATGTTTTTCTTTATGGTGAAGGCAACCTATACAAGATTTGACCTACTCCAGTTTTATACACGCTACACTTGTCATTCGACGTTTGCTTAAGAGCTGTAGATTTTAAGATTGAAAGAGAAATAGAATTTATAATTTATTTAATTACTAAAAGTGCACCTATATATTTAATTAAAAAATAAATAATTAATGTTATGAATATAATAAATATAACATTTTACTGGGTTTGGTAACAAGGCAAGTTCCGCCACTCAGCACACAATGCCTCAATTCGGCAGAAAGTGGGGAACGGAGTGTCTTAACACTAGGTTTTAAGGTTCGCTCTGCTTACTAGGTTTTCTTTGACTATCTTGCTATGTATGCTATTACTAATCCCCCCGAGTGCGAATCAAACACATAATCAATTGCATTTTCTGTAAAGCGCTGTCTCATAACGCCGCGATGGCCTCTTGAAAAAGCCTGTTTAAAAAAAATAATTTTCAAATAAAAAAATACCCAATTATGGCTCCTATGTATTATAAATATGTATTTACTACATTTATAAAATAAATACGTATTCATAGTAACATTAAAAGACAAAGCGTTGATGAAAGCGTTCTATGAAATGTATATTGCTACGAAAATGCTACGTATCCTCTACAAAGGCTACGTTTTATCCTGCACTAGAGCGTCAGTTGACTTTGGAACTTAGATACTTTCTAATGTTTATACGCTGATATCCGCAAGATTGATGGATTATTATTGTCAATATTGCTAAAGTTAATATATTTATAAAGAATTTGTGATATGTTCGTTAAGTTATATAAGTTTTATATATTATAAATTTCTGAAATTAAATATATATTTTTACTTGCAAATTTATTGATATGAAAAGGTAATTATATTTTAAATTGTTTTTATATGTTCATAATTTTAATTTGATTAATTTAATGACCAAGTTCATAAAAAGATACTTGTTTTTATTTTTATATATATATACACAAACTTTTTCTACTCTTCAATATAATATTTGAATCAATTGAAATCAATTTGAAACAATGATAACTACACACGGAGCGCGTCATTATAACAAAGTACCCCCGTATATTAAGAATTCTGTCTCAATTCATACATTTAAGAAACAACTGTCTGAATATTTAATGTTCAAATAATTGTTTTCTCAATGTTTGATATTTTATGATATTTAAATTATATAAAGATATTTAAGAAACGTAAACTTGTATGTACACCGGGCTTTTATTTTATTTTATTTTATTTTTTATTTTATTGTATTGTATTTCATTTTAAATATTGTTTCCGCACAAATGTAACTACTTTGTAAAACTATCTTATTACTGTTGTGTATTAGATACTTAAGTTAACCATGTTATCGCATAAGTGACAATTGTCTTAGCCGATAATAAAGTTCTATAAACCTATAATTGGATAGTTTTGTTTCAATATACAGCACAATACATATATATTTAATTTTTTTTCCTTTAGTCTTCCCTAAATAAATATGCTCCTATAATTAATAATAAATGACTGCCACTAACTCCATAGAGGCACAATCGTTTACTAAACGTAGCGATTATACCCTAACATATGCGGGTGAAGCTAAAAGAATATTTCAAACAGGATATAGGTGTCAATTGGTTAAGCCAAGTGATATAGCGATTCACTTCCTCGTACGTCAAGGCTAGTGTATATATATAAATTATTCTTTTTATATTCTCTGATGATTATATATTCAGAAAGTAACAATGAAATTTTGTTAAATAACAAATTTAAAACATTTAAAATTCCTTCATTTTAATCAAAGGACACCTTGATTAGCGTTAAATCACTTGTGAGTGGTACATGAAGAACGAACCTAATTGTAACTTTGAAGACACTCTTAAGATGTAAATTTTAAAGAATTTCTTATAAAACAGAGACAGAGAGAGAGAGAGAGACAAAGAGAGAGAGAGAGAGAGAGAGAGAGATAGATAGATAGAGAGAGTGATTTGACTCTTTACCCGACATAGTAGAGTATCGACAGTGAAAACACTCTGTTCGCGCCACTGTTCGCCCGAAAACGTATATATATATACGTATAACGTTCTTAAATGGAGATTCTTCATTAAAGTTATTTCTGAAAAATGGATGTAGTATAAAAACTTTTTTCAATTACGAAATATTTTTGTTTCATATTTTAAATAAACAGTCTTCTCTATTGCTTCATTAAAGTAAGGTCGATAAAAGTTTTTTAATTGAACGAAAACTCAATGTTGGCCACGATAAGTGCAGCAATTTATTGAAACACGCCCAATTAAATACAAAAATTATTTTGCTTTTACCAAGTAAATATACGAAATTGACATGAAATAAATTAACAATTTACATATTGTTTTAAAATACAAAGATAATAGTTTATATTGGTAAAAGCCACTACCACTCCACACTCTTTTAGTCTATGACTTTGGTCATCTTAGTGAGTTTATTGTTTTTTTTGTAGTCTTTCATGGTTGTGGGTTCGAATACTATGGGAAATGATTATATTTAAATTAGGCGTAGAATTTCGATATATAACACGCAATATCTCGAAACAGGGCGGAAGGTGGAAGGTGGAGTATCGTAACAATAAGTTCGCTCCGTCTACTCTACTAAATATAAGAGATTCATAAAACTTATTAACTGAAAGGTCGTAAAAAAAAGATATACAATAATCAATTTTAACAATCTGTATAAGGACTCATACATGATTTCTGGATTGAAATACTGTACAACAAAGTTTATCTCAGTAGCCTGTAAGCTTATAACTAGCGAACATAAGTTTTAGTATGAAGCGACCAAGTTCTTTGATATTGACAAGTTGCAACTTGGTCTTCGAAGCTTCACTTGTTGAGATTTCAAGAGAGAAATTTGGTTAATTTTCATTATATATGGCATATATAATCGAAATATGTTTCAGTAATTTTACTTAATATTTGCTGTTGGCTTCTAATATTGCAATATGAAAGTATTTCTATTGATCATTTCGCGTACTGAGAATTTGTTAACTGGTTTATTTGATATATTTTGAATACCTTTTCCACTATGTTTTTTATTTAGGTCCAATATAATCTTACATAAAAAAAATATAAAATTAAAAAAAGTTTGCATATTTACGTAGTATTTAATTACATTGTCATTAGGTTCTCTGTGCCTAATCTGCTATGTAGGAAAAAGCGTGAAGCTGTTATACATTTGTATCCTGCATACACTCACATTTGAGACATTCTGCCGCCGGAATTTGCCTTATAAGAGCGGGAAAATGAAAATAATTAAAATATATTCATTTTCCCGGTTCATTTACAGTAAGACGCTGTCCCACTGTGCCACTGTGCGACTATTATAAATGAAAATATTTTGAATTTCAATAATATTGTAAATATTGTTATAAATAGTATATCTATTTATTATAGGCCACTAAAATACTAAAAGCAATATTAGTATAATTTCCTTATTCATAAAGTTATACAAAGTAGTGCAGTAAACTTGAATCTTTTCAGCAACTTATTTGGCAAAAATAATAGCAATAGCGTTCACATAACCAATCTTGCGAACGAGCATCTATTATTATTACCACAATTCGTTTATTTTGGAAGATTTTTAGCACTATGTAAAACTATTTAAAAAGCTATATAAAGTACTTTTAAATAACATTTATTTTGCTACAACATCAACTTATATTAATCATTCACACAAATATCTACTAAATGATTGTGATGACATTTTTCAAAAACTTATAAAAAATTTTTCCTTTAAATTTTTTGATGAGAAATAAACTATTATTTGCTTGCTAATTTTAATTTTTCAAAACTTATATTCGCAAACATACTATTGAGAATAATTATCTGAAATATTGCTTAAGATATAAAAATTACTCAACAATTTATATCGAAATTGAATTTGCTTAAGACAATTCGGAAATCAACACAGACGTAATCGCGGACAAGCTATTATAAAATATTTTAAATTGAAAAATTCAACGAGGCGTACACATATTCCGTTCCTCAGGTCTCGATAGCGACTATATTAAAGCCGTTTTGCGAACTTAGCTCAAAAATTCTGCACTTCGGAAGCTAGTTCGCTGCCAAGATGATAAGGTAAATGGAGCATTGAGAAGGCAGAATCTGCGACATTTGCTAGGAATGAAACTTTGATATTTAAATATTTGGCCGCGATAGGTAGTCTCTTGTTTCTAAACTTTATATGAAAATTATAAAAAATTGAATATACACATAAGTTAGATGCGCTTTGTCTGGGACCAGACCAGACCAGACCAGGGTGGGGAATTAAGAATTAGTTCAAATTAATTATTCTTAACTGCAGCGTTGAGTTCCGCTAAAAACACGCCAAGTTTCGGATTCAGGAATTCTGAAAGCGGAGAATTGAGTGTCTCTTCACTAAAATCTCCCTATATACCCTAATATGAAGAAAAAAACGTGAAGCCGCATATAAATTAATCATTAACATATATCAAAGAGCTTTTAAAAAACACAGAATATTCCATATAGCCTTATAAATTAAAAAATAAGAAAGCTCTAGTATATACATATATAATAGTAGGACCTTGATCATGTTTAAAATTAACATCTCAATCGTTTCCTTAGTATAATTAAGTTCTTCATGTTCCACTCACAAGGGCTTCAACTAATTACGGTGCACTTTGAATGAAATTAGGAAATTTAGGGTGTCATTGAGTTCACTCTGTAACGAGACTTTATTTTTATTTTTTCTATGTTATATAAAATTATCAAAAATTATTTCATATGAAAAATAAAACATTAGTTCAATTATAAAATATTTTTTCCTTCTATTGACACTTTGCCGCTTAAATTGCGAAAAGCAACATCATTTTATTTTCAAACATTTTCTGTACTGTTGTGCCGCACATGTGCCGCAGTGAAAAGTGACTGCAAGCCTTATGATTGTAGATTCGATCCCCGCTATGGTTAATGATTATATTACCTCGATTAGGGATAGCATCTGTAGCTCCCTTGAAGATAATCTGGGTCATGGGTGGAGGTGTCCGCAGAGCATCAGGTGACCTGAACGCTCGTTTGCTTTGTCTTCCCTATAAAAAATAAATAAATATATTCTTTACTCATTCTGATAAGACAAAGCGTGGCGTTGAACCATTGCGTATTGAGTGAAATCGAACCATTGCGTATTGAGTGGTGGAACTCCACCACTCAATACGCAATGGTTCGAATTCAGACGGAAAGTGTATAAATATTGGGCGTATTTTAGATTATTAGATTGTTATTATAAAATATTATTTTATTTTCAGAATAATGGGTGCTTTATGACCAGATATTTGGACAATGGCCTCGCGTGACGTATAGAAGTGGTACAAGTGCGATTAAAATTGTGCTGTAGCTGTAAACATGGCGGACAATGTCGCTTTCGATGACGAGGTAAGTTTTTATTCTCTTTGCTACAAAGTAAATATATTAATGCTACCTTTTCGGCACAGTTGTCACTAATAAAAGCGTTGGTAGTAGTTGGTAAAACAAAACATTTTTTTAACAAGAAGTAATATGGGAGATATGTAAGTAAAAATTAAATATAGAAAAAATATATAATAAAAATAACTTAAAGAAGAATCAACCTCTTTTGAAAAATGACTACATGTTATTTTGTATGTGCTGTTAGTGTTTAAATTAGTAAAAAAGTCGAAAATAAGTTTAAAATTAAAAGTATAATTAATATGTTACTGTCATACAAGACTGAACATCTATGATTCTCTCTACTCTTAATTAATAACAAACACAGGAAAGATATTTTATTATATAATAATTCTAAATATACTTTTGATATAAAGAAATACAATTAAAATAATTATTTCCTTCCTAATAAATGATATTGTTATTGTAGTTGATATTTATTGACATTTTGGTTTTATTAATAATAATCATAAACTTATAAAGCCATATTTTGAAAAGTAATATTACACATTAAATAAAAAATATCTTTATAATTGTTATCAATTTTACAGGTAATAAACTAATTGTTCTAAAAAGGAAAATAAATTAAAATTATTTTCCATGTTCTTCTTCTTGTTCTTCTAAGACATCAGGTTAATGTTATGAAAGTATTGTATTGTCATTGGATCCGGACACATGTACAAATTTTGTAATAAATCTAACGATACGAAGTGGGTAAAAATGCATTGTGAGATATTTTATTGAGTTTTATATAGATACATGTAAAGCTAATACATGTTGCTACGTAAAAAATATGAAAAGTATCTTTCTGACGCAGTGGTTATGCTACTATAGTCGTGAGTTCAAAATCGGTAAAGGGGAGCTGCTGTGATAAAAAAATGTTTGCTTTTTCGCTTAGAATAAACAAAGTATAGCTTTAATATATAGAATAGCATTAGGGTTAATTTGATCACTTTCTGAAATATTTTTTTGGTGGTATATGCAAATAATGAAATATTAAATATGTATTTAGAAGTTACCTCTGAATTTTAGTGAAATAACAGGGATCAATATTTTTAAATTGGCTTTACCTTTTAATCGTATTTTCAATTGAAGTTCTATTACAGTTTCATTTTATTCTCTCGTTTCGTTCCAATAAAAACTAATCGTATCGTGAAAAAAATAAAATTGGAATAACCTAAAAAAGTAAAAGTAGTACGCGACCAGTATTTGTAGTGGTTATTTTGCCGTTAGTTCTAACTTCACTCGCTTCGAATATTAAAAAATATTAAACCAAAATATTTTTGTCAACAAAAAACCGATATTGTTATATTTTTGTATGTGACTATTAAGATAGTTATGTTGGCTCAAAGTTTGAGAACGGTTCAAGTAAATGCTTGATCAGCATACAAGGAATGCAACACGAATCGTCTCATATCTTGAGAAACGTATTCGTATAAGACATTTTTTATAGTTAATTTTCAATTGATTGTAGCATGAGCTTCTGCGCGGTCATTTTATTAGTTTGTAATTAAAATAAATTTAAATTTAATTTTTAATATCTTTTTAAAAAATCCACTCGCGCTCTCGTAAACTTGTCTAGATATCCTACAAATAATAAAAGTGTGAAGGCTTGTGAGGATGGATAGATGGGCATCAACATAGGCTTAGAGGTCTGTCGTGGCGCAGAGGCACAAGAGTGTAACTATAAACGGGACAGGTTGTGCGCTCGATGTCCACGCCAGCGAATAAAAATATTAAATAAAATATAGTATTTTTATTTTCTCGCTCTGGTAGGAGTAAGTAAGCGCGGCGTTCAGTTTCGCAACTCAGCACGCAATGCCTCAATTCGGCGGAAAGCGAGGAACGGAAATGCTAAAAGAGAGCGGAGTGTCTTAACACTAGATTCTCTGGTTCCCTCTGCCTACCCTGCTATGTGAGGGATACAGTGTGTAGCTATAGATACACATAATAAGATACGGAATGGGTCTAGATAAAACTTTATAGTAATATACATCAGAACTTTTACATCATGTTTATAATATAACCATAAGTGTCTCGTATTTAATAAAATGTTATAAAGCTGACAATTATTCTTTTATTTCACGTAGGGTTTGCATTTTTATCACCAACAATAAAATTTCGCATTTGAAATGGAAAGCGTTGCTGTGAATTAAAATCCTATTTGGAAATATTTGATTTTTTTTCTCTTCCGTTTGTCTGTCCGGTTTTTTGGTAAAGCGTAACATTACTTTTGATATGAATGAGGACCGGAAATATCTCAGGCTACATTTCTCTTTAATCATTTTCCCAATTTATTTTTCAAATTTTTGCGGCATACAACGTGAAGCAATTTAAAACAATAGCTTCACGTTGTATCCCGCATATACAGAGGGAACCTGAGAACCTAGTCTTAAGACACTCCGTTCTCATACAACAATTCCGTTCCCCACTTTCAGCCGGATCGAGACATTGAGCGCTGAGTGGCGGAACTGAAAGACGCACTTACTTACTGTTACCAGAGCGAGAAAATGAAAATGAACTAAAAAAAATACTAAATTATTTACTATTTTCATTTGCTGAAGTGGGTATCGAACCTACAACCTGTCGCGTTTACAGTTACACGCTCAAACACAATTGAACATTATACAATACGTTTCTTGGATGTTTGTAACACACAAATTAAATTAAACTATTTTAAATCGACTAATAACATATAGTTCGATATTAGATACATTTTTTAATTTCACCTTGCGAACAGTTTACAGTAGTCTGTGGTCACGGGTCACGCAATCTAAGTGTGACTACAACGAATACGGTTAATTATGTTCCGCTTTAATAAACTGAACAATATTTTAAATTCTTTTTTAATTGCCAGTTGAAATATAATGTTATTAATATGTCTAACAGAATTATGGGATTGCTTATGGGTTCGAATCCAAGTCAGGGGAGTGGTTACATTCAAATTATTTTCATTTCTCTGCTCAAGGTAAAGCGCGGCGTTTAGGTCCACCACTTAACACGTAATGTTTCGAGTTGAGGCGGAAAGCCGTGATGGTATGGCTTCCAATTTATATACACAAGAAAGACTCCAAATGCTATGCATCATATAAAACATAAAGTTCGACACTTTGTAATTCAATGTAAAGAATTTTAGAGTATATTTATTTACACAGTAAGTAATTGTATTCGGATTTGTGCCAACTTGCCAAGTTCAGTAATGAGACGATAATTAAGTCTGCCAAGCGCAATACTAATATTAACCGGTAGTTTATTGTACAAAAGTTAATTAACAATGCCAAAATTGAGACATAAAATGATGCTTAAAATTTACAATTTAAAAATGATATATTTATTTTTTATTATAGAGTGTTTGTCCTCTTTTATAATTTTGTGCACATTTTTTGATCAGACACAGTTTTTTTCTAACAAATTAGTAATGAATATTATGATTTTTTTTCATAAATAAAGCACCATGTGAGTGAAAGAATAGTTTGTTTCTTCTATTTCGCTCGCATGTTATTTATGATATTACTGAATAGCTCCAAGTACTGTTAGTTCAATGTGGACATTCATTTAAATGGTTTAAATTATGTTACAATTCATAGTCAAAATAATTGCACCATTGGGATCTACGAATGCATGTCCTATTAGTCAATAAAGAGGTGATTTATTGGTTTGACAAGCACATATATAACGAATTTATAATACTTCAAGCTAAATTGGTTTTAAAAATATGCTAAATAAAAAATGTAATAACAGTATCGAACTGTAATTGGAAATATAAAATTTTAATAAAGTCCAAGCTTATGTAAAAAGGCCCATATATAAGCGAAAGGAGCATAATAAATGTACGTCGATTAATTTCTTTCACCAAAATATTCTTATTTATTAATCTTAACCGTCTCGTTCCCTCTTTGAAAGAAATATTGTTTCCGAATTACGTCTGCTTCGAATATTTGGTGCTTCCGGACGATGTAATTAATGTGTCGGTGTTTATCTCTTTCTAATTCCCGCAGTGATCCTTTATAAAGATCTTTTTTAGATAAATAAATGAATATATTTAAATTTATCTATTCTACTTAAAGGAAAATCGGAAACGTTTGTTTCTATATAAATTGGCAAGTCAGCCATGTTATTTATTTACTTAAAATATATTTAAATTAATTCAGTCGTTTTGAATATATAGAGAATGGATTGAACAAATGTATGCATGCAATGCATTCTGTGTCTTATATTGATATATTCGATCTATACACATCTCTCGTATTTTCCAGGAGAGTATAGCCATAAAAAACATTGCGTTCTCAATTTTTTACCAAATAGCTTTGCCAGTTTTCAAAAATACTGGAGGTTCCTTTGACGCGTAAAATATTGAGTAAATCACTTTATACTGAAGTGTAAGCCTTTAAAACTTTATGTATTTATAATACATACATACATAGCTTCACGCTGTATCCCGCATATAGCAGGGTAGGCAGAGGGAATCTAGTTTTAAGACACTCCGTTCCCCACTTTCCGCTGAATTGAGGCATTGCGTGCTGAGTGTACTTATAATGTAAAAAATATTGGCTTTCTACACTCTTTCTCCATATACTACTGGGACAAATTTTATGCTCTGTCCGCATAACTGTGTAATATTTTTCGTCCCATATAAATAATAACAGAAACAAAAATAACTACCAGAGAAATAAAAGAAAATATTGAGATTTTTAAAACGTAGATTTCAGTTTTTCAAGTTAGATTCAAACTCGCAATCATCGTGTGTCATTGCCCAACTACGCAGTAATGGCGTCTGATTTTGTTTCAAAATGACTTAGTTTTTGTATCAATTCGTGATTTTATATATACAAAAATCTTTTTTTACATTTTCTTGGAAAACGGGAAAACGCAAATCTGAAGTTGAAGTTAAAGTGGATAATTCATTCATTTGCAGAGACTGACGTTTAAAACGTTTTACACGCGCCTTAATTGCGTTCTAACCTCATGCCCTTAATTATGTAAAATACAACTTTTTACTGCTTAATAACCACTTTTTAATGTTCTATCATAATATTCTGATTCTTTCTATTATCTAATAAATTATTATTGTAAAATGAATCTATCAATACCCATTTAATATGGGTAGTGAATGTATCACTGAACTAAAAAAAGAAGCACCTTCACGTTTTAACTCGCATATAAGGGTAGACAAAGAAAAACTCGTGTCTAGACACTCCATTCACCGCTTTCCACCCGAAGCAATGCGTATTAGGCAGTGGATGTCAACGCCGCGTTTTGTCTCTACCAATATATTTTTTTTAGTCTCACGCTGTATCCTACACAGAGCAGGGCTCTGCCTACAGAGGGAACTAGACAAACCAAGTGTTAAGAAATACCGTTCTCTTTAAACATTTTCTTTCCACACTTTCCGCCGAATTGAGACATTGCGTGCTGAGTGACGGAACTCAACGCCGATTTTCGCCCTCTTACCAGAGCAAAGAAATAAAAATACTAAATATTTTTTAATATCTTCATTACATTCCGTGAGAAATGAAAACATTAAATGATATTAGTAGTAGATTTGGAGTGAGAATCGAACCTACAACCTGTCGCGTTTACAGTCGCACGCTTGTGCCTCTGCGCCACGTATATCTATGTAATAAATTTTAAAGGCCGTTCTTTTCGACTATTAGAAAAACAGATGTGTTTCCAACCTCTTTATTACTTGTAAACTGTGAAAAATAATCCTTTATGTTCTACTTGTGCAAACACTGACGCAGCTCTTTTAAAACATTCATCAAATAATGTACTCGTATTAATGGCGAGATATGTAGTTGTAGCTAAACTTGAAGTACAATTAAAATATAACATATACTGCACTAACTACGACTGCATTGCAGTATATATGCGTATTATGTTTCAACAATACTTGTCATCGTGGCGCAGATGGGACGTTAGACGATGTTTGCTTAAGTATAATGGGTTCACTTATCACTTTGGGGAATTTTGAAGCTAATAGTATATATGATTTCATTATGTACTCAGAAGTGTCGGACTAGAGTTAACACTCTTCATATATGAGTTTAACATACGGTTGCATTTGTTATACGTGAAAAACCCTTATTATGGGCTATTACGTGGTAGCCCACCCGATTGGTAACTCGGTGAGTTCTCATTAAAACCTCACAGTGCTCTTCTTTGATACTAGCATAGGCCAATAGCAGAGGCTTCGTAGCCCTTCTAGCCAATTTTTCTGTGAAAGTCTGGCGGCGAGAGTCTGCTACGTATGGTATCCCAAAAGTAAATTAACCCCCTTTAATATACATACATTAATGGTCACTTCCGCTGTACACCTCGTTCTACCTAGTCTCTCTTTGTTATATATATCTCTTCCTTCTCCTCCCTTTTACCGCGAACTAAGTAACTGTAAGCCTATTTCTGATCAGTTTGTAAATTTGGGACTTTAGGTACTTGTTTGCTTTGAAATTATGATCTTTATGAATATATAAAAATGCTGCGCCTCGACAGGCGTTATCGGTAGATATTATTTACGATTAACGTCTGTCTTGGCGCAGAGGCACAAGCGTGCGACTGTTAACGCGACAGGTTGTGGATAGCAGAGTAGGCAGAAGGAACCTGGGAACCTAGTGTTAAGACACTCCGTTCTCTTTCAACAAATTCGTTTCCCACTTTCCACCAGATTGAGGCCTTGCGTGCTGAGGGGCGGAACTAAACGCCGCGCTTTGCCTTGTTACCAAACCCAAGAAATGAAAATACTAAATTTTACATTTCCTGGAGTGGGAATCGAACCCACAACCTGTCGCGTTTACAGTCGCATGCTTGTGCCTCTGCGCCACGACAGGCGTTAAGATTATTTTAATAAAATAAATATTACACCGAACACAAACGACCATCGACCTATGTTCTTCACTTAGTACATCAGTCTTCGTCAAGTCTATAGTATGAAGTGACATAACTTTAGACGTTGCTAAGGCATCACGTATTTTACGCGTTAACGGGGTTACTAGAAAATATTACTAATCTTACATCAGAACGACACTTAGAATGAAACTCATGTTTAGCAATATTTTTTTGGTAGAAAATAATAATATTTTTATATTGTAAAATAACAATTTACCCGTAGTAGCCAGATTTAATTATTGTGTACCATATTGTTCACGAAGGTATATTTAACTTTTTATAATAAAATAAATCTTTAGATCTTGAATTCCATCATATAGTATTCATGTCAGGGATCCCCATTTACATTTAATTAACCAGGCCAAAGATGCAAAGGTGTATATAGACGACATCAAATATATGAGTTACAAACAAAAGTAACTTTAACTGTATATGGCAAACTTAATCGTTGTCAGTCGCACATCCCCTCGTGTGAAGGGTGAAAATAGGAAGTAAATTGCTCATAGATTAACTTTCTTTGTTCCCAGTTTTGTTGGTAAGCATTCGTTTTGACATAAACAGGGGAAAATAAGATTGTTTTGTGGGTTCTCGAAGGGTTCTTGTTAGGTAATCTATAGGTAACGTTCAATCGTTCGTCAATCGGCGATTATACTTTTAAGCTTTTATACTATCATAAAAGTATAAAGACATATTATAATGATTATAAGTACTGCTTCATATACGAAGCTGTCGTGGCGCAAAGGAACACCGTCTGATTATCATTTTTTGATATATATATGATTGGTTGTGTGTTCGATTCCTACTTGGGGGAAGGATTATAATTAAATTATTTTCATTTCTCCGTTCTGGTATTCGATTCGATTTGAATTGGGAAAGATAGCAGTAAAAAAGTGACTCCATCATATTTTTTCGTTTATTCTGACTACCCTTCTATGCGGGATAAAGCATAAAAGTGTATGATTGCCACACACTTAATAATAACTTCACTTAACTTAACTTCACTGCTTTAATAGTGAAATATTGTCCACAGCATTTAAAACAGACTTATAACCTCAATAAGTATCTGTTCCATTAACAAAATGACCTGACTTTGTTTTCTTTGCATTGGCTGTATTTATAAAAGTTTTATGTACTTTATTGATTGATCCTAAAAGTTGGCGGTTTTCCTGTTTATAGAACAAATTGTTTTCGAAGGTACTAGGCCGCCATGAGACAGTAAGAGGCTTTGTGTAAATCCGTCCGCAGAATAAGGAAGCAATCACACTGTATGGTAAACGTCGAGAACGAAATTGATTGTCGGAACGTGCTTCAGTAATTGTCTTAAAGTAGAATTGATGTCTGTCGCTATCCGATTGAGAGGTCTTGAGACGATTTATGTGTACATATTTATTTATTGTAAAATTTTATTTGAAAAGAGCAACTGTTGAGTTTCTTGCCGGCTCTTCTCAGCAGAACTGCCTTCCGAGCCGGTGGTAGCTTCCGTTAGGACTGACACTCCTGACATCCTTTTGTAAATTGACGATTCAAAAGTGCTTGTAATAGCCTATTTGAATAAAGAATATTTTGGTTTGATTTGAATTAATATAGAATTATACATTTTTAAAATGCATGCCTCTCTTATATACTGAAGCCATCGTGGTGCAGTGGGAAAACGTCTAATTGTAAATACTTGGTTGTAAGTTCGATCTCCTGTTGGCAATATTATTTAAATTATTTTAATTTCTCCGCTTTGGTAAGAGAAAATGCGTTGCCTCGATTTCTAGTGAAAAGTAGAAATGTTTTGATACTAGGTTTGGCTAGGAAGAATCGTAGTCTTTAGTGGGCAGCCATTATTCATTAAAAAAATCACTAAAAGTATGTAGTATTCGTAATCATATTATACTTATTATAGAAATTGTAATAGTTGACTTTTACTTCATTTCTTACGTTCAAAACCAATAAATGTGTTACAATAAAATTTGGCTTGGGCAAATGTTGAACGTCTGGACAGGAAATTGGCCATGTTTCATCCTAATTTATAGTTTTCACAGAAAGTAGAAAATATGTTTAAATATTTATTGTGTAATATATTTTTTCTAAATAAACATTATATATCTCTAAATATTTTTTACTAAGGCAAGACAAATTCAGGAAATTATTAGTGTGAACGAACCATCAGTATAGTTAAGGCCTTTTCAAGTATCGCAAAGCCGTTGCGTCACATCTCTTAGATCTGTTTGAATTGTTTACAGAATATCGTCCTCTAATTCTTGGCAGGGTTAAATTGCTTTTTGTATAATCTGGATCCTAAATGAAATATTAATACTTGCTTACTTAGTCAAAGTGCCAAACGCTATGGTCCCTGAACTCTTCATTCGTCTCCTTCACAGTTATTAACTCTTCACACATGGCCTCTAGGGGGGTCCTCATGCTTTTTACGTGACCTTCCCCCAGAATCATTGATAACGTGTTCTCAAAATTTAACCGTTGTCTCCCCCTTACCTCTCTTGCTACCGTTTCTCGTGGAGGGTGAAGCTACAAAATACTAGTGACACTTTCATAGTGAAATTCAGACGTTTACAAATAGTAAACTGCATGCAAAGCTTGTTGCTCTCAAACAGACGGACAATTTATTTTAAAATATGTAACATACTAAAAGATATGAACGTACACTATGTGTATTTAAATAGATCTAAACAGGCGAGGAATTTGTATTAAAATATTCACGCTAAAATATTTATACACTAAAACAAATTTTCGTCAAAATATATAAGGCCACATAATGCTATTAGACTATAAGTGAATGAATGAGAACGGATTAATATTTTACTAGGTAACTTTACTTATCTTACACGTGGGCTCCTAGATGCGAGAAATATACCATACATGCAGAAAATAGAGGCTTATTAAATTAATTGTACCGTTAATAACACCAGAGGAAATTAAAGAAAGAACAACATCGTGGTTGCCAACTATGCAAAGATGGCGTTTTGTCATAATACTAGACTAACGTTTCGTAGAGTGTGTAGTATTTATTTTATTACTATATTATTATGTATCTCGTTACAGGTTCTCGGGTTCAAAGGAACCCGGTCCTTTGGAAGGCTTGCGTGGGGACACAGGTCCAACACGTAGAGGCCCCTTTGAGACAACAATATTTTTTAATCTGACGCATTGACCGGGATCCATCTCTGAGTAACCATAGGCAATTGCTCAGAGATGGTCACCAGTCAATGCGTAGGAGTTATGGAACATATGGAAAACTAAAATAGGTCTATGGAATGGAGTTTGGATGGACTAAGTACTGGGCTATTGATTGAGACTATCGGACGTCCGCCTTTTCAACAGTCTCAAATTGAAAGGTTAGCGGGACGGTGACTCGCCTCCCACTAGATGGGCCCCCACAAAGCGGCGTAGTGCCTCGGGCGCAACATCGGTGTGGTCAGCTAAGGGTGTCGAGAGGTGTGCACCGGTTTCACCATCGCGATAGCGCTCGTGAGCGGGTTTCCCCGCTATTACGCAGATTGAGCACTTCCACCCTTCCGAGCATATAGCTCTTGCGCTCCACTCTGCCGACCAATGAAGGCAAGCCAGAGGCGGGGGATAAATTACAATTCCCCTCTGGAGGTCTCAGGTCCGTGGGGTCGCCACTCCCCAACAGCTCGCCACAAGCTGCCCTGCGGGCCTACTACATTATAAATATAATACATTGACTATTTCTTATAAAAAATATTAAATTTCTGCACTTCTTCTTCAAAAAAGTTAACTGTTCCAAAATTATTTTCCTCTATAAGTACAATTTTCGTATAAAACGGCTTAACGTATTATTAGTATATAAATTAAAATGAAATATTATTAATATAAAACAAGAACATTAAAACCAGCATATTTTATGGCAAAAACATATCAAATACTTTTCTTATAAATGCTGAGGTCTGGTATACTCCTTAAGTAAGTCCGAAATTCGTTTATTGAGGTATTTACGACACACTCGACTAGATATATTATTTTTCTGTGAGTAATACCTCTTTATATCCGGATGATATTCAAGTTGACGTACACTAGGGAATGGGCATTTTATATGAAACGTCATGACATGTTGCCGAAACCGAAAATGTGTAGGTCATTATTATTGTATACTAGATACCTACTTATAGAAATATTATGGTCAAATTATATAAATTATTATGCATTATAACCTATGAGTCATTCTTATGTATAATATAGTTTATATTACTGTAAAGTTTCATCTAGATTCGTTAAGCTGTTTTTGTATGAATGAGAAAAAAAAACATTCATCCACTATAATACTAATTTATTGACATAACTGACAGGGAACTCTTTAAAATTTTAAACGAAATAATTTTCAATGTGTTACACAATTTAGATTATTATTATATTTATTTTAAAATTTCCTAATTTTTTCGCCAATCATTGCTCAATAGCGGAGCTCTACATCAAATTTTGTATTACAAAATATCTGTATTATCAAAATTGGATCAGAAATGATAAATATAATCTTTATTTATCAATTTTACAATAAGTAAAAATCGCTTGCATAGAATATCGCACAGGAAGTACGGAATAAAGGCAATTGTCAGTTTTTAAATTTCCCTAGACGTGGTCACGGTGAATGTCGAGGGACGTAACTGTCCAGTAGAAAATTTTATCACAAAATCAAAATATATACGAAATCCGGAAACTCGCCAAGTGTTACAAATTTGAATCATACGTGATATAGATATACAATAATAATAATATAAATATTTTTTAATTTCACGCTGTATCCCGCATATAGCAGGGTAGGCAGAGGGAACCTGAGAACCTAGTGTTAAGACACTCCGTTCTCTTACAATAATTCCGTTCCCCACTTTACTTTAACGCCTGTCGTGGCACACAGGCACAAACGTGCGATTGTAAACGTAGGCAGTGGATTCAATTCCCCCTTCAGGAAATGTTAGTATTTTCATTTCGTGGCTTGGGTAACAAGGCAAAGCGTGGTGTTCCGCCACTCAGCACGCAATGCTTCAATTCGTTGAAAAGTGGGGAACGGAATTAAATAAATAAACATGTACTTTAGGAAGTTAAGTACAATAACTTCTTTTATGAGGTAGAAATATATAGTGCAGTTTATGTTGTATATAAAACTTTCTACGTTTTTCTATTCATGCACATATGTAACTTACAGTTTCAACAACCTTAAATTCACTACGACTGTCATTTAAAGTGTTGATACATTAAATGGATCTACGAATGCATAATGTGCATCCCTGAGTATTGCTGTTATTGTGTTAACAGAAGAAACTTTTAACAGTTACAGTAGTGATATGTATGTATATCATATTAAAATGAGGCCATCATGGTGCAGTGAGGCAGTGACTATCTGTAAACGCGAGTAGTTATGGGCTCGATTCCCACTCAAAGGAATAAATATATTTAAATTATTTAGATTTCCGCTGGCATTGGGCATTGAATACAGCCACGCATAAGTTAACGTCAATTTGGAAAGAGGAGAACTGAGTGCCTATACACTAGATTCTCTCTGACTACCCACTATGGAAGATAAAGAACATGAATTTAAAAAAAGAAGTATGTTATTTTTACTAACAAAATTTGTTATTTTAATCGCCATAATATAAAAGTATCTAAAACAATTCGTTGCTCCACTATGACGTACAAGCCAGCTTTGGAATCCTCATTTGCATTGAGAGTCATTTGAACCGTAGCTATGCGCTTTGTGAAAAGGAATATAATTAAATTGTTAAAAGTTTTTGAATTTCGTCAGTACATTTCAGTATGTGCAGTGAACATTTTCATTTTAAACTTTCATATAATTATATGCGCCTGTCCTGGCGCAAAGGCACAAGCGTGCGACTATAAACGCCACAGGTTGTGGGTTCGATTCCCATTCCAGTAAATGGAATTTATCGTTTCCTGGGTTTGGTAACAAGGCAAAGTGCGGCGTTAAGTTCCGTTACTCAGTACGCAATGCCTATTCGGCGCAATTCGGCGGAAAGTGAGGAAAAGATTGTCTTAACACTAGGTTCTCAGGTTCCCTCTACCTACCCTGCTATATGCGGGATACAGCGTGAAACTATGTATGTATGCATATGAATATAAGTCTAATACATATATTTATATTAAAAAAAGATAAACGTTTCTCGCTGTTTTGAGAAAGACCCTGATGGAATATCAATTGATTTTATGTTTGTCAACTAACTCGTTATATTATCAAGTTGTTTTACAGATGGTCTATTGATTTCGATATTCTTTTCGATATTCTTTTCAGTGAAATATAATTAATTTATAAAATCGAATGACCGTTTTCTTTATCCTAATCTCCTACAGAGCCTTAGTGTCAAGACACTCTATCCACCGCTTTCCGCCGCGAATTCTATACATTGTTTATTGTATGGCGATAGTTAACACCGCGTTTTTCTCACAAGAAATGGGTAATGAAAATAAATTAAATATAATCATACTCTTTGAATTAGTTAGGATCGATATCAGTTTGGTATCAAATATCAATCCTCACTCAAGGGAATTAGGGGATGGTCAAGAGGATGAGCGCTTATTGTGATATCGATAATATTACGGTTTTGTGTGTGTTGCATACATATGTAATCAGACTTGATGTTCATATAATGTTTATTTTAGTTTTAAGTTATCATATTATCATTTCGTACATACGTAGCAAGCTAGAAGAAATTTTAAATATTTATTCAATAATCGTATTAATTGTGTTACGCGTAATAATAAAAGATCCACTTCATATAAAATGCCCCCAAAAGTTAAATTATTACGAATAACTCAAAAACTACTCATCAGATCTCCAATTTTAAATGGGACCACATCAAAACACTGGTTATCATTTAAAAAAAAAAGTATTATCAAAACTACTTGACTCAGAAAAATTTATGCGGCAACATACAAAAAATATCTAATCGAATTGAGGACCTTTCTTTTTTGAAGTCGCTTAAAAATGAAAATCTTCATTTATCTATGTATATATCAAGATTGGAGGAATATCTAAAAACAATTCGATATGTATTGCATTACATTAGACGTGCGTTCGTCGCAGATCTACTTCAGTATCGCTGGCATTTCAAACCCCGGGGCTTTCATTTGCATGGAGAGTGTCGTTTATAATATTGATGTGACGATATATTGAAATACATACTAAAATATCATATTTTGTTTTAAAATGGTACTATTCAATCTAAATATATTATTTATAAGCGAATGTATATATGGATGAGATACATAAATGCTTTATATGGCCAAAACCTTCATTAACTTAACTTTATTGTAAAATTGTGCAGTTTTCTAAAAATATTATTGAAAACCTATGTCTTCCTCTTTTAAAGTGTTCCTTTCCTTGTTTTGAGGCTTCTTTTTCTAATTTTTTAGGGTCAGGACACTAAACTTTCTGCCAGAATTCAAGACGCTTATTTTCGAATGGAACTTAACGTTGCCATCGAATATAACCATAGCTCCACAATTTATTGGCACTACGATTACCGGTCATAGATTGCTAGTAATTCATCTCTATATTGCACACCAAGCTCTGTAATAAAGCAAGGCAATAAGTCAATGTTGACTTAAGTTAAACGCCACAATAAATACAACAACGTGACGATAAATATTACGATACTAAATATCTTCAAATACACTAGAAGTAGTATAAATATATTTTTTAGCTTTACGCGGTATTCCGCATATAGCAGAGTAGGCAGAGGGAACCTGAGAACCTAGTGTTAAGACACTCCGTTCTCTTGATACAGTTGTATCTAACAATGAAATTCATATGTGGCGATCATAAATTTAAAAAAACAGTGATCTGCTATTAATTTAAAACAGACAGAAGCCGATTTTCCCGATTATTTTATAGAAACATTTTGCAAGAGATTGTGATCGTAGAAAGTTCGGTCTTCCACAAAATAAAAAAAGGATTTATTGATTATGTTGCCAGTTAATATTCGATAGATCTTTTAAAAATATCTTTATTTAATAAGTAACAATACAAATCTACAAATCTAGCAACACCAAAGTTTCCTTGACAACCACATTTTTATTTACAAGTCAAATGATAACGAGCGCTATATTTAGAGCTATCATTAACACAAGCGTTTTAGCAGTTTCTCTTTTATAAATAATTGCGAAGCTTTCCTCGCGTCGCCCATTAAATAAATTCTTCCTCCATATTTTGAATTACTGCTATTGTTGCCTCTCGCATACTTTAATAAAAGTTGAGAACAAAATATGCGGCACTACTTCACTGTTAAGAAGTGGTCGCAGTTTTACGATGGTTTTTTTATAAATATTATTAATTTGAAAGCCAACCCTACTTTGAATTTCTTTTTTTCTAGATTTTTATTGGCATCAGATATCATATCTTACTTTAATCTGACACCTAGACATCCTAGACATCCTAGAGATTCAACGTTAGTTAAGTACTAACGATCGATCAAAACCGACTGGTAACCCTAACTCTGCTACTTGCTTCAATGAATAACCCTTGAATTTAAACATGTTTTAATAAATATTGGTTTCATATAAGAATTTAATGAATGTATAAAAATGGAATAATACAATAAATTGTGTATGTTACAACAAGGTCTATTAACATTATATTTGCATAACGCAGGTAACATGCTGATTTATATTTAGTCTATATAGGAACGTAAGGCCTTAAATTATCTTGCCTTTTCATATTATGGCAATTCAAGAGAATTTTCTTCTTTCTTTTGCAATTAATTTTTCGTATTTTTTTGACATACAGTACATATAATACATCTGAAACTTGATAAAATTAGAAAATATAGTGACTTATCACTATAAAAAAAAACTATTCTTTTGTAATTTGTAGGGAACTTTAGTAGGGATTGTAATTAAAAGCACTTGACATATAAAATGACAAGAATAGTAGTGTTATGTGCTTTATTTTACACATAAAATCAAAATATTCAAATAAGCCATTAAAAGCACTTTTGAAATATCAATTAATATAAATTATGCTAATTACATAAATCGTTTAATTCATATAGTGATGTATGCATGATTGATATTTATTGTAAACTAGTTGCCGTCTGCTACTTCGTTTGGGTCGATTTCATATTTTTTTTCTTTTAGCTTCATAGAGTGAACCTGAGAACCTAGTGCTAAAATACTCCATTCTCTTATAACATTTCCGTTCCCTACTTTCCGCCGAATTGATGCATTACGTGCTGAGTGGCAGAACTCAATGCCACGCTTAGCTTTAATACCAGAGCAAAGACATGAAAATACTAAATATTACTTAATATTTTCATTTCCTGGCGTGGGAATCAAACCCACAACCTGTACCGTTTACAATCACACACTTGTTCCTAGGTCCTGTCGGTGTAAATGTCTGTAACGATGTGCCCGTCTTCAAAATCAATTATACCATATGTTACGCCTAAACATAGTAACTATATATAAAAAATAATCAATTCGTCTAGTAATTCTAGTGTACAAACAAAATAACAATCATACAAACAAAAATATAGAGAAAATTATTTTTTCCTTCATATATATTTTGTGTACGGACGTTTTATATTAATTAATAGATAAATAAGATCATATCAGAAGTACGAATTAGATATACGGGTTCCTTTTCATGTGATCTCTACATATATAATTTCCTTTTGAAAAAAAAAACGGAACGTGAAAAATAGAGAGTAACATGCTTAGTCGGAAGATTTACAGTATAATTTCAAACGTATTTCCCGTATCTCCAAAACAACAATAACATCTATTTATTTATTTTTAATTTATTTTTTTTACCTTCACACTGTATCCTGCACATAGCAGGGTAAGCAAAGGGAACCTGAGAACCTAGTGTTAAAACACTCCGTTCTCTTTTAACATTTCTGTTCTTCACTTTCCGACGAAAGAAGGCATTGCGTGCTGAGATACGGAACTCAATACCGTGCTTTGCCTCGTACCAGAGCGAGAAAATGAAAATGTTAAATATTATTTAATATTTTCATTTCCAGGAGTGGGAATCGAACCCACAACCTGTCACGTTTACAGTCCCAAGCTTGTGCATCTGCGCCACAAAAGACCTCACATCTATTTATGTGCGAATAATTTTGTTTTCTCTAAAGATATTTTTAAGTTATCTCTATTTACGTAATATTAAAATACCGAATAAAGTAAAGCAAGGATTAAATTTGAAAAGTATTTTTTTCCATTTGCCCTGTTTTGATATTTTTTTTCTATTCACCATTTCTATTTTAATAAAATCTTATTTTCAATACTTTTAAAAATATTTCTTATAAACTTCGAGACATTCATATAGTTTTACTTCAAAGGCTAGTGAAGTAAGGCTAGAGGTTAACAGGTCAGTAATTACTAACAAAAAGTCTACAGAAGTTTGAACTTAAAAATTATGAAAATAAAATCTAAATTTACTTGCACATTTATTAAGTTGGACAGCTAGAACGAAACGACCATTAAAATCTATGTTTTATTTTGAAATATATGCATACTTTACAAATTTGTTCCTCCGTTACTATGTAAATTTTATATAGAATTTTTTTAAACTAAATATCAACGAAATATAGTATCTCATTAAATAAATGTACTAGCGTCTCATTAAACATCAAAAATTGAAATATTTTTTACAAGAATTTTTAAGCAAAACCTAGAATTTTATTACAACTGCAATTACGAATTTCAGTCAAATATTAACAAGTTTACAAAGGCTTCCATTTTTTATCAAGGGTTGGTTGGTGGGACCAAAAAATGAGAAGTCTTAAAAATAGGTTCAGAAAATTAGACTTACTTTTCACTAGAATTATTTATTCAAAATATTAAAATTTGTAAATATGGTGAAGGATATTATAGTGACATGAAAATAATTTGTAAATACATTAATACAAGAGAAATAAAGCAGTTCAATTTACTGAATAAGTAAGTGGCTGAGTAAAATTTCTTCAATTTCTATCAATAATCAATGAATATTTCCAGTACGTAAATGTAGAGCTAACCAATTCTGTCCTAAATCCTTTAATCGTGAATTTTGGTTATCATCATTCAGCTGTAATCAGATTAAGAACCCAAATAAAGCCTATATTGAGTGATGCTATATACCAACTAATCTTTAAGTAATTTTAGGATATACACATAATTCTGTATTTCCTGTTGAAATTGACACGTAGTGTTAACTCTGTAAATAAAATTGACTGATGCCACCGCATCAGGTGTATTGTTATATTATTAGTAAGTTTTAATCTCTGTAAGCCATTTTAATTTAACATAGCGTCAAGAAAGTCCGTTATCCACTTTCAGCCTGAATTGGAGACATTGTCAAATGAGTGTCGGAGATGAATACCGCGTTTTAACGCCTGTCGTGGCGCAGAGGCACAAGCGTGCGACTGTAAACACGACAGGTTGTGGATTCGAGTCCCACTCCAGAAAAGGGAATTTTTCATTTCCTGAGTTTGATGACAAGTGCGGCGCTGAGTTCCGTCACTCAGCACGCAATACCTCAATTCGTTGAAAGGTAGGGAACGGAGTGTCTTAACACTAGGTTCCCTCTGCCTACCCTGCTATATGCGGGATACAGCGTGTAGCTATGTATGTATGTATGTATGATATATGTATGTTTTACCACATAGCAGGATAGTCTGTGAGAACTTTTAAGATACTCCGATTCGAAGGCTTACGGGATATTGCATGCAATATCCCGTAAGCCCCGTCCCGTAATGCGGGTCGTTTTTAAATATTTTCCCAGAAATGAAAATACTCAAAAGCTTTTACCACTTTTACAGCCGAAATGGTCCACTGCACCACAATAACCCTTTTTTTTCAATTTAAATAAGTAAATAAAAAACTAAATAAATTTTCTTTTAAAAAGATAATGAAAAACATATTATGACATATACCAATAATTAACTTCACTTAACCAGGCAGGGAAATATCTATTTTAAATAAAAACATCCCACCCAAAGCTACGGGTATCACACACATACAATACAAACAACAAACATAATATATTAATAGAATAATTAATATCATTAACTCTAAAACCGGTCGCCATATATTTCCCTCTAAATTATAACCTATAACGATAGTATGCATCAATACCCAGTACACACTACACAGTGTAGCTCGCAGAGTCGCCGGGGAGCAATTATGTGTTGTTTTACAATCATTGGCAGGCTGCCTAACGAGAAACGGTAAACGAGACGTGCTTGTATTTTACGATATATTCGTGTGATCATATTACTATATAAATAAACGTCCAAAATATTAGATATTATATATGTATATTGTATAAATAAATTGCGAAGTTGAGAGTGTTACTGTCCACGGCAGTCGTAAGTTCACTTCCCAGCGGGAATGTTTGTATGTAAAATATTTTCCTTTTTCTGGTCTAGTTAGATAAAATATGACGTTGAGTTTCTTCGTTTTATGCACTAATACATACTTGTCAGAATTGCGGGGAAGCACTGGATGTAAGAGGCGTCCAGTCGTACTACATGGCGTTCTATGGGGGAGGTCTATGTCCAGCAGTGGACGTCTTCCGGCTGACGACATGCACTAATATATAAAGTTGCATTTAATGCGAAATATGTATAGCGTAGTTATTTTTATTACGTTTTCTTTACCACAATAATATAACTTAAAGATAAAAAAACCTGTTCAAAAATCCTCCTGTCAAACCTGTAATTAGCGTAAGAATCTGAAATATAGCACGTTGGTTTCTTGGAGATAATAGAGGAGGACTAAGAGAATATTTTCGAAAAAAACAGATAGGGCCTTTCGTATTTTCGGTAAACGTAGTTACTAGCTACAACTAGTATTATATTTTTTAATAAGATTTTGCTATAACATCTAGTTTTGGACAAACACTAGTAAAGCCTTTGACTCCCTCCAGACTGTATAAGAACGGTTTAGTTTGTATATTAACCAAAAGCAAATTGGGTTTTAATATTTAACGCATACATATATTAAATATTTAACTTCAGCCTAATAACATACGCTTGGCATCAAATAGTAAATCTGCTATGTTATATGCTACATATTTAAAAGGTATTCTCTAGTTAGTTTAACTTTATACGTAAGCCTTTATTAATTCATGTTTAACGTAGTGTTAGTGGTTTTGACTTCGGTGTGAAGGGTTTAAACAGGAATTACGTATGTTTATGCTTGCATTAGTAACCTATGATTATGTTTAGAGTTTATCGTGGCGCAGTGGAAAAATATTTAACTGTAAGCGCGACTAGTTGTGGGTTCGATTTTCATTCGGGGCAATGATTATATTTAAATGATTATTTTCCGGCTCTCCGGCAAGAGAAATCGCTCCGGTCAGTTCGGCTACTTAATACAATGTCTCGAATTTGGGCGGAAAATGGTGAATGGAGTGTCTTAACATAAGGTTCTTTCTGACTACCCTTATATACGGGATAAAACGTGACGGCTGTTCATTATGTTTATTATAGGCTAACATTGCGTGATAGGACACTATTGACTGTAAACGGGTGTTGTGGGTTCTATATACATAAAAGGTGTTTTAATTATTTTATGTCAGCACGGAATTATTTATTTTACATTATAAGGGGAATTAATATATTTAAATTATTTTCATTTCTCCTCTTTAGTGAGACTAAACGCGGCATTCAGTTCCACCGCTCATTACGCGAAAAGTGGAGAACGGACTGTCTATTAGGTTGTCTCCGATGACCTTGCTATGCGAGAAGCTAAAAAAATGTAACCTGATATTTGTTTATTTCTATCCCAGAACGCATAACATAAATAGCAAGTAAAAACGTATCACTTAGCTAAATGCAATATATGATAGTGTAAAGATAGAATATTATACACAAATATTATTTTTCCTTTGAAAAAAAAATATTATGTCAACTTCACGCTTCATAACAATTAAGAATATGGTCCCACTTTAAAGCGGCAGTTTTCGAAACGAAATGTAAATTCCATTGTTCATTAAGAGAATAGACTGTTACAAGAGACGTAACAATAAATAATTAGTGCATTTAACTCGATTCTTTAACCCTCGCTGGGAGGAAATTTTAATTCAAATTCTACGAGCATTGTTGATATTCGTTGTATAATAGTGAAATAGTTTTTTCTCTTGCCTGTTATAGTTGCAGGTTCGAATTAACTCATAATGCTATGTTAACGGTCAGTATAATTATGCTTATTTGTATTACGTATACGTAATAATTGTGAGATCAAATCTTATAATGGGAAAAAAAAAACATATAAGGTAGCAGTCATTGAAATATTTATGTCTAATATTTGTATTCGTATTTAGAAGTTTCCTAAGTGTGTGATTAACACTTTAAAACTTCAAAAATATTTATGTCTGTTATATAAGATTTTTGTAATTTTGACAATGGCTTCAATATCTGTGTTTCTCTGCTTCTCTTACTCTCTCTCTCTTTCTCTCTACAAAATACATGAAGAATAAAGACAAAAATATATTTTTAAACGATATACAGCTATAATTTCCCATTTATTTTGTTTAATAAAAGCGGCAGAAAAATGGAAAGAACCACTTTCCATTTACTGGTTAATGATCTTAATATTATCAACATACTAAAGTTAAAGCTACACTAATTAACTGGGTTTAATTATGGTCTTATTACTGAAAATGGATATGTTAGGGATAATTATATAACTCTAATTTGAAGAAATTATAATACTAAATTGAGATTAATTACTGGTTTAGTAGGAAATATTGGTACATACTTTTCTGTCATATTTATATACATATATGAAAATCATACATTTATTTATTCTCATAAACGTATTTTATATATTTCAATTTTTATGACTGATTCAGTAATCAATTTTTGTAGATGAACAGAGGGTGGATTTCCAAAAACAGTTACATTTATTTATTTAGGAAATTTGTAATAAAAATTATGCTTCAAATTTCCTTGAACTTAATGGTCGCTTTAGACTTATATATTTTTGTCTGTGATATGATAATATTGTGAAAGTGATTGATAAATGACTCAGTAATATTACTAAAACGTTTTGCTGCTTACATTAAATAAAAACTTGAGGCTATCATATAATATGTTTCACTGCAAATGAAGTAGTTGTTGGTTCAATCCACAATCGGAGGAATGCTTATATTTAAATTTTTCAGTTTCCTGCTTTGGTACGACAAAGTACAGTATTAAATTCCGCCACTAAATACACGATATCTCAATTGCGGACGATAAGCGGAAATCAGAGTGTCTTGACACTAGGTTTTCTCTAACTACAATGTTAGAGAAAACGCGGCAAAAAAAGGTGAAACAGGAAGAATATAAATAAAACCAATATCAGGTGTTTAATCACTGATTAATATCATAATGTTCATTTAGTTTGCTTAACCACTGGGGTGGCATTAATAACATAGACTTGCTAAGCTTTTGCAACCATTCCTTTTTCTTCTCATTTAGTACATTAGGATCGACCGTAGTTGACGTTTTTGCTTTTGCCAAATTCTGAAGATATGATTCATACAAGCTCATACGTGGTATAACAGAATTATCTTCCGCTGGCTCTAAAGGCACGTCAATAGGCTCAAAAGGCAAAGTGAGCATAAATTTTTGTTGGTCAATGAAAAAGGTCGATTCTGTAATCTCTGAAACATTTTGCGGTAATTGTGTAGTTTGCGTGGTAGAAGTCGAATTAGTAGTGGGTCGGTTGTCCTCATCCCAAATGACCGTGTCCAACCATCGGGAAAATGTCGAAACTTTGGGAAAGGCATGAGTTTTTGTGTAAAGGGCGCAAGTATGTAAAAAAGATGATATAGCTATAAGTGTGTTGTTCTGGATGACGGCGCCGCCGTTGTCTTTCTGAAAATAAATGAAAATAAATTGTCGTTACATCAGAAAGCACACTTTAAAACTTAGTATTAGTACGTTTTTTTAAATAAGAAGCAAAGTTTTGTTTAGAATTTAGCAATTAATCGTAGCACATCTTGTATGACAACAACTGTAATTGAATTTCTATTATACTATCGTTGCATAATTTAGACATACTCATTAAAATAAAAAAATAAATGAAAAAAGAATTAATAATTATATTATATATAAAATAAGTAATTAAGGGAAGTACCCGTCCTATAGATTCGCGCCGTCGCTTTAATATTTTTTTTGAATACTTATCATTTCATAATATATTATTTCAAAACAAACTACAAGTTTATAAAACATTTACTCTTTAGTTTCTATATTGAACATGAAATTGAATTTCATGGCGTTTTATATCTCTTCGGAAGTATGAAGTCGATAGACTATAAAATATAAAACTTATACTTTCAAAAACATATTACATATACGTGTTCAGGATATTTTTGTTGAGAGCTTTTATGAGTCTTTACGAACTTCCTCTGTAAGGATATAGGAATTATATATTTAGCTACTACAAATTGCAATCTAGGTTTGTCAGTATATTAATATAAAATACTTGTGACCACTTTTTATGAAAATAATGCAGACGGAGGAGTATGAAAGTTTATATGGAAAAGAAGCGCAGAAAGCTAAGTTTTTGTAATTCATTAAATTTATAGAATAAATAATACACATAATAACGCCTGCCGTGACCCAGAGGCACAAGCGTGCGACTGTAAAAACGACAGGTTATGGGTTCGATTCCCACTCCAGGAAATGGAATTTTTTATTTCATGGGTTTGGTAACAAGGCAAAACGCGGCGTTGAGTTCCGCCACTCAACACGCAATGCCTCAATTCGGTGGAAAGTGGGGAACGGAGTGTCGTAACATTAGATTCCCTCTGCCCACCCTGCTATATGCGGGATACAGCGTGAAACTATGTATGTATGTATGTAAATTATACACACACTACTTTACATACACGGTGCTAAGATAACACGTATTTTACGCATCAATAGGTAGTCACATTGACGCTAAAATACGTACAAAATATATAAACACTAGATATTTAATTACATATTATATTTATTAATATTATGTAATAAAAAAAATTCTGTATTTTTATATATTAGAGGATATATCGAATATGAATATTTTTTTGTTTACACGCCCTCTTTCCAGGTTAGGCAGAGATAATTTCCGGTTCGTATTATGCTGCAATTTGTCTTACATGACTTGGGATAAATAAATATTTTAGATATAAATTTTGCCCTGAATAAGATCAAAATGTATCACGCACAGGCGATTACTTTTAAATTATGATAAAAGATGGATTATACTAAAGATTTTTTTTATTATGTAAACATAACATGTAAGCAGTATAGTTATATAGCTCATATATTTGTGGCGATAAAATAAAACTGGAACGTTTACTGCTTGCAAAATTTTAAATTCGCATATAAACAAGGATTACGGCCTCTACGTAAGCCAAATATGAAAATTTAAGGTTGTTTGCTTTGCAGGTTGCAAAATGGTGATATTGTGACTTTTCACGGTACTCGTGTATTAAATTAAATTACATAGTAGCGTACATGTGCTAAATTATTTAGGCATATGAGAGTATTTTTTTAAATTTGTAAACTAGATATTTTTTTTAGCTTTTATTGTTTATTTAAGTTTTTTATATGTTATAAATGGTATCTTGCCAAAGAGGCTATCTAATTGATAGTTATTTATTCAAAATCCATTAAAAGAACCGTACGTGCTAAAAGTATTATTGTTTCTCTGGTCTGATTAGACAAGTACGGCATTGAGTTTTATTATTCAATATACTAGATCCGAGAAAATAGATCCGCAAAACGGAAACTGCCTGAAGATCTAGGGGAAAGCATTATATTTTCTTAGCCTAACCCATAGATTGATAATCGTATTACGTTATGTAATAAGTTATACCAATGAACTGTACAAGTCGTAGCCCGCAACTTTGGTTGCGTAGACTGTAAAACGTGATGTGTCGTTGTCGTAGGAATTTCGAAAAATCCTCTCTTAGTTCTCCTCTTGACTCCTCAAAGAGTTTCTGCGACAAGTAGTTTCGACTATGTGTTATCTGGTAGTCGCTCAGTGAGTACTGACTAAGTTTTTTGTATGTACATAAAATATTAATTGAGTCCGATATGGTTCACTTGTCTAACAGATTGTATATTACTTGTACGTACGTGTATTGTACGCGAATATTGTCAATTCTCACTCGAGGGCATGTTTATAATTAAATGGTTACACAAAATGTGGTTTTAAGCTTCAGTATACCGTACGTACGGTATTTATTTATATAAGTAGAAGTGCATAGAGATAGACGAACAGGTATGTCTAAGCTCTCTGCTTTATACATTGCGTGAAGACGAAAAAAGGACATCTAAAATAATATAAAGTGGTATTTTGTGCAACTTTTACTCATATTGTTAACCGATTAGTAAAATGGAAGAGGTTATCTATTCAAATGCATTTTTTGATCTGTAACTTTTTGTTATTATGTATGATAACTTTTTCTGGGGGAACCAATTATGGTGATTCTTTTTTTTTAATGATAGCTAGTACTTTTGATGTGGTCCCATCTAAATTCATTAAAGATCTGACGATGATGATGATCCAAAAACTTCTTTTTTGAAGTATTAGTAATAATGTTACTTTTTAGTGAATTTCATTTAAAGTTCGTTTTCTATTTTCATTAAAATCTTCATTTTCATATATTTTTGAAGAGAAATGATTCTCTTCACAATTTTCTTTTGAATAATGTTTGGAATTTAGACAATACAGTAGCTGTTTCTCACGCTTGACCTAGAATACCGCCGTTTTCAATTTAGATAACAATATGTTCCTTGATGTTTTCAAACATTTTCTTTGAACAAAGAAAATGGATACATTTTGAAGATGCTACAAACGTACATGATCGTACATTTGGGAAATTATTTTTATTTGTGAAAATGAATATATTATGTTATAAAGAAGAAGAAAGAAAATAAGGCTTGTAAATTTTTGTTTTCCGTTGGTATATTTTTGTTATATTTGTATATTTTTGTTTTCCGTTGGTATAGATAGTACTTTTCTTTACCTTATTTTATATTAATATACGTTAAAAACCTCCCTGTGAGGGAACGGGGTTAGAATACAATTCCCCTCCGCCGCTGGATAGCGTCCCATAAGAGGTGGGTATCCCAGTAGTTAGGTGGTAGGAGGTCGTCCTCCGACTAGCAAGCGACCACTATCTGATGTCAAAGACGAACCGCCAAATATCTAATGATGTAGTCCAGTTCGATGACATATAATCCAGGTTTTCCCTATTCCAACCCAGAATGTGTTTGAATTCGATAGCGGACTGCCGCGACCACTACATTATTTCCTCCGCATCCAATCTAAACACTAGGTCGGCAACGCATTTACAACTTCTTTGGTGTTGTAAAAGTCCATGAGCGAAAGTAGCCACTTACCATCAGGTGGTCCTTCTGCTCGTTTGCCATCCTTTGTCAAATTAAAAAAAACGATCTTGTTAAGTTTCAGTTTCAGTGTATCCCTGATATACTCGTATACGTTCGAAACGTTGAAATTACTCCAAGTAACTACTAAAGAAAATAAAATATCTTATAGTGAAACAATATAAATTTGTTACTTTCTTCGCATGAGAAATACGAATATTTCTTAAAATATAAAGAACCAAATTATTCTGAAACTCATTGTGAAAGTATTTACTAAAAGCACAATATACAAATATAAATATTCTTTGAATGTAACACATCGCATTTTGCCATGTTGTAAAGATATGCTATTATTGTGAAATAATAAAATAAGAAATATCTAGTTTCTTTTGCCTTTTGTCAAATATATCATTGTCACGGCCCGAATCGAAAACCGGAAAGGTAAGCCGAAACGCAAGCGGAGCAATGGTTTTGTCATTCTAGTCAAACAGAAAATGTTATTTTATGATAAGAATTATACTAAAACGTCGCATTGTAACGAAATGTACTCAATGGGTGGTTGTAAGTTCATATGCCACTTAAGGGACTGTGTATTTTTTTCAAATATTTTTAGTTTTTTTCGTCTGACTTAACATAGGATATTTAATATTGGATTCTCTCATCTTACATGTCTTCAAATAAAATAATAAGCTTTATCTTTACTCTAAAAATGTTTATCAAGTACATTTTAAATCTTTTGAAGAATTAGAGCTTCTATTTTTTCTTTTGGCAGTTTTACAATATTTTACGTATATCAGAGTAGGCAGAGGTAGTCCTAGTCCACATTTAACTAGTACAGGTATATTCAATATACTGCAAGATATCATATAGAAAGCCCGCAGATTTGCTTCAAAACATATTTTTACTATATTCTTTTTCTTGAACATTAGAATTTAAAAATACTGTACTATAATCAAATTCAGGTACGTGGCCAAATTTTCAGGTAACTCAAACCGAGTGTGGTTTAAATTAACGTTGTTAGATTAGCCTACATTGAAACAGGGTAATGCTTTAGCTTTAAAGCTTAAGCTTTAAAATTTTTAATTTAAATAAAAAAAAGAATAAAACGTAAGTAAGAAAGAATATTTGAAAAAAATAAATCGATGGAAACCTTTAATTTTTTTTTAGCTTCACGTTGCATCCCGCACATCAGGGAACGCAGTGTTAAGACACTACGTTCCCTTAAGATTTTTGTTCCCCCCCTTTCCAACGAAAATAAGGCATTTCGTGGTGAGTGGCGGAACTCAACGACGTGCTTTGCTTTGCTACTAGAGCAAGAAATCGAAAATACTAAATAAAAAATATTATAAATCTTTAATATTTTTGTTTCCTGAAGTGGGAATCGAACCCACAATCTGTCGCCTTTACAGTCACACACTTGTGCCTCTGCACTTTATAATAAAAATTACGGCCTTTTATAATAAAAATTAATGTAAAAGTTGCAAAGAAATAAGTAACTTACTCTGCAAAAATGTCTATTAGGGTCCTGTACACCACCAACACAGACGTAGCGACCTGGGATAATCTTAGTTGATGACTCACAAATTGATGGACTTATTATCGGGGCATTCACTATTCTCAAATGCTAGATAAAAAATAAAAATATATATATTAAAAGTTGTTTATTCTATATTATAACTATCTATTTATTTTTAAAAGAATTTATTTGTCTGTCTATCTATACGAAAAGCACGTGCCTAATATATGTAGTATTCTAAGGACATGATATACTTAAGACTAAAAGATGAAGGAGTATGAATTACACTTATATGAAGAAGAAAGAACCAATATTTTTTGTATTGGGAATAAAATAAATATATATCGAACTCATATTTAAATTTTAAATTAATATAATATTTAATTTAATAATTATAAGTTTTATATACATTTTTATAAAATGACATACACGTTGCTTAGGCAACGCGTAGTTAATGCTAACTAATAGTATTAATTAGTAGTGGGGAACGGATTTGTTGAAAGAGAACGGAGTGTCTTAACACTAGGTTCTCAGGTCCCCTCTGCCTACCCTGCTATATGCGGGATAAAGCGTGAAGTTGAAAATAAATCATTTTAATAGAGTACTTAATGAATATAAACAATATACTTTTTAATGAAATATGCTCTGTTATTATACACGGAGACCTAGGTAAACGAAGACTAACTTACCCCAGTAGGAGTCCAAGCCAGCATAGCAGAAAGATACCCCAAAGATACTTCTTCATCAGGGCTTGGCAATGAGACTGATTGTAGATTTTCACTGAACTCCAATGGCCTTGTCAGTTTCACAGCTGATACTCTTACATCGAAATTGTTGATTAACATTTTGATCTAAAATATAGCAAAAAACGTGAAAGTGGCTGGGTTGAGCTGTAAAGTTACTGTTAATGGTTATTACTTGTGTTTCATTATTACAACTATATAAATCTTAAGACTACTAGATAACAGTGTAAGTTGACTAAACAGAAAAATTTTTATTTTGAAAGATAGTTGATGTATATTTTATAATATCTTTAAGTGTGCTCATACCTTTTTACTTGAAAATTTAAGGTATTATGCGTACTTTATAGTTCTGTATACATATTTTGCTATTTCAGAATCTGAACGCGCTTGATCAAGTTCATGAAAAATAACATGATTACCTTAAATTAATCCATGAGACCTTAAATTAATGAACCTCTTCTCGACAGTTTCTTTTTATGATTGTTTAAATATATATTATTCAATATTAAGTGTAAACAGTTCACTATAATGTAGTTGTACAAGTTAAGAAAACATATATATTTTTTGAAGTTTTAAAGTAAGTAGTAAGCTAATCACACACTTAGGAAACGAAAAAATATAAGAAAACGTATAAAAATTTTTGAACGCATTGGGACTCGAACCCGCGCCTCTTGGAAACCGTCCAAGCACTCTGATCACTAAGCCATGCGTTCTATATCCAGCTGCGTCGAAATTCTTATACGCTTGTTACAATTTATTTTTGTTGTTAGCATTTCTGTAAGCAAACAAAAAATTTTAAAAATACTAATTTCCCTGCGTAGCATTCGAACCTAGGTCCCTCACATGCACTCAGACACGCCCTCAAGACGACATTAAACGTCCTTAATACTACGACGCTTCTATAAGGGACTTGGAGTACATTAAATGAAATAACGATATTCTCTAGACAGTACTAACGCTTGCCTTAATATTACATAGAAAATGTAAGTAAATGTTTAACTTTACCGTTGAAACAGAGCCACCCTTATTATTATAAGAGCTACCAGTCCGTATCGTGTAGGGGTCGAGGTTTCTGTGACTGACGTACGATGACACTACGTCCCTGGTGACAATGTTAATGTAATGTACAGCAAATAATTAATTGTTAGAAGAAATGTTCATTTTGTTTAATTTAGTTGCCAAGAATGAAGAATTTTATATGACTAGTGTCCCCGTAAATGCGTTAATAACACATTGCGTAGTGACGTATATATCACTTTGTATAAACATGGATGTCAAACCATGGTAGTGTGTGTAGCATTTATTTTATTAATTTAATATACTTTTTATGCATTATTTTACAAAAATATTAGCATTCTGCACTCCTTCTAAATATAAACTATAAGTGTGCCAAGTTTCATGCTCCTCCCTCCGCCTAATTTTGATAAAAAGTTATCCAAAGTTTTTGCTTTACGTATTTATATATAGATTTATATCTATATATATAAAACCTTTGTTTTACTTAGACTGACAGACAACGGACAGGCGAAACTAGTGGCCTTAGAAAGGTGAAATTTAATCTATTTGGGGGGGTATAGTGGAGTACTAAGAGAGAATTACTAGAAAAACAGATAAAACGAAGTTTTAGGTTATATAGTCTACGCGAATGTATATCGAAGTAGCGGGGTACTTTGCATATATTTGAATGTCAACTTCACTTCATCTCGGTTTGACTTGTTAGACAAAGCTTCAATCATTATCTCGTTCTTTAAGTATTTGATATTGAAAAAGGCTAACTGTGCGAAATGCTTGTTGTTTCCAATCCCTTTTATTTTTTTAAAGATATTTGTTTTAAAGTGATATATTTTAATAGACAAAGTTACACATTTTGTAACAAAGTAAAATTCTAAATAATATTCTAGCTTCTTTCTGTGTATTTTAAAAAATGCTAAATAACTTAATCTAACACACATACAAGTTGATATATCATAATTTCATTTTAAGTATATAGATTTGATGTGAAATTGTAACAAAATTGAGCCTCTTGAATACATTACACTTTAATATATATACAATTTTAATGTAGAAATACGTTTCGAAGTCAAAATTTTTAAACTATCTGCTAACATATAAATAAAACAATAAATTTCGTATAGAAACAGGAGACAAGATGAATACGAATGGTTAGTATTGACTGTGAGCATTTCTCACACCTGAAACTTCATTCATTTTGTTGCTACAAAAGATCCTTTTACAGGAAATCCTTTTAGGGACGAGAATTTTAAGTATTCAGAATTTTAAATGCTGTTATTTTGTGTTTTAACTATTTGTACTACAACATACCAGAAACGTAGTTTAATTAAATTAAGTATATAGAGCACTAGCTTTTGATAAATAGGAAATTGAGGCATTGCGTACTAAGTGACGGAACTCAACGCCGCGCTTTGCGTTATCACCAGAGCTAGGAAATGAAAATACTAAATATTACAAATATTTAATGTTACCATTTCCTGGAGTGGGAATCGAATCCACAACCTGTCGCGTGAACAGTCGCTTGTACCTCTGCGCCACGACTGATCACAACGGTTTTCTGGTTCACTCTGCCTACCCTGCTATGTGCGGGATACAGTGTGAAGCTAAAAAAAACATTTTCATAAAAAAGGACTTAAAACACACTGTACTGTATTACAATTTTATGTATCCATACTTATTTTTTTAGTTTAACAAAATATTATTTAAGCTTTATGATATTTCACTCAATGTTATGACGTAACTGGAACAAACTTAGTAGACACAGAACGATGAGGTTTCGGAGAACACGGATTTCCACTTTTCGCTTGAATAAAAACAGGTAACGTACGTGCTCATGTAGCTTCAAGTAACTTAGACACAATATTGTAGTAAGGAATAAAAATATTACATACATCAACAAGACAACAAGTATAAGTATAAGATTGCTTTGGATAATAAGACTTAGGTTTGATTCTCGCGTAAGTCACAAAACTAAACTTTTTCTGATAGGGTTTTCAAAGTACAGTTACTTTGTTGCCTTAAATTATAAGATAAATATAGGGACCGATGCTGTTAATGCATTTTTAATAAAATATCAGATATGTTGAAAATTCTCAATTTTTAAATATAATTTACTGTGTAACATTATAATACCAATAAAAATATTAAATAATGATTTTTAACTTATAATCAAAGTGATTTTAACTATTGCATCTCATACTTAAGTTCTCTTATTTAACACATTTTGGTTAGTACAGCTAAAAACCGTAAGCTCGCTCCAAGATTTGTAGGGCATATGTTAGTCTGGGTTTCTTTTATTGTAGTATTACAGTCCCTTTTCAACGATATTGCCATAAAAGACCCCTTTTACGAATATTTTATAAGCCATATAACTTTATTATTACTTTTCACCTATTTTCTGGAATTTTATTGCGGTCCTATGTATATTTGAATACGCTTAATAATATATGTGTACATTGAATGTTGTATGTTTAGATGCTTTTTACACGAAAAATGTTATTGAATTCTTTTTTATATTTTTACGGCTTACCGCCATGGAACATAATGTCATTAATAAGAACATAGTGTCAAGACACTCCGTTTTCCAATGTCCGTCTGAATTAGACATTGTGTGTTGAGTGGTGAAAGTGAACGCCACGTTTTATAGACAAGGCCAGAAATATGAAAATGGATTTTAAGCAAACATTTTCTTGGGTAGGACTCGAACCTACAACCAAAGTCGTTTACAGTCAAAAACGATCTCATTGCGCTACGATGCCATCTAATAGTTACTGTGATCTTTGGTTCATGGTTATTGTTATTGAGATGATTGGATATAACATATTCAAATAAAATTTTATTGTGACAATAAACGATGCGTAAGTATAGAAATTGTTATGTTTTAATCAAATCACTCTAATCAACATCTATCACAGCAAATAGGTGAGAACCACAATATTAAAAGTAAAAATGTCAGAGGCCTGCCGCAGTGGAAAAGCGTCTCACTGTAAAAGCGTTACGGGTTCGATCCCCACTCGGGGATGATTCAATTCGGGGATATTTCAATTATTTTAATATTATCGCTCTGGTAAGACAAGGCGCAGCAATGAGTTTCTGTCATTAAACTTACATTGACTACCCTGCTATGCTGGATAAAGGTATATAAAAATAATATGTTTATATGCAATTTCTCAATACAATTTTTAAGGCCATATAGTAATTACGTTACATAATTAGCAATACATTTTTTAGGCCAATTGCCAAAAGCAACTAATTTGCCGAAACTGACTATATACTCGTAATAAAAATTCTTCTGTCACTAATTGACAGACAGACGAGATACAGCCAAAACTACAGGGCGTAGAAAACTCAATTTCGGCATGTGGATTCCTCGAAAGTCCTACGAGAAGAGGTAAAAACGTGATTTTACATTTTATAGTCCACGCAAATGAAGTTTCGTGTTTTCAATTGTAATTTTAATGATTTTCACATGACCTAGCTGCGTATATTCAGAATTAATTAAAAATGCAGGATTTTTTTATTTTCTTTATAATGGTAAACATTTTGTTTCAAAACTGTATTTTAAATTATTTTTCTTATGCAGTAAAAATTAAGAAAAAATGTAACTTCACGTTGTATCCCGAATTGCAGGATACAAGATAAAACACTCCGTTCGCCGCGTTCCGCCCGAATTCGAAACAGCGTGCTAAGTAGAACTCAACGCCGCGTTTTGTTAAGACAAAGCTATGGTAAGCCATAGAGCTGGTTTTCATAGCTTCACGCTGTATCCCGCATATAGCAGGATAGGCAGAGGGAACCTAGTGCTAAGACACTCCGTTCCCCACTTACCATAGCGGAGTAATGAAAGTAATTTAAATTTAATAATTTCCCCCAGTGGAAGTCGAACCCACACTCAATCGCACCTACAGTCAGACGCTGTCGCAGCGATGGCCTCTGATGGTAAAAAAATTAGGTTACGAAATTTGGAAAAATCATATTGTATTTATACTCGTTTGAGGCTATAGTTACTAGTTTTAAATAAACCATGATTTTAAGTTTAAATACGTGAAAGCGTTCTACACACGCTTGTATAATTGTAAAACCTCTCTAAATTCGTCCGAGCCGCTGCCATTAACAAACATTTCACACTAAAACTTTTGGGGCGTTTAAGGTCTTTGAGACCTTTTATAAAGTTCAATTGTGTGCTTCTAATTGTATGGGCAGTCTAATATTCTTTTATTTAGTATTTAAATATAGTTTTTTACGGTAAAATATGTGAAATAGTAATATTTTAAACATTGACCATGTTTTAGTCTGATTTTCCAAAAAAAGGAAAATTAATTTCAAATAAAATGCACTAGAATGTTAACACTTACGAATAACTCAATAACAACTAGTCTGATATAAGTTTAAATGGTACTACATTAGAAGAAATACCTATAACATAAGAAAAGAATGATCAAAATTGATTCTTCCCAGTAAAATGTTATGCGAAAACATTATAAGAATACAGTCGAATAGAGGAATTCCTATATTTTTGAAGTTTTAAAGTTTATATATTTAGAAAACTTTTATATATTTATTTGAACGCGGCGGGATTCGAACCCGCGCCTCTTGGAAATCGTTCAAGCGCTCTGACCACCAAGCCATGCGTTCTACAACCGGCTGCGGAAAATAGGTTTTTTTTTAATGAAATGAATAAGTGTGAAATGTCTTGTTTTCAAAATAAAGTGTTTGGTGTTCAATATAATATGTTAAGAGTACAGTGTCTATATAGTATACATTGACACTATTGTCAAGTATCGAATAGCAAATGTCGAGTGTCGAGGGGCGGGTGTTGTGTAACATAGGTGTGTCGAGTGACAAATGACAATGGACCAGTAACAAATTTCGAGTATCAAGAACTGAGTTTACATATGAAATATATACTCTAACATGTAGGTATAATAAAAAATACATATATTTATCTCACTCTAATTAAAATAATTTGAAAGCAATGTGAATATAACGTACTATTTATCGTTAAATTATAACCAAAATATTAAAAATCCTTAATTGTTGCCTATGTGTTATTTTGATATATGAAATATACTTATTACTGTAAAGTCTTAAGTTCTAGATCCATTCTGTAGTTTTTGCGTTACAAATGTAACCATCCGTACAAATTTTCGCATTTTTTGATACTAGTATCCCCTTTGACGCGTTAATAACAACTTATGTATATGTCATTTATTTTATTCATTTAATATACTTTTTAGACATTATTTAAAAAATATATTATCATTCTGCACTCCATCTATTTATAAATTATAAATGTGCCAACTTTCATGCACCCCCGTCCGCGTAATTTTCATAAAACGGAGTCCAAAGATTTTTTTTTTCACGTATTTATATATAGATTAGTGGAATATATAAACACGTAACAGATTTTCCCTCTCTCCGTAATACAGAAAAAGCAAAATTTTGTAAATTTACAATCAACAATAATAATAACAAAGTTAACAGTTGCGAAAGTCGTTAGGTAGTGTTTACGCGTTCTGTATTTACGGGCTCGTTGGTGGTTAGTTCGCTCTCTAGATAAGCTTAATTACACTTTAAAATTGAGTTTCCGCAGTAATATAAAAATTAAAGAGTTTCCTAAAAGTGTTTTTATTCTTAACCTCCTTACCTATCTTTTGTTCATTAGGGACTTATAAAATGGTTTTAAAATATTTTTAAACGTTATTTACGTTACCACAGTTGAAATATTACTTTTATTACGACACTAAATTTAAAGTAATATTTATTTTTTAACATTTATTCATAATTTGTAATATTTTTTATATATTACACTTAAAAATTGATAATCACAAATTGTAAGACTAAATATATTAGATTTATAACAAAAGTCCATTATAAGTATGTAGCTTAAATGGTTTGAGTACTTATTCAGGAGGCGTGGGATAAAATTTGGGTGCATGATTTCCATATATATCATAATTTAAATGATTTTACAATATTAAGCCACAAAACAGTGAAAACATTGTAAAATAAAACCCCTTTTAATATTTTAAGTTTTTTGACACATTAGGCAGTACGCTTTTATTATAGGGTGTCAAAAAATTAACGCAAGATTTGACTTTGCCGCCATTTGCTATTATATTCATTATTCATTCGCTATTAAAAGACTAAAATGGCATTTTCTATTTAATTCAAATCTTGCGTTAATTTTGGGACACCCTATATATAGCGTAGAAATAAAGTTAATTAAAGTATAGTCATCGAGTAGGAATCGAACCTACAACCAATTGCGTTTATGATCAGACGCTATCCCATTCCGCCATAATAAGGATCGACCTCTGACATATTAAGGATTAAATGATGTAATTCTTAGTATATAAAAACTTATAATTACAAGGTACTGACGAAACCAGGAACCATTAACTTTGAAAGAATAACAGTCTGGATAAAAAAATATTTGAAATGTACAAGAATTTGAACGTAGCAGGATTCGAACCCGCTTATGAAATCCGACCGAACGCTGAAGCTAATTAAGCTATACGTTCCTATTGAGTGACGTCGAAATTCTTTTATATGCTTTGTGTTACTTATTTTTGTAAGTATTTCTGTAGAGAGATTTTTACAAATTTCCGTAACATAATCATTTTGCCAAATAATTATTATTACTTTTATTTATTTATTAAAAAGAAAATCAATATTTTCTCAGGTGCTATTCACATAAAATAAAGATAAAAACATTTTAGAAGCGCTTCAAAAATTAACATCGAATCGTTCAAATCTAGAGCACTTTGAACGGAATTACAAATTTAAATCGTGAATAATCACGCAGAATAACATCTTAAAAAGTATAATATTAAAATAATATTGTGCTAAGCAAAATTTTTACTTGAAAACTTTCAATAAAACGTATTCTAATTATTGATTTTCATTCTACTTACGTTGCGAAGCATTTGGATAATGTAAGTAGCCAATAAGTATTTAGAACTACCGCACTGCATTCATAGGAATCGTTCTTCAGTAAAACAGCTGCGTATGGGTGTTTTATTATATGTGTAACGGACGCCCCTATTCGCTCCCCGCTGTCTTGTTTATCTGTGAAATAAAGAAGTGAATTAAGCAAATTATTTACATGTTTCATTTATTTCTATACTTAATATTGTTTTAGTAAGTCTATATATAGTTTTATTTAGTTCCACATATTGCTTTCTTTGAGCGAATGTGACTAAAACATGATTTTAGAAACCTATTTTAAAGTTTATTTTTTACGGTTTTTCCTTCAAACCAGGGTAAACAGGGAGAACTTAGTGCTAGTTTACTCTACTATTAACTTTTCAACATGATTCAAAAAACATATAAACACGAAACCTAACTGTGGTTTCTCATCAGACCGACGAAAATAAAACAAAACATATTACTTCCTCCAAGTGGGGATACAACCAACGCTTATACTCAAACGCGCTTGTACTATCTACATATGACAAAACATTTAAACCTCTGTGACCACTATGACAAATATCTTGCAGTCTATTTATTTATCAGCTTCATACTCTTTCCCGCATAGCACAATAGTCAGGCAGAACTTAATACTTTCCACACCATTTTTTTTATTTTAAGACATTTTTTGAAACAACTATTTCATTTCATCACATGCATCAGCATGTAAAAGTGGGTAAATACATTATAACATAATACAAAATATGAAACAGTGATAATATTTACTTGTTCTACGTAAATTAATATGATAGTGCCTATTTAAAGTAAATGTGCTTACATTTTCCCAGACACGTTATTTCCAGTCTGGAAAACTTTGTTTAGGTGAAAAGTTAAATAAAACACTCATTACTTATGCCTAAATATCTATATGTTATATACACAATTCTGTTTATTTTATTGTAAGTATATCTTTTTTTTCTTCATAATTTTTTTTATGTATGTATCCTAGTAATTTATATATACAAATCCATTCCTCATAGCACGATAGGTAGAGACAACGTAGTGTCAAGACTCTCTGTTTTCCGCTTTTGCGTGTTGAGTGCTAGAACTTAACTTTTTTATTTAAGTAACGCGACACTGTGCCATTGCGAGTCTGAGCTTTTGAAAATAACTAAACAATCTTAATAAAGCTTTCAAAAGACTATTTAAGATATTTATAAATTCATCTTTCAAAATATATAAACGAAACATCTATAACAAGGCCTTTTTTTTTCCTTTGGATTATAGCGAGTCTTACCTATATCTTTAGGGTTGGAGTAATTTTGCGTGACATTGTACTCCCCGCTTAAGTCTCGATCTCCTAAAATAATATAAATAAGATGCCTATTGTACTTGAACAATATATATTTACTATAGTATATAAATTTTACTAATATTATGAATGCGAAAGTTTGTGAGAATGGATGATAGGTCTTTCACGCAAAAAATACTAAATAGAACTACATAAAACTACATACATAGTTTCACGCTGTATAACGCATATAGCAGGGTAGGCAGAGGGAACCTACTGTTAAGACACTCTGTTCCCCATTTTCCGCTGAATTGGGGCATTGCATGCTGAGTGGCGGAACTCAACGCCGCGCTTTGCCTTGTTACCAAATCCAGGAAATACTGTATGCTTAAAACAAGCGTAAACCAGTTTCGACATAGCAAAATGGAACTTATGACTTAGTGGTCAGAGTTCTTGGACGGTTTCCAAAAGACGCGGGTTTGAGTGGTTTTCTTAATCTTATGTGTTTGAATAACCCATTAAAAATGTCAAAAATAATATATATAATTTATTCAACCAGTAACGTGATCCTTATTCAGTATCTTTTGTTTATTTAGAGAAATTGCTTGCATTTTCTTTATTTAAACAAAGTAACATAAATTAGTTAAGTGAAATATCATGTCCACTTTGAATTAGGAAGGAAACATGGCACTTTACTTAAGGAACTTCTAAGTCTTTTTTCTTAAATTAACATACTAAGTATCATTGCGTACAAGTTACCGTTAAGAGAGAGAACGTGGTTACTAATTACTCAGATAGATCTTGGTTAAAAAAATAAATTATTCTATCGTTTTAACGTTATGGCTCAGCGGAGCAGGACTATTTGTAATGGCTCAAGGTTCGAATTCCACACGTAAAATGCTGTTATTTATAATGTATGTTTCCCTGGTCTGGTCTGACAAAATATAATATAGGTTTAACTCATTTATTAGCCTTAGGCAAAAGTTAAAGAACAGAGGATTCCCCGAATGAAAATCTATAAAAAATTGAATGCGGAAATAGATGCCTTCATTGTATTAAAACCATCTTTGCTCTGTGGGACAGGGTATTAATATAAATGCGTTGTGGGTTCGATTCAGAGGATGATTATATTTAAAATAATTTTCCGCTCTAGTATTCAGGTGGACATCGGAGTGTCTGGACACTAGGTTCTCTCTGACTGCCCTGTTATACCGAATAAACATGAAATTGTCAAAAAAAATGTCATTAAAGCATGCCAATATGCAAGAATTTCATTTATCTCTACATGATTATAATCGATATATAATTTTTAATATATTTCTCATATTTATGTAAGATTATGTAGTTAACGTTAAAATATATTATACCAGATTCTTTAGTATCTTCGTCAGTGTCAAGTTTCCCTCGAACGAAGATGAAAGTAACGATCAGTACAAAGCCAATATACCGCATCTTCGGAACGCACTGCCACAGTTTATTGAAAGTTTTTGTTAGTTACGCGACTGTTGGCAATGTAGAGCTTAAAATGAGCAGAAATGTTGAAGTTTTAAATCTTAGTAATAAAGTTAAAAAAGCAGTTGAATTTAGTTACTTTCACTTGTTTGTGACTACTAATTGATATGCATATAAGAAAATTGGCAAATATGCATACATATATCATTATATTAATAGAGGACCACTGAAGGGAAACTTTGGTTCTTTTTTTATGAAAACTGTGAGGACGGAGAACTAAGGGAATTGGTATACACTCTAATTTTCATTTACTTTATTACCTCTGCAATATTATTTGTAAATGTTTAAAATAAAAAAAAGGAAAATCTCCTAGAGTTTAAGCAGTATCATGCAAAATCTAGATTATTCCGTTTTAGCAGGACCTTCACGCCGAATTGGCCGAAACGGCTGAATGTTGTTTGTGAGGGACTGACCCTCAGTAAGTACCTGAAGAGTTTTAAATATATTTGGTATGGACACAAGTGAAACGACATTTTTTTTTAAATTATAAAAGCATGTGCTAATTGTTGACTGCAAAATAATTTTTAAAAAAACAGCTTCACGCTCTGTCACGGACACAAGATAGCCCACCGCATTACACCCGAAATCAAGATAAAAATAAATAAGTAATATATTTATTTTAAAGATTCATAATATTTTTGTTTAAATGATTTTCATTTTTTTCTGATCAGCTTTTCATTTATTATTAAGTTAAAATCCAAAAAAATCATTAAAAATATTTTTCCATACAAACTTAGTTTCATAAAATGTCAATTCTAACTTATTGTAAGGTCTATAGTATACAGGATGTTTTCGCTCGCGCTGAAAGTGTTTACGTCTGGCGCGATATGACTGCGATTGAAACCAAATCGAATGAAGGAACCAATATTGCAAAGAGCAATAAACGTCTCATACACTTCGCTAATGTGCCACAAGGCTTGAGCGCTGTTAGCCTTTTATACAAAGTAGATTTTATAAAAAAGAAAAAAACTTTAAGATGTGTCTAGCTTTTACGTAATTCTATAGCTAGTACCTACCGGTTTTAATATAAAAAAATATACTTATCATCGTACCTCAAAAATTTTAAAAATATTTTACTTGGAAAGAAAAATCTTAATATAATATATAGCTTAATGCTTAAGAGAGTAGGCACGGTTAGCGGAGAGAACTTGGCCACTCCGTTCTCCAATTTTCTCCCGAATTTCAGACATTATGTAGTTAGTGACAGAGTTCAATGCCGAAATTAGAGCTACATCTTAATTACCAATTTTACGTATAATTTTGTGATATTCATATAATTTCTTTGTTACTTATATAGCTTTGCATTGACGCTGCCAAATACAAATTCTATTTTTTCCTACAAGTGGGAATCAAACACGTAACCATGGTGTTTAAGTCTTACGCTGTACCTCTACTTGACGATGTGCAATGTAATATAACAATATTAATATACCTTTGTGTTATATGAGCTTAAGTTCAGAGGAATATAACAGTGCTGTTACCGTCCTACACTCTCTGTAACATGAGTTTCAGTATCTACACAAAGCTAGCTTAGTTATATTATATATGTACTATAGCATATTCAAATGTTCATAGAAGCTAACGTAGCACAGTGATAATGCGTTGACTGTAAAATTTACTGGTCATGGGTTCGTTTCCCATTCGGGGAATTTATTATGTTTTTAGACTATTCTCTTCAACCGGCTCTGTTAAGACATAGCGCTGAATTGAAATTAACAACTCAAGACGCAAAGTCTCGAATTCGTGCGAAAAGAGGAGAACGGAGTATTTTAGTGATTAGATAAGAGTATGTGAGTTAATTTGTGGATAAAACGTGAAGGTAAGAAAAATAAAAAGTTTATTTATATGAAATTAAAGTACTTACTGCTAATTTCATAAGCGTTTGTAATGAAATAAACAAAAAATATATGCTGCATTTTTTTTAATCATCTCCGAAAAGGTGAAATCGGAAATTCAAATTTGTATAGAAATATTATGTTGCTCAAAGCTGAAATATATTGCTATGAACAAAGGATCAACTATAAACGATATAAAATAAAAAAAAATGTGTGTCAGTTCACACGATAGAAGTGAAACTAGGGACTTGGAATTACTTTTTATTTTGTATTTTATTATGAGTGTCTATTTATTTTATTTTGTATTTATTTATTTTCTTGATATGGGTTATGAGTTATAGCATAAATGTTGTAATGTCTCTCTCTTTCTTACAGTCAAATGTCTTTGTCTTTCTTTTGGGTCGTATTTTCATTACATAGTTAAAATCTTATAACGATGTAAAGAAAGTTTCATTAAAAAAACAGTAAAGTAACTTAAGTAACATATAATTTAACAAATATTTTACATACGATGATACGATTTTAAGCTAAATCATAATGTTATACTAATCAGGCAAACATAAACATAGGCTTATAATGTAGGGTATATATTTTTACAGATTCAACCTTTTCCTATATACCATAGAGTTGATTAGGTAGTAAGAGAAAATATAAAGAAACTCCGCTGTCTAACTTCCGCTCAAAATTAAGACATTATGTTTAAAGTAGCAAAAATTAACGCCGTAGTTTATCTTACTAGAGCGAAGAAATATAAATAAATAATATTTGCAAACGTTCCTCCGAATCAAGTCAAATCCGGATCGAACCCACTACCAATCGCATTTAAAGCCACACGCTGTTCCACTGCGCCACGACGGGTTCCACTTATTTTTTCTTATCAACCTGACCATTAAAGTAAAAATATAAGGAAGCCTATCCTCTGACACAATAAATTTGCACGAAGTATACTTTAAGGAAAAACAAACTTGATACGAGTGATCTCCGCCGTTAATAGCCACTTGGACGTTAATGGGGACTTATCTTAATTCGTGTCGCCTTACACTATGTTTTCCTGCGGCTAAGAGTATATCGTATAGCCCTGATAAGGCGTTCGATAAAAAGTTTCCGCAAGATAAAAGTGGAAAGTGCTTTTGGACTTATCTCTTTACTTAATATTATGTTGTCTTTATATGTTATAATATTATACTGATGATTATAATAGTAAATAAAATGTAATGAATGATTAAGGAAAGGCTTTTTGTTGTTTTAGCTTTACGCGTACTTGCGTTTATTTATACTGGGAAGATAGAATCTAGTGTTAAGATACTCCGTTCTTAACTTCCACCCTATATCGATATTTTGTGTGTTCGGTAGTGGAACTCAACGCCGCAGTTGATGTTACTAGACTGAGGAAATTATCCTAATTTAAATATATCCTGAGTAAGGGTTGGGACCACAAGCATAACGTTTACAGAAATGGACTTTCCTGCTACACCACAATATAATAGATGTCCAATTTAAGAAAGCAAAAATTAAAAAAATATTATATACCTATTTTAAAATTATTCATACCCTAAAGTTTTACAGAAAAGTTATATATATATAAATATTACATACATACATAAAGCAACAAAGTGATCAATATTTAACAATGAATGTTACGTTTGTTTTCACCTGTCCTTCGATTGACTAATTTGAACAAAAGTCTTATACTCTTATTTTATATAAAAAATATATTGTACAGTATTCTATATATTATTAATTAAATAATAATATTGTAGGCATTTTTATACATTCTTTGAGTGAAATAAATCTCTATTTCTTGGTTTGGCTACATAATTTATGATATATCAAAAGTGCTTTTAAAAATCGATTTTGGTTTTGATTTCGATAATTATTACAAATAAATACAAAAAGCGAATCCTTCTTCTTATTACATATGCAAAAAGTTTTCTTTATTCATACATTATATATTATACATAGAGCTACGTAAGAATAAAACATAATTTTGAGTACGAAATACCACGTAAAGTGGGTTTATTTACCTAAAGCTTAAAGAGCACCTGCGCTCACGAACCTGGTTACATATAATAATGTCGTAAAATTTGACTACATTTCTGCCGAGAGTAGAAATGTTGTTAAATTTTCAAGTAAATTAATGTACTTACATCTATAATATATTATGGTTTGTTTTAGTAATTTCTAAAGATTTAAATGAATATTAAAAGAATCATTTCAGTAAAATTCGAAAAATACTCAATCAACAGGTAAGTGACAAAAAAAATGTTTTTTTTTAAATTATTAAAAAACATTTCCATAGATATAAATGAAGGAACCATGCTTACTCATTTTACAGTTCAAACAAGTTTTCAATATTGGATATCTTGTATTAATTTAAATGAATTAATTAAAAAATCATTCATAACGTATGTAGTACTTAACTTTCTAAACTAAATTTATCTTTTGGTATAGAAATTTTGTGAAGCTTAAAAGATCTAAGCCCAAAATCATCTATATTTTACAATTTAAGTCACGAAAATTTCAATTACTTTAAAATAAATCAATATTTTATTCAAGGCCGACAAACAATTCGTTTTGTTAAATTTGATGAGAATTTAGCTTAATGGGCAAATTAATGAATGCGACCGAAATGTCGTCGTGGAACTATTGATCATTTGAACGCAAAAACGGTTATTCGGAGCAGTTTCGGTAATTAGGGTCAACAGAGGCATCGTTAAATAACTTTCCAATTATATTGGTTTTTGATTATAATTTATATTATAGAATAAAATGTGAACACGATAATATTTACATATTTGTACCCCTTTAATCGCATAGCGAGACTATAGAACTCATTGCCGGTGGCTGTTTTTCCTAAATCGTACAATTTGAGGGTCTTCGAGACGATCGATCGAGAGTTAATAGGTATTTTCTAGGCAAGCGCGTGTCATCGTAAACCGCATTAATTAACACCAGGCTTGATACAGTCCAAAGTTAGCCTATGTATCATAAAAAAAATAAAATAAACCCTTTGAAGAAAACAGATAAAATCCAAATGATAAGTGACTATCTGTCGTAATAATAAATAAATTGACTGAGACGACTCATAACCAAAACTACTGGGCGTAGAAGGCTGAAATTTAATATGTAAAATGCTCGAGAGAGTAATTTCATTTTTCTCATAACTTTTTCAGGAACGACAAGTAATAAAATTTTACGACTTTTTATTATTTATTTTTTTAGTGTTACGCTGTAACCTACATATAGCAGGGTAGGCAGAAAAAAATTGAAAACCTAGTGTCTTAAACTCCGTTTTCATATGAACAGTTCCCTATATTCCGCCGGTACATTGATAGAGTTACCAAATTATTTTTATATATTTAGATTTCTTCTCATTGAATAAAATCTTGAGAAGAGTGACTTAACAATACATATTTCGTCTACTACTACTTTCTCATACGATAATCATCAAAAGATATATTTTTAGTTATTTAAATAATTCTAAAGGTATAAGCAATTGTAATTATTACGTAGGTATATATAGTTGAAGAAACTACTGTATACGGCAACCCAACACGATATATCCCACAAGCGATGAACAATATATAAACATGTATGTATAAGGTGTTATGACCCTTCGAGGCACCCCAAAGCAATTGATCATACGCACAAAACCGATTATTACATGAACGTGACATTGCGATATTACCCGTACATTATATTTCGATTTCCGTAGAACCCTAATGCCTTACAGTTATAATTTTTATACCCACACCAAAAACCTTTGGATTTTGTCTTTTCATTGTTAATTTATTATTGTTAACAAGTACCTGGGGAAATCTAGTAAAATTTATATTTTTAAATAAAATTCAACTTTTTCAGTGCCAAATTCTGAATTTGATGTCTTAAGGAATGAATTATATTAATTGTAAGTACTTTTTTTTACACAATAGATCCTTTTCAATTCAAAGCGAATAAAAAAGTACTTACTAATTCCTTCTTCTTAAATAATTTTGTACTGTTGTTAGTACAGTAGTAATTATTACTATAATGTTATTTTTTTAAAATTAAATTAAACTATAGAACTAAAACTAAGTTATAATTGTATGTCAGATGTCAGTTAAAAGTTTTATAACAATTTATTTAATAATAATCTGTAATTTAATAGTTTTGTGCCAAATTCCTTATATTCAAATTCCTCTCAGTGAACCCTTTGAATACCTATATGATTTATAATTGGTCCGCTATCTTTGGAAGTCAAACCAATTCGTAATAGATTTAGAATGATCTCATTTAGTCGCGTAATTTTCACTTGTATCAATCATATATTTTTCATTTAGGATAATTGATTTAACTTCATCATGGATTTAGTGACGACGTGACGACGCCGTAATTAAGTTTAAAGACTTGTTAGTTTACTTATTTAATAGTTTCATACTTTCTAAGTCAATAGCACCAATTTTCGACCGAAATTACATATTGAGTTGTAGAACTCAAGGTCACGCTTTGTCTTCTCAGCGTGGAGAGCTGAAAATATAGTCATTCTTCCAAAAGTGTATCGAACCCACAACCAATCGCGTACAGTCAGATGGTCTACTATACCACAATAGCGTCAATGGGTGTATGCTTAAAGAAACAAAAAAGTTTCAATATAAAAATTATATTCGAATAAGAATCGACTGTAGCATTAACGCATGTGCAGTGATAACTTTCTACCTGCGCCTCTACTAATTAGATACCGGCCAATAGATCCAAATACATAAAAGGTCTTAGAATTTAAGTCTTAATTCAGTTTATTTAAGTTACATCACTCTGTAGTGATCCTTATCTGTATAAGGAATCAGTAAGTAATAAACAATATCATGTTCTTTCTACTTGACCTCTTTAATATACACTAAATTCAGTCGAGAAAGTATTTACGAGCATATTCGGTACAAATAATTGCACCATTTTAATATGAGAGGCAACAAAACGGCGTCTACAAGCCGAACGAATATGAGACGTGTAAAAATATAATAGCACGTAAAATATATGGTAACGAGAACTTTTTATGTACAGATTTTATTTAATACCATAATTTTTATTCCATTGTGCTATATGTACACCCAACAGCAAATAGGCCCTAAAAACCTGAAGTTTCTTTTAACTTTGCGCTCAATGTTCACGCCTTAGGGCAGACAGATGGAACTTGTGAACCTGATGTTAAGACACTCCCGATAATCTTAAGATTTTCGTTCTCCGCTCGCCGGAGATTGAGAATTATTGCCTGCTAATTAAAAAGCGGAACCTCAATGCCATACTTCAATGTGTTACAAGTGAAATAGAAAATATTAAGTATTGAGTATTATAAATATTTAATATTTTCCTTCCTGTGATGAAATGGAACCCACAACCTGTCGCATGCATTTGACGCCCAGCTATAGTAGTTATCACTAGATTGATAAGATTCAAACAGATTAGTTGGTCAAGTAATGTTTGCTTTAATGAAGATATTGATGGATGTGCATTTGACTTCCTTCAGGCACGTTAAGTATTCAGATTTGGTTTCGATATAACTAATAACAAGTTGCTACGAGCAAACTAAAACTCATTAAGCAAGCGTAAGTTCCATGCGTGCGAATAGAACTGCCAAGTTTTATCTAGTTAGGCGCCATCCACTGATTGTAAATATTTGGCACCAGATATTTGAAATGGCTTCAGTAAAGGACAGAAAGTAGTGAAAATTTATTGTTCATATATGGTGACAACAAGATCAGTGACCGCTCTTCTATGTTCAGCCTGATTAATTCTAAAATATTAAAGACATATAAACATACCGGAAAGTGCATAAATTTCCAGATATTTTGGACACACTATGAACTTTCTTACCTTACTAGGATGTTTGTAAGTCCGGTAGAAAGAGAACACCATTCCACGTAGAAAATACTTCTAAATCTTAATTCGAATATATACACTTTAACTTTTATATTGCACCACAGTAGAGTAGTCAGGAAAGAACCTGGTATCAAGTGAAGACACTCATTTCATTTCTATTTAAATTCGACATATGGCGAAATAAAACGAAAATTATTTAAATATGATATAAAATATATTTACTTACCTACATATCACTATATTTCTTTGTCACAGTTGCTAATAAAATTTCTTATACATAGGTCAAAACTTCAATCACGGTGTGTCATTATCTAAGCCTTCTAACGTAATATAATAGCCCAGTCTGAGTCTAAATGGCCTTTAGGGTGCGATGCTTCGACGCAATCCTGTACTTTCAGATATAACATCCTGCTTATTACCCCTTATTACTTTTTTATATTTTGGAACATACGTATTTTGATGTAATTGAACGAAAATGTATTATTTTAAAGTAAACTTAATTAATATATTGTAGTTCTCTTTAGTATGACGAAAAAGTGAAAGTGAAGAACGAAGTATTTTTTAACAAACGAATACTTTGTAGGTAGATTAAATAGTTCAATATATTGTTAGGATATATGAGAATCTAGTATCCAACATTTACTTTTATGAACTAAATTCTCACATAAGATTAATTCCTTTAAGAATAAAAAAATATTTTAATATGTTTATTTTGACATCAAAAACGTTAGAGATATTCTTAAATGTTTAAAGAAGTGAAAAATGAAAATTTGTAAAGAAACAATATGTAGAAATGAGAAAAATTGGACTTTTGCAATTTACGCTTTTCCCGGATAGCATAGCATAGACTTAGAGAACTCACTAACTAACATCGAAATATAACTGGCGAAACTTAACGCTGCGCTTTGTCTTACTAAAGCGGGGAAATTAAAGTAATCAAATATTCCCTCAAGGAGGGATCAAACCAGCAACTAATCGCGTTTACAGACAAACGTTACCCCACTGCGCCGAACTGGATGAAATAAATGATCTATTCTTATAAACATTTTCTTCATGATTTACATATATTTCTAAATTAACTCATATTTGTCACCCAGAAACTTAGGAAAACACAGAAAATTCGTATCTTCAACGAGCTAAACTCAATATGTATAAAAATCTAATCAATAACGTACAATTTATTGGAAAATACATAGTTATTTATTGCCAACCCTTAGCGTAATGGATTTATAACACACAGCATAGCATTGTTAAGAGTCATGATAAATCGACTGTTTCCGGTTCGTGCGTTATCAACTCAATAGGTTCAGATTTATGGTATTTTGGAACGGTTTTTATTACGGGAGGATTTTATTTTAATTTAACGGCACAATTTTTTTTTTAAATATTCATTTAAAAATTTATGGTTAAAGGAATAATTTGAAAAAAAAAAAAACAAATTTAGTATAAGCACTAAATATATATTTTTTTGTAATTGTTTGTCTCAATAGCCTCTATTTATAAATGCATAAATGAATCAATTAACTGTATAATTATCAATCCTATGAAAATATCTTTCATTGCAAATACTTGACCACGGCTGCCTATTCTTTTATTATTTAGTTTGTCACATATTTAACTTAATAAACACGTTAAAGTCATAACTTTATGCTGCCTTTAGGTTAAAATCGGCTATACTTTTATATTTTTTTTTGAATGCCAATAAAAAAACATCGTGACTTAATATTAATTTCTGTTTATTTAAACTACATTCTTGGTTTCGTAGCATATAACAATGTTTGAAGAACATAAAGGAAGTCCTGTGACATATACTAAATAGATAGCATCCGGTGTAACTTAGCTTTACGAGGCTTTTCGTGATCTAACCCGATTTAGTTAAGCATATGTAGTTTTTATTAAGAAACATCGTGTTTTTACGATGGTTAGACGATATTTGAACAAGTGTTTTGCAATTTCACGCCTTTTCCTGCATAACGGCGTAATTAGAGAACCAAGCGTCATGAGATTCTGTTCTTTACTTTCGCCTGAAATAGAGATTGCATGTTGAGTAGCAAAACTCAATGACTCACATTTTTTCATATGTAGTGTTCCTTTCTTAATAAAGTTCAGCCGTTAAATAAGAATAGTACTACAAGACAAAGAGATTCTTAATTACATGCAATAGAAATTTGAACCTTATATCAATTGCCTACATTAGAACATGTTGCTACCGATCTAACCAAGCCGTTTGTTCCAGAAGCTGGTAGTCGGCAGTCCGAATCAGCGTAACTGGAGGGGGATACTTATAGCTCTACTCGTGATAGTAGCGGTGTTAGCCCTTATCGTGACGTCAGTCGTACTTCTGACGCCCCCTGATGAGGGACCCAGGGTTAAAGGCAGAAGGTTGAAGATACAAGACCTGTTGACTGATGAGCTGGTGCCTGTAAGATGGAATGGGACTTGGATATCTGGTGAGCTTATTATTTTTTAAATTCTTTATAAAAATGCGCTGGCTACGATGTCTAAATAAGAACATTAAACTTAAGTTATGTATGTAAATAAAATACAAAAATATATAACGAAACGTACAGGCGCAATTTAGAATTTTACGCTTCACTATTGGTTTCTGAGTTGAGCTACTGTTTCTAATTTATCTTAAAGATATCTGCTTTTTATTTTCACTAATCCAAAATAAGCACATTTAACGTAGACAAGATTTTCAATTTTGTGCTGAAATTGATTGATATGAAAATCACAAGTGCTTTTACATAAATATGATAAGTACCTTACGTTTCAGATTAGAGTGTATAAATATACATATTGACAATTTTCATTTATAATGGTTAAACAAAATGGATAAATTTTGCTATCTTCAAGATTACGTTTTATGGACATAAGTCTATCAATAATCCCCTACAGACATATTGTATGTTAAAATCATAAAAATGTATGACAAAAAGAATTTAATAAAATGTCTCGTGAAATAATGTGTCGAGCAATAAAGCGACAATGGAGCTATAAAATCTGTGTCAAATAATAAATTTTCCAAGAAATAAGTCTAGACTTTATGTAGTATCGTAAGAATTTTGTAGTACCGAAATCTTTATGGAGAGGCCCACATTTTTATCTAAAATGTATATGCTTCAACTCGATGTAGAGAAGGGAAATTATAAAAGAGAACGAGTGTCTTAACACTAGGTTCTCTGGTTCCCTCTGCCTACTTTGCTATGTGCGGAATACGGCATGAAGCGAAGCAAGAAAAAAAAACTGTATATATTATATATTTTCATACATTAATGGTTAGCGTATAAGGTTTCGCTTGCAGGTATAAATGTTGCATTACCAATAATCTACATAATTTTAAAGTATTACACCTACTTCTCGCCTTTGAGCGGGATAAAAAATGTAATCCGGTGAACCCAGTGTAATCGTTCGCGTTTACCGTCTATTTTTAACCGACAGATCAAAAAAGAGGACTTTCTCAATTTGACTGTACGAGTATTTTTATGTGCGTATGTATCTTATATAACTTCTTGCTCAAGCAATTTAGATGATTCTTTTTTTATATGATAGCTAGATGCTACTGATGGTCCCATTTAAGTTAAGATGGGATCCGTCGAGTAGTTTTGGAATTATTCGTAATAATATTACTTTTGGTGGGTTTCACTTGATATTCGTTTTCTTTTGTTGGTATCTAACGTAGTTTTAAATTAAAAAAAAAAATTATACATCTCCGTCAAACTTTAATAATAAAACTTATTTAAGTTTATTGGTATATCATACTCAAATATCAGGCTTTACAAACATACATTTACAACGATTTTAATCATATTTATACAATTGATTATTGTATGAATATGATTAAAATAAAAAAATAATTATAAAAAAGTACAAAAATCCCGACAGCGTAAAACTGAAAAGAGAAATACAAGCTCAAGTAGAAAATAGAAGAAATAGCAGTCGAGACCAATTTAATATTACAGGACTTTTCGGGAAAATTTGATTGATTGAAGCATAAAAAAGATAAAGGCAAATGGTTTTGTCACCAAATTACGGAGTATTTGTCATATTTAAATTTAAAATACATCGTTTTCACATATATTGTTTATTATAATTAATACACTAATCACTACTCAGGATTCAAGTGGAAAGTGAGAAACGAAAATCTCAATAGAATGGAGTGTCTAAAAACTAGGTTATCAGGTTCCCTCTGCCTATGTGCGGAATACAGCGTGAAGCTAAAAGAAAAATTAACAAGCCAAATTTTTGAGCATAATATGTAAAGAGTTATATTAAATTTAATTTATTATTATTATAATATAAATCAAAACTTTACTTTATACTCCCTAGTAACCAAAACCAACGCGTTTGATTTATACGTGTTAATACGGAGTCATTAATTAACGTCACATGGGAAATTATGGTATTGTTCATAGAAACTATAACCGGGTTCATATTAAATAGCTGTAAGAACAGCTATTTATTTATTTATTCTTTAATAATAAATGATGAAAAATTGTTTATTAGTTATGTAGACCTTATAGACTGATTTTGTATACAGTTTACGTTTAAACTTATTTATGTGTAAAATTATCTCATTAAAATAACCTAAATGATTTTTGTATCTATAAAAAATATATTGTGTGCCTTATTTTGAGAATAAACTAAAAAAACTTTTCTTCTATTTCAAATTCAAGGACGAACAACTATCACTAAATTGTTTTGGAATTTTTCAAGTAAATAATTTAAATTTTGATAAAAAAAAAAATGATTTCAAATAAAATATACTAAAGAGTAAGATGAATATAAATAACTCGAAAACTACTCGTGATATCTTATCTAAATTTAAATGGAACCACATCAGAAGCACTGGCAATCATATTAAGAAATTCCATAAAATTGGTACACACAGTAAAAAGCTATGCGTTAACACACATCAAACAAATAGAATCGAAGTAAGAACCTCCTGCCTTTGAAATTGGTTAGTTATTTAAGGTAATATCGTATTTCAAAGGGTATCAATTCCAAGAAATATTTTAAATCATCGAATTCTAAATCACTTAAGAAGTAAATTAGAAACTTCGATAAAAGTCTATAATGTAGTCAAAAGATGGTATTTGCAAAAAAATCAATGCCTCTCAGCAACTTTTAGCCGTTGTTTAAACGTCGCTCTGACTTTATTTACCGATGCTAATGGTTTGCTTTCGGTTTGTTTTTTCAAATGATCAAATGAAATTGAAAGAGAAACTGTATATTTTATTTAGTCTTACAAAATCTTTGTGTTGGCTCGTAGTTTTTTTATAGTTTTACATATATTGTGGTACGGTGTATTTCTAAAATATTTTCTTAGGTAATGCTGAATTTATTTATTTGTACATGCCAGTACGTTGTAATAATATATTTTTGGATTTACTACTAGAAAAAGGAATAACAAATAAAGTATATTTCTAAGATTTTATGTATCTACCGATGGTATTTTGATTTTCTTAGATTCAGAATACTATATTTATATTCTCTCATACCTTGGCTTTATTACTCGCTATTAGTATTGTTCAAACATACGACTAATTACTACTACAAGAATGTGTTGAGAAGTCGCACTCATTTAGCATAAGAAAAATTAAGAAAAGTTTGAAACTTGTTAGGATATTAGAATATTACGTAAATTGTGTTGTTTTTCGAATTTTTTTTGATAAAATCTTTGGGTAGCATTGCTTTATAAATCTTTCTATAGAAAGATGCTAACAACAAAAGTTGTAGTAGCAAGCGTATAAGAATTTCAACGTAGTTCGATATGAACGTACTGGTTAATTAAATAGATCATATGGACGCGTTCCAAGAGCTGTAGATTCAAATCCTATTACGTTCAATGTTCAAACATCTAAATACTTTGGTAACGAAGGACTCATTTTCTCGCTTTGGTTTCAAGGTAAAGCGCGGCGTTGAGTTCCGCCATCCAATTTAGCACGCAATGCCTCAATTTGGCGGAAAGAACGCCAACGGAAGACCAAAGTGTCTTAACACTAGGTTGTCTGGTTCATTCTGCCTACCCTTCTATGCGCAGGATACAGCGTGAAGCTAAAAAAATATTTTTTTTAGATTAAGAAGTTTTTAAACTTGTGACGTTCTAAACAGTCACGTATAGTTAACCATGGCCGCTTGAAATAATATATTCACCAGAGTACTATTTGTGTACGAATATCTGTTGTGATCTTTTTGATGTCACTGCCAGTTATTATTAACATGTGACCGACATATACTGTTGCATACTACATATATGAGTAATAAGATGAGAAAAAAATATATGTCGTTAGACTTCAAAAAAAGGAGGAGGGTATTCTTTTTTTAATGATAGCTAGTGCTTCTGATTTGATCGTATATAAATTAAGTAGTTCCTGAGTTATTCGTAACAATATTACTGTTTTATGCATTTTATTTCTTTAAAAAAATCGCACTAATAATAAAAAAAATAATCGAAAGTTTTAAATTAATATTGAAATTGTGAATATTATTATATTCAGGTTTCTTGGTTTTTCAATCAGTTTAAAATGTTTCAAGTTTCCGATCGTTTATTCTCTTGCTGAGAAAATTGCAAGCATTACGTGGCTGTTTGAGTAGATGTCGTCGCCCACAAAGTGCTCCCTGCGGGACTCGAACCTCGGCTTGTTATTGTCGAAGGCTGGGATTGAAACCAAGTGTCGCACTCTATCTAATAACCAGACAGACATACTCGTTTGTTCATACATGTTAGAGACATAAATACTCATATAACTAAGATTTTATCCCACAATTATTATTGTAACTATTATTGTAATTTAGGTGGAAAGTGGAGAGCGGAGAGTTTGGACACTAGGTTTTTGCTGACTACTCTTATATTATTAATATTATTGCATTTATTCAGATTTGCATTTATAATATGTTAATTTACGTAACTGAATATTGAACTTTACTTATACTGAACTTAATAAAACTATGTTTTTTTTTAATTGATTAAAATCTGTTGCTTCGAAATCCTTTTCAAAACTATTTGCCAGTTGGTAAAGTCCACGTCAAATGTTTTCCTTTCTTTCCTATCAATTCTTACTCAGTTCTACCTAGCCCCTGTTGTAGGCTTTCTCTGATTACCTTGTTATATGTATGTATGTAAAGCTGAAAATAAATATTAATAATAAATATAAATATACTACACTAAGACCAATACCGATATCTGCCTTAGATGAGTATCGAACTTGGAACCTGACAGAAATATTAACTGTTAAACATACAGGCAAAATATATATAGCGCAATGAAGTCACCACGTAACTGTTTGATTGATTGATCAAAGGAATTTCGTAAAACGAAATTAAAGCAAACGTAAATAACAGAGGAAAGTTAAAATGGTACAAAAATAGCTTTCCGTAGACTATTGTCGTCAGTTTTTGTTTGTGAAGACTGTCCTATTCAAATGAATGCAAAACGTTTATAGTTTAACATCACGGCATTTCATCAAAGTAAACATGGGGACTTCCCTAAACTTTTTACATTATGATAAAATTATTTTTAGCTTGCTACGTATTATTATTCGCACCTCTTGTGATATACAAGATACGTATTATATAACTCATCAATAATTAGGAGTTGAAATCTCAGTCGTTAAAATAGTTATATATTGAAAATATTTATATTATATATCCATTCTTGCGCCGTGAGTCTGTCCGCCATCCTGATTGTAAGCGAGATAATAGCAGGCTCGATTCTTACTCGGGGGATATTTAAATTATTTTTCTTGCCATTCTAGTTAGACATAATTGAGTGGTGGTATTCCGCCCTTCAACACGCAATGTTCTGAATTGGAGCGGAGAGCGAAGAACTAAGAGTCTTGACCTTAAGTTCTTTTCTGACTACCATGGATAAAAACCGTCAATATTTTTTTAGCTTTTTCCGGTTTTTCGTTTTTGTTATTTAACACACAAATAATTTCTTAAAAAACTTGTTGAAAATTATCACTTGTCATTCTCTACCAAATATATGGAGACGCATGAAAATAAAAAAAAGAACATCATTATGTAGACACTATTATTGCCAATGACGTGACAAAGTGAAAATTTCACATTCATTTCAGTATAATACAACTGCCCTCATTATATCCATCGGCATCGTTACTATTATACTCTAGTCTATTATTTGAAATTTCTTTGTTGCCTTGTTACATATACATATAACGTATTCAAAGGACTTTTCCCTTTAAAGTTCTCCAAGGGCTATATTATTACGGAATATATTGTTATTGCGACAGTTATTGATTTGCTGTATTGTAATGCTTATTATAGATAACGCTTTCAAAAATTTAAATAGGTAATTCAAGTATCAATCACTGTAAATAATCAAGATTTCTTGATTATTTAGACACATATATTGTTTAAAAATCTGTACACGTGTCCGGATGTAAATACAAAATTTCTGTAGCATGAACTTTTATTTATTTTAATAATAACAACTGCCACGTCAATTTTAAAAGCATAATATATAATTTCGAAATAAGTATGACATTAAAATCTAGTCTGTAAAATACCTATAATAGATAGGCTTAACAAATGTAACTGCTATATGTTTTGCAAGGTTTACACTATATTTTACTAATACTTTATAAATCATATTTCCTAGGAATCCCTAAATATAGTTAAACACGCGACCATCTCGTTGATAGTAAGTGCATCTAAACACTACGAGTGAGTATCATAAATAGAGTTAAGAGGTAAGCTTATATTACCTTTTTTTTTCTCGCGAGGAATGCCTTTTAAGGGTACCCGCAGAATTGGGGACTCTCATGCCAGCAGATGGCAGCCCGGCAGAATACCCATTAAAACCTCACGGAGCTCCTCCACTAGCCGAGGCCACGGGAACGAAGTGTATGTTATCAGTAATAAAAAGAAAGCTTAAAGCGTTTTATAAATATCTTTGTAAGCTCTGGTTAGTATGCGATTTGCAATTCCGTGCTTATATATAGAGAACCGCAGTTCAAATAAGTCGATCTGGCACACAGCCAAATTACTGGCATATTAAATACTCACTTACATTTATATGAGAGCTAAAGAACTGATTGACTTATTCCCCTTTCTTTTCAGTTAAGAAAATGTGGTTATTTTAGTATGAACATCACTTGATGGCATATATTAATGATAAATTTTCTCTCTATCTTCTTTCGCTGAGGCGCAGTGGGACAGACGCTGTGTCTGATTGGTTGTGGGTTCGATTCCTACTCAGGGAACGATAGTATTAATTTTTTTGTCATTTCTCCGCGGTGTTAAGTTTTGCCACTCATCCTGCAATGTCTGCATCATGCAATCATAATGCAATCATAATGCAATCATCATACAATCATCATGCAATTATCATGCATTGTCTGTCTCATCATGTAATGCTGGGGGAAAAAGGCGAACGGAGTGTCTTGACTCTAGGTTCTCTGCCTACCCTGCTATAGAGAAAAAATTGTGAAGCTGAATATAAATAAATTTTCAGAATAACATTTGATTTGACTTCACCTTTGATTTGAAAAGAATATGAAATATCGAATATATTGTAAAGCTTCCTTATTATTGTAAGTAGCAGCTGCTGCTACACAACACTATAGCAGATCCTTTTGTGTCGTATTGAAAGGAATAACTTGAGGAATATTATTGAAATTGAAATAAATATGAATAATTTTCCGGTCATTATTCTGATATTAGAAATATACTGCGTTAGTTACGTGACTTAAAATAGGTAAAGAAAAATTTCCATTTTCTCTTTCTACCTTTTTTAGTTATATTATGTGTAAGTTGGCGGAAACCAACACCACAGTTTATTAAACTAGAGACCATCAAGGTATATCGTCGAACTGTAAACACGATTAGTTGTGGGTTCTATTCCCACTCGAGGGATTATATTAAAATTATTTTGATTTCTCCGTTCTACTAAGATTAAGCGCGGCGTTAAGTTCCACCACTCAACACGCAATATTTCGAAGTCGGGCGGAAAGTGGAGAATGAATTGTCTTAATGTTTATTTATTCCTGACTATCCAGTTGTGCGAGATAAAGTTTAAAGCGGACAATTAACCTGAAATATAATAATATTCGTAAATAAATATATTACTCTGACTGAGAATCGAACCCAATCAAATCGTAATAGGCACTTGATAACTGCTCGACTATGAACTCAATTTTAAGTCCTAAAAAGTCACTTCATTATATCTGTTCTTAAATCATCGACAACCGCAGCGCAAATGGTCTTGCCGGTCTGGCATTACTCCAAATTGGAAGCATATTACACATAGACGTAACGTATTTAGGCTATCGGTGTTCAAGTGATAGGATTTATAGCGTTTTCTAAACCTTGTCAACGATAAATTGTAAGTTAAATATAAGTTAGAAATTTATAGTATTTATATAGGAAGTTTCGAAATTTTATGTTATTATGAAAAGCTTATGTAATTTTTTTTTTTTTTACCTTCACGCTATATCCCGCATATAGCAGGGTAGGCAGAGGGAACCTGAGAACCTAGTGTTAAGACACTCCGTTCCCCACTTTCCGCCGAATTGAGGCATTGCTGAGTGGCGGAACTCAATGCCGCGTTTTGCTTTGTTACCAAAACCCAGGAAATGAAAATACTAAACTTTTACATTTCCTGGAGTAAAAATCAAACCCACAACTTGTCGCTTTTACAGTCACACACTTTTGCCTCTGAGCCACGACAGGTTTATGTAATATTGTTTATATGAATAATTTTTAATTTTAATCCTCTATACAGTTTATTATATTTTATTATATATGACAATAGAAAACTTTTATATAACGAGAGAATACCTCTTAGCATTCTCTAGATTCAGAGTAAGAGGAAATCAAAGTAGTGCCTGAGACTTTTGATTTGAGGGAATTCTTTTTTTATGGCACTTCGAACGTGCCAGTTGAGCAGAAATCACTTCTTCAATGTCACTTTGTATGGAGTAGACAGGAAGGAGGATTGATCGGTAAAAAGGAGATGATTACACTATGAGATTTTACATGTTAAAAAGAGTTCCGACAATAAAAATCATTTAAGGGGCTCTTTAAAATTCGCATTAACTATCGTCTCTTCAGTCGTAGCATATATAATATGCTAGATATAGGAAGGATTCTTATCTTACTAAATTTGAAAAGATCCCACCGTTGCCGTCTTTACAATACGCGCTAGTTACAACAGTAATTTCTAAGATATTTTGAACATCCAAAACAAAAATATCATTTTAAAAACATAATATTGTTCTTCAATTCATAAATGATCTCAAAAAATATTCAGTTTATGCCAAAACACTTTATTACATTATTTGACATTCAATTTCATTCCGTCTAACAGTTTCTTTACAAAATAAATGTGAAATTAAAAATCGTAAATCTAATATAACCGAGTTTCTTTTCTTGGGAACACAATGAGAAAAATTAATGGCGGTATTTAAGTTGTAGACGATATTATTATTTTGGCTTTTGTTTTAAATGTTGTCATAATTCAAATAGAATGGTTTGTTTTTGTATAATGTGATGTTTTTGTCTAATATATGGGAATAGGTACTAGGATTTATATTCATAGAAATAGAACTATGAGACTTATTATATTAGTGCTTTAACTGTCACGCATTTACTCCACTATTGGTGTGAAATTTAAACAAACAATTATATGTGAAAAAGGATAAAGGTAATGACTTTTTTCTTCTATTTTCATAAAAAGGCAAGATGATATTAGCTGAATTAAACCCAATGATACTTTGTCTTAATCAAATCAGAAAATAGCGCATATTTTTGCTAATAATAATAGGTTTTGTTTTATCGAAATAGGCCCGGGATTTCCAATGTAAGTGTTATAAGTGTTCACTGATTTTTACTTAACTGTGATGACGTCACGAGGCACGTTGTATATGTTTTATTTAGATTGCTGAGAACAAAAACGTGGAGTTCATGAAAATTTCGAACTCGAAATTTTTTAAAATTAATTTACGAATATAAAATTTATCAATAATTTTTTTAATCTTCAATTTTTTTTTTATAAATTTGATTTAGTAAAGATGAAGTTCCAGTACAAAAAACGTATATTAAAGCCAATTGTCATGAACCGTAACCAAATTTAATATCAATACACCCAAATAAAAATATGATAGAAATGTACAGTATACATTCGTTTCAGATTTTATATATCATAAATAAAGTTGTATATACACGCTAGGTCTTATATTAAAAACTCTTGGGTGTGAAGTATGAATTGGAAATTTAATATAAAGTTATTTGTATACAAGACTCCTTCTTTGCAACAATTGCAATTGCCTCGTATCTTTTAAAAACATATAATATATTAAATATTTTTTATGTAAATTATTTGTGTGATTTAAGCGTTTAATTTATTTTATTAATATAATAAGCACCGATCATATCAAATAGGATACAATTTAAAGCTAAAAAAGCTAAAGCTAATAGAGTAGAAGATCCTTAGCATTCCATGGATTCACTGTGCTAATACCGAGACCATAACGTTGCTCACTCTTGCTACTCGGAGCAATGCCTGGGACTCGAGGCTCAGTGTATTTGGGGACCTTAATCCCACATTTATCTACAGTAGTACAGTTGGGACGTATTTGGTTGAATGCTATACTAGAAGAAAAAATGCGATGCAAGATTGAGTGCACGTAATGTCTTTAAATATACGGAAAACAGTGAAAGGATTACTTGCCTACTATTAAAAGCTCTCGTCCTATAGTACGAAACATGGCAGACGCCTCAACATAGTAAATTACATACATACATACATAGCTTCACGCTGTATCCCGCATATAGCAGGGTAGGCAGAGGGAACCTAGTGTTAAGACACTCAATCCCCACTTTCAGAGGAATCGAGGCATTGTATGCTGAGTGGCGGAACTCAACGCTGCGCTTTGCCTTGTTACCCAGACAAACAAACCCAGAAAATGAAAAATTCCGTTTCCTAGAGTGGGAATCGAACCCACAACCTGTCGCGTTTACAGTCGCACGCTTGTGCCTCTGCGCCACGACAAGCGTTAAAAAAATTATAAAGTATATTCCATAAACTTAGCAATAAAAACATAGCACTTTTGCGTTTAAAAGCTTCCAAGTTAAATTTCTAATATTTTTTTCTCTAAACGAGTCCATTTTTTTGTCCGTATAGTTTTTGTAAACAAATGCTAGTGTCGTTAAAGATATAATCCATGATATACCACAAGTTACGTCGTTAAAGTAACTCAGCGAGACTCAGCCATTCCCCACATCTGTATGAGCGCTCTTATATCACCTTTATGTGACCCGTGATTTAAGATCTACTATAGTCTGCGAAAAATAATGAATTATGCATTAGTTTATTTATGCATTGAGAAATAAATCATTAATTTTATTATCTTCACATAGGCTATCGTTGCACAGTGGGAAACCGACTGATTGTAAATGGGATTTGTTGTGGGTTCGATTCATATTTCGGGGAACGATTATATTATATAAAAAATATTTTCGTTTTCTGCTCTTATAAGACGAAGGGTGGCGTTGATTTCCGCAACTGGACACAATATATCTATTATTCGAGTGAAAAATGGAATACAGAGTGTTTTGACATTGGGTACTCTCTGGCTAACCTACTATGCGGGAAGCTAAAAAAAGATATCTTGCATCGCAAATCGTTCCATTCTTCATTTCTGTACTTTAGAACCAATAAAATTATGATGGGTAACGAAACCCAAAACTACAGCTTATCAAACCAAAACTAAAAAATAAAAATATTTCAGATATATGTAAACATATCCTAGGTATACGAGAAAACGTAAAGCATAGGTGCCAAAAGACATTTAATTAAGTATTTTTTTAATTCTACTACAATTTATTTTACATATTATCTATTTTAATTGATATAATTATATATTTCTAAAAGAAACAAAAAATAAAAGGGTACGAGCATCCATTTGTCAAATTTGCAACTAATAAATCACCGAGGAAACAAACGACTGAGCTACATATTTAAGTAAACCGAACATACTAAGAACCATTTAAACTATCGTAAAAACGTTAAAACGAAAGCAATGAAAGCATGTTTACACATACTGTCTATCGAAAACAAAATCACATATAAAAAGCCGTGAATCTCTCATAAAACTTATTATTGCAGCGTTTAAAATTCCAAGAGCTTTTAGAATTAATCACGTAGTTAAAGTGATGTCAACATTCAACAGATTATACAACTGGTTTAGTTTTGAGATGAAAATAAAAAGGCGAATTCTGAAAATATATTTTACTATCTAGTAAATTTTAAACTTATATAAATTAATCGTTATTTTATGACTAAAATTTATTTTTCAATTCAATTCTTCTATATTCGTTTAGTAGTTTTTGCGAAAAAGAGTAACAGACATCCATCATATCCACAAAGTTATAATTTGAACGAATTTTATTTAATTTTTCCTACTTGTGTAGAGCTTTTAAGCGTAGAGAGAGTTCTTTCACTGTGAATTGATTTGTGTGGTGTATCAGGGGTGAGCAAAGCTTTTTTAGCAACGGGCATATGCCCGTAATATGGATATCCATATTATGATATTTTTAGCGGGTTAAAAAACATATATTCTTTTGGGTGGCCACATTTTTAATAATATTTACAATTATATTCATACTATAAACATTAGATAGAATAATTAAGACTTTATCAATAAGAGATAACCGACTTCAAATAAAATACACTTAAAATTGCCATTATTACGAATAACTAAAATACTACTCGCATGCATGAAGAGGCTTAATGACTGTGGACGAGGCGAAAGAGGTATGCAGGGACCGTAGTGTTTGGCGCTCCGTTCTCTCTGACTACCCCGCAAGAGATAAAGCGTGAAGTTAAGTAAGTAAGTACGCTTTTTTAAAGTAGGTAAAAATAAGCAGTACTCAGCACGAATGTGAACCCACTATCTCCGGCCTACTTGAAAAGTAAAGCGGCATTGTAAAATGATAAAAGTTTTCCTTTCATTCTCACAAAACCCCTTGTAAGATAAATTGTGCACAATTTTCCAGCTGGTAACGATTTGCTATTTTTCAAACATTTTTCACAGGATTACTGTAACAAGGTTATCGAGTAATGGAGCGTTTATTTGTATGGATATCATTATTTTTATATACTACGTACTATACTTATATATGTTTTGATGTTCCATTCATTTTAACTGATTTAATTCATATCGCGTCTGCTCTTGAAGTTATTACTCTAAAATACATATCATTATTATTTTTTTTTTAATTTTAACGCCTGTCGTGGCGCAGAGGCAAAAGCGTGCGATTGTAAACGCGACAGGTTGTGGGTTCGATTCCCACTCCAGGAAATGGAATTTTGCATTTCCTGGGTTTGGTAACAAGGCAAAGCGCAGCGTTGAGATCCGCCACTCAGCACGCAATGCCTCAATTCGGCGGAAAGTGAGGAACGGAATGTCTTAACACTAGGTTCCCTCTGCCTACCCTGCTATATGCGGTATAAAGCGTGAAGCTAAAAAATATTTAAAATATAATTTAGAAAAAAATTACGTATAAGATTTTAATACATACATACATACATAGCTTCACGGTGTATCCCACATAGCAGTAGCACATAGCAGCAGTAGGCAGAAAGAACTTGAGAACCTAGTGTTAAGACACTCCGTTCTCTTTCAACAATTCCGTTCCCCACTTTTTGCTGAATTGAGGCATTATATATAAATTAAAAAATATACATGATTCTATTGTATATAAATCAGAAACTAAGTTAGTTTTAAGCAGTGCAAGCTTTCGTTTATGTTATGACTTTATAAAGTTAAAGAGAGAAGAGTTAGTTTGTCCATTATAATATTTTTAAAGATACGATAAGCTCTATGAGAACCTATAGCTTAATTGATCAGAATGCTTGGACGAATTCTAGGAGACGTGGGTTCAAATCTCACTACTATAAACGTAATAATTTTATACGTTTTTAAAGTCAGTATCTAAAAAATCTATAATATGTGAAGCAAAAACTTGGGCCCCATTTTACGAAAATTAAGCGGACGGAGGATCATGAACATGAACACTTATAGTTTATATATAGAAGGTATGCAGAATGCCATATTTATTTTATTTTTAAATAATGCATATAAAGTATATTTAATTAATAAAATAAATGTTACACACACTTAAATAAATGTAATGTTACACAAACTTAAATAAATGTTACACACAATAAAATAAATGTCACACACACACATGCGTTTGACATCCATGTTTATAGAGAGTGACACACACTATTCTCCATCTCCACTTATTTTTTTGACATTTCACAGATTTAATAATATATTAACGCCTGTTGTGGCGCAAAGGTACAAGAGTGCGACAGTACACGTGACAGGTTGTGTGTTCGATTCCACTGCAGGAAATGTAAAAGTTTATTATTTTAATTTCCTGGGTTGGTAATAATCCAAGCCGCGGCGTTGAGTTCCGCCACTCAGCATTAGATACAGCGTGAAGCTAAAAGAAAAAAATATATAACAAATGAATAAGAAAATCCTAATAATAAATAACTTCATTCTTCACTCTTCTATTGATATCATGATAATTTAAAATGAATACAAGAAGTATATTGTGTAACACTTACACCCACAAACATCAAAATAAACTCCAGATACGAAAATAAGCACAATACCTTGCGCATAAAAGGTAATTACCTTTCCTTAGCAAGTCGGTCAAAAGCTTATTTAATGAAAAGCATACACATAAACGTTTCGCTGAAGCTACACAAAAGGCACACGATTCAAAGCAATAACTTGTTCGTGAAACAAACAAAAACAATACTGAGCAGTGAATAATTAAAACGGGCTGAATTTCTGCAAGTTAGTTTACGCATCGTTAGTTGTTTCTGAATTATATACATATTTTTTGAACGAGTTCCTTTTTTGTGGTATTTCTCTTATATTTTTTTGTACATGTTTTGGATGCTCGTCATAGATGTTTAAAAAAGTTGATTCACTCTTTATCCCGCTTAGCTAACTACTCTAAGTTAAAGAGAACCTAGTGTCAAAACACTCCGTTTGTCGCTTTTTGTTTGATTTAAGATATTGCGTTTTATGTGGCGGAACTCAACATCGCGCTTTGTCCTACTAGGATGGCCTAATGATATCTAATAATTATAATAATTTAATAATAACGTCTGTCGTGGCACAGAGGCACAAGCGTGCGACTGTAAACGCGACAGGTTGTGGGTTTGATTCCTACTCTAGGAAATGTAAAAGTTTAGTATTTTCATTCCCTGGGTTTGGTAACAAGGTAAAACGCGGCGTTGAGTTCCGCCACACAGCATAAAATGCCTTAGTTCGGCGGAAATTGAGCTGCTATACGCGGGATACAGCATGAAGCTAATTATAATAATTTCTTGAGTGGAATCGAACAGTTTATAGATTCCCATCAGCTTAAAGCAACTTCTATACATAATTTATACTGTAGCGGAATTTGAACCTATCTACGTCTTGGTTAGGGTACAAAGGTGAGCTACTTAAGCTAAACGGCTACATCATTTTTATAAGGTTATTTTTGTTGTCAACACCTCTATTTCTATAGAAAGATTTTTATAAAGTTTTGCTACACAAAGATTGTTTGGAAGAGGATTATCTAGCGAGGGAGCTCACCGTTTGCTTTATTATTCTATAATATTTTAAGGTACTCTTCGCATACACCACTACTTATTGTTAATAGTATAGATAGTATAGTAGTAGTATATCGATATATCAATACGTGAAACAAACACTTTGTACCCCTCTTTATGAAAATTACGTTTTCAGATTTCGCATGAAAGTTGCCACACTTATAGTTTATATAGCGAAGAAGTGCATAATGATAATATACCTTGAAACAAATGGATTAAATAATGGATAAAAAATATATTAAATTAATAAAATAATTACATCTATGTTTATATAAAGTGACATATACTAGGCAACGTATTGTTATAATCAACGGGGGAACTAGTATATTGAATTTCACACTACTCCTTTAAATTAATTAATAATTAAATTTGAAATCTACAATCAATTTCCAAGAAATTTTAATATAATATAAAAGAAATTATTTTAATGGACTTGAAATGAGTTTTGGATTAATCCCAAATTATTCAGAATTATCGTTATAATAACTGCTTTTAATGATACAGAAACTCGAATGAAAATTTAATTAAATAGTCTTTACGTCCAGGAATTAGTATTCAATCCGCTACAAAAGTTAAAATCAATTAAGCTACAAGGCGAGGAAAAACTTTTATTCAATTAATATAGTTTTGTTTGTGTTTCATTACTAATTTGAGCCATTGTTGTGTGCCTAAAATTACAAGATGTATATAATGGTTCTTGGTTCAATTTTTTATTGGGCTTTTAATTGAAATTATTTTATAATGATTTCTAGAACTATCATTAGTTCATTTTTAACAAGTATCTTGTAGCCTATATCTTTTCACATATAGTTAGGTAGAGAGAGGAGCGCGAACAGTGGATTAATCGTTAATGCGCCTTTTAAAGGAGTCCCTTAAACCTACACTTGGGTCGTAAGTCGGAGGCACTCCAAACACCTCTCTCTGCTACGCCATGCCCACGCGGCCCAGCACCCGTACGGTGAACCTGTGGATTGCTTAGGGGTTGAGAACTGTTATGTATGTCTTCCATACTAAATGTTTCAAAAAATATTGACAATGTTAAAATTACCAGAAAATACCGTTCCATTTAGCGTTGTGCCTCTGCGCCGCTAAGCCTATGATGATAAGCCGAAAAAAAAGACCTAAATCTATATAAATAATTTACAAACATACTACAATACTGATTTACGTACATAGTTATATAATTATCTCAAAGAAAATTTAATTACAGACAGGCGTGCTTTATTATAACCAGATGCACTTTACTGCATTCTTTGTTCCACTCTTGATTTTATGAGTACTTGGAATATCGTTTCAAAATAAACGATAAGTTATGTACCATTATGTGTTTCACTTTAATTTTACTTGGTTTTTTAATTATATTACTTATCTTTATTATAATAAATTCTAATCTATACGCCGTAATTTACTGAATAAACAAACATATGTTGAATACAAATATTTAGCTACCGAAGTAGCACTCAAATATCGTATACACAAGTAATCATTAGAAGCCATCAATCCTCTTTTAAAACGGTAAAGGCAGAGAGAACCTAGTGTCAAAATTATCTGTTCTCGTTACCTCAATTTATTAAGAGACATTGCATATTGATTGACGAATATCGTCACCACAATTAGATTTACTTAAAAATAACATTAATTTACCCTTTCCTCCAAGTGGGAATCAAACCCGCAATCATTGCTTGCACACTGCCCCACTACGCCACAATGGCGTAAGAATCTCGATACAATTTGTATAATTAGATGCCATTAGCACAAACAAGTTAATGGGGTCATAACTTTTATGAGGAGATTCAAATCTTTTCATGAACCGTTTACAAATACTGTATTCTATAGTATTAAATAAACCTTATTTTATGATTTAAATTATTATATTTTACGGCACACCTTAAATGTTTTACATTAAAATTTTATATCATTCCTTATCGCACCATTGACGTCTGAATTGTTATTCTCTGTTTTGAGTGATGCTTCACTAAAAGTTTATGATGAGTCACTGGGGAGTAAAGCCCCAAGGAAAGTAAATAGTATTAAAAAAAGCAACAATAACTTTAACGGCTTTATAAATGGACAAAATCCGGTCCAGTATAATATTTTGTCATGTTCTTAAAGAAAAAAATCCTAATTTCAGCAGTATCTCTTATTGGATAGGGGAAGACCTTAGTTAACCTACAAGAACACAGTATCGATGATACTTGAGGAAGGACACGTAAAAAGTGCGAGGACCTCACGGAGGGCGTGTATGGAGAAATTGATGACTGTGGGCGAAGGGAAAAAATATACAGGAACTGTAGCGTTTGGCGCTTCTTTCTCTGACTAACATACCTTGCTTTCAAGCTTCTATAAAATCATCTCATGCTGTAATACCATAATATATATCTATATTTAAAATAATTTATACGATATCATATTTTTTTATTTTTATTGACGTATCTTTTATAAGCTTATATTGACAAACAAACATACACAGTGTAAGTGGATGCAATAATAATATTTGAGTTCATTTTTTAACCGATGGCCGCTCGCCAGTGCTTTGGAAATAGTGTGGTGCGGGCACATCTGCAGGCACGTCGTTAAATTTAATGACACAAATAACTTCAAACTACAACATTGTACACTAAAAACCTATAAATATTGACATTTTCGGCTTTATTACGTTTCCTTTCCGTTTTAACATTTTAGCCTACTATGTTATCGTCAAGTGTACATAATATTTAAATGCATATGCGTATATAAATGATATTTGACAAAAAGTGATGTGAATCGGCGTTGAGTTCCGCCACTCAACACGTAATGCCTCAGTTTGGCGGAAAGTGGGGAACGGAAATGTTGAAAGAGAATGAAGTGTCTTAAACTAGGTTGTCTGGTTCCCTTTGCCTATCCCGCTATATGCGGGATACAGCGTGAAGTTAAAAAAAAACAATACATTTTTCTACAGTTCATAACTTAACAAATATAGTAAACTTATCTTATATGTAAATTATCGTTATGTTATAACCAAATTACGCAAAATCTTTATAAATTATAGCCTATAAATCTTTATAATTATATGTAAAAAAAATAAGTGACTGAATAATTTCTAATAGAAGTCACTCAAAAGTTTGTCATGATACTTTCTCATAAGATTCTTTATAGCTAGAGGGCTTAACTTAGAAGGTATTATCATCTTTTTTTTTGATGTTAGGTTATACATAGACATTAGTCACGCAACTTTGTATTTACAAGACTATACAAAGAGAGTCGATTCTGTCAAATCTATATATAAATACGTGAAGCGAAAACTTTGGATCCCTTTTAACGAAAATTACGAGGACGGAGGAGCATGAAACTTGGCACACTTATAGTTGATATAGCGAAGGAGTGCACAATGGTAATATTTTTTTTAAATTATGCACAAAAAGTATATTAAATTAATAAAATAAATGTTACACACACTACCATGGCTTGACATCCATCCATACACAAAGTGACGTATACAGTACTAAAGACAATGCATTGTTAATGCATCAATAAGTACACTAGTTATATTAAATGAAACTATTTTAACCCGATTAATCATAATCGTAATATATTTTAGTATCCGAAAATACATTTTTTGAAACCCGACGATTCGAACTCTTTACAGTAGTCCGTGGTCACAGGTAGACTCAGACTCAGTCTAAATTAGTTTCAAGTGAAATAGTTTCATTTAATATGTGTAATAATCGCGAAAATCAAAGAGCTCATTAAGTCAAATTAAATGGGTATTTGAATAATAATTATAGACTTTACATATACGATCAAATATAATATTGTTCGCGTACGTAACTAAACACTTTTGGTTCCCCATACGTAAACCTTCTACAAATTTATATCGCAGCACATATATACTTAAATCACAAATTACTAACACTGAATATACCAGCATTGAATATAGCACACTACCACTGAACCCTGTGTTAGTGGCAGTATTATACACAACCGATTTATGTATATTCATAGCGTCATCGAATGATAACCCTACTACATCACAAAAATGTAATGTACTTATACCAATATATATTTTACATATTTATGTAGGCCATCGTGGGTTGTATGTTATGTGTTCGATTTCCACTCAGGAGAATGATTTAGGTATATTTGAATTAATTTTATTTTCTTCCTCTAGTACGACAATATGCGTAGTTGAGTTTATGTCTCGACTTTGAGCGTGAAGGTGATAACGAAGTGTCTTGACACTAAGTTCTTTTTGCCTATCCTGCTCTGTGGGAAAAAGCGTGAAGCTGATTTAAAAAAAATATACCTAAAGTCCAGTCCAGTTCCCACTAAATAATGCAAAAATAATCTTTAAAACTTACTACACTTCGAAATATTAAATTGTTCGTATACATTGCAATCGGTTTATAAGTTTGGACTTTGGAGTGCCTTTGCGTGTATTTTTTTAACTTTCCCTCACCTGTAGTCAACTAAAAGTATATCTCAATAAGACATCGAAAAAAGAACATATTTCACTTCCGTCCCCCGGGTCAATGATTAATGGATACCCAGAAAACACGCTACAGTGAATTATCTAACACACACCGGAATAACAAATAAACTTAGATTGCTTAAAAACACTCTTGACCCAATGCTGAACACTTATTAGTTGAATGTAGTCGGTTCATATCTTGTCAGATAAAAAAATATTGCATAAAAAGTTATTATGTACCGTTTCAGTAACATAACAGTAGTTAAAAGGTCTAGCCGGATAAGCTAAAAAATCTGCACTGGAGTGTAATGAATTGATTTTACCATTTTAATATTGCGTGTCATCTAAAATTGCGACACACTTAATTTTGTGTCCTCTGCGAGGGCGCAGGAAGGGAACTATGGGGGTTACAACCCTTAACAAAAAAAGTTAATTTTCTCAGTATCTATAAAAGATATCTTTATGAAATTTACACTGAACATTATTATGTAAGAGTTCAATATAATATATTTTTTACAGAATATTTGAAAAGATTTAAATACTGGAAAACTAGAAGTTAGTTTTTTGGGGATAATTGTTTATGCCAAAATAATGCCCTGAATTGACACCTAATAAAAAATATATCATATTTATCCATTAGTGAGCCATCTTATTTTTAAAGTTTCGAAAAAAATTCGGTGGAACAATGTTCAACACAGTAAAAACCGCGAACGTAGTATCAACTCTCTACATATACGAATATGCTGTTAACATCTAGGGACTTTTTTAATATATATTGTAATGTCATCATTTTTATATATTTACTCTAGCATAATATTAACTAAAAAAACTATTTAAAAAGTAAATTGATGGGACAAAATGATTTGCTGATTATGTATTGAAGCTTTTAAAATTCTATTAACGAATGATAACATCAAAATAAAAATCGTTGAACTTATATATTGGATTTTAAAAATATTCGTATTATCGAAAAAAACTTTTTCATTTACTTTTATGTTTTAGTTGCATACATAGCAGAGTAGATAGAGAGAACCTAGTGTTAAGACACTCCGTTCTCCTCTTTCCATCCGATTCGAGAAATTACGAGTGAATCGTTGAAACTCAACGACGCGCTGTGTCTTACCAGAACGGAGAATTGAAAATAATTTAAGCACAATCATTGCCTCGAGTGAGAATCGAATCCACAACCAATCGCATTTACAGTCAAACGATATCCCACTGTGCCACGATGGCCTCTTTTTCAATAATTTCAATAATTACAATAAATTTCGAAAAACGCTTTATATTCGATGAATAATATTGTAATTAAGCTTTTAAGTATCGCTATACAATGACATATAATCAAAATGATAGTCTACATGTGTACTTGTTAATAAAAGTGACAAGTATTATCTGTTATTTCAAAATACATCCCATTATTTAAATTTTATCATTTATTCGACGTTTTCGCGGAATGGGGCTTTATCTCACTGTATAAGAGTATAAGTGTAAATTATTATTTTAAAATGTATTAATTTCCCTGGTATGTTACAAATAATTGTACTTAAAAAATGTTTATATATTTTTTATTTTGTTATTTGTAGACTAGTCTCTATAGTAGCTGGATAGTACAGCACGGAAATACGTAAAGCTTAAAAAAAATTGATGGCGGACTGAGCATATTAATACACTCAGGAGAACTTTACTTATATTTAAAATATTTTTATTTCGCTAGTTTTTATGTAACGCTTGTCGTGGCGCAGAGGCACAAGCGTGCGACTGTAAATGCGATAGGTTGTGGGTTCGATTTCCACTCCAAGAAATGGAATTTTTCATTTCCTGGATTTGGTAACAAGGCAAAGTTGAGTTCCCCCACTCAGCATCCAAAGCTATAATAATAGCTCTATTCGGCGGAAAGTGGGAAACAGAGTGTCTTAGCACTAGTTCCCCTCTGCCTACCCTGCTATATGCGGGATACAGCGTGAAGCTATGTATGTATGTAGTTTTTATTTGATTAAAACGTAGCATTGAGATATAATAAACATTGTGTATAAAATGGCGTAGAAGCTAAATTATCTTATCTCTCTTATCTCTAGGCTAACTAAGCTGCAAATGAAATTTACTCATAATAATAATAAAACATATCAGTGAGATTTTCTGTGATAACGTACTTTTTTCGATAATTAATTTTTTTTCATTTCAAAAATTAATTTATTAATACTTACGCAAACATAAAGTAAAATATTATATAATAGGTAAATATATGTATATATTCGACAGCATACAAAATGTATCACCGTTCCATTAGTATAATTATGCAGTTTCCATATTAAGCCGCAGTTTACACTGTAGCGTAATGACCTATATACATGTACTTTGAAACTCTTGAGACTCCAAAGGTGGAATGTAAAGGTTTAGTCTAAGAAATATACTTTTACCGTATATGAGTGTAATTTAAGCTTTGAAAATATGATGAGATATAGCTCTATAAAGCTAAAATTGTTTTTTTTTTTTGTTTTTTCTTATATTTACGATTTTTTTTTATTTCTTCATTTTGTGGGCAGAGAGAGTTGTCACTTTAATTTACATTTTTTACTCATAAAGAGCCCTTACTGGTAGACTGTGGAATTCAATGATATATCCAAATTTTTATAGATTTCTAAATATTTTTAATACTATGCATGTGATTTAACACTTTTGAAAATCTTAACAATTCCTATTTTTATGTGAAACAGAAAAATATTTACGTATTAAACCTTATAATACAGACGTGTATATATGTTTTACTGCCTCATGAAAATGTCGTCATATAAGAAACATGGAAAGAATAATATGTTGTTTTATTCAAATAAACATTAGAATGACAATTACTTTTGAATCATGAAATAAACGTAAAACTAAAATAAAGCTTCTAAACTATATATTGAATTACTTTCTGCTAAGCCATAACTGTTATGGTCCAAATGTAATATAAAAAATATGTTTACTTTACTAAATTGCATTATTGAAAAAATATTCTATTTTTAGCATATAAAAGATTATTTTTAAGAATATTACATATATTCGTATTTATGATTACAAAAGGATACAATAATTATATTTAACGTGTGTATATTTTTATTTTCTGTGTAATAAGCGCCCTAGCTGTATGGCCTTGTTTGGTTTGATGATTTTGTTCAAACGATTGCATTGAACTATTAAGTAATAAAAAATATTATTGAGTATCTTTTTTATTTGAGATGGTAATAATATATAATATTTGAAAGTGACGAAAAACACTATTATTACATAAAAAAACAATCTTTTCTATCGTAGAGTACGAAGCATTTTAAAATACCAGATACTTAAAAATTATCGTAAATAAAATTACTTTTTTATATAAGATCGTTTTTAGTCTTTTTATTTTTTTTCATTTGTGGCAGAGCGAGTCTTGAGTTTTAAATTTCTTATACATATACCTAATGTGAGCCTATATCTACTTTTAAGTAATGTGAATCCGAGTCCCTTTAGAGTCCTAATTGGTTATTGTTATTATATTTAGCATCATTTTTCAAATTTACTCTGAATAACCTTTATTCTACAAAGGCTAGGTGATGCCCAAACGAGTTTTGAATATTTATATCTCATTTAAAGAATGAAACACACCAAGTTCACCAATTTATATAATCCTTAAGAAAAACAGATTTTGTTTTGACATGGTCTCGTCATAGTAATGGGTCGTTTTTACGAGATCTAGAAATATCTTATTAAGTCAAGTCAGCTAGAAGCTTTCCCGATGATTGGCTTGAATATTTTATGGCCATCACTCGCTCTGTACTAGTATGAAAAACATTTTTAAGCTGTGGACGGAATGTTATTACTTATAGATAAAGGATAGTATACCAGTTATATTATTAGTATATTGTTTTCATAATTTTTCTCGCATAACAGGGTAGTCAAAGAGAACATAGTGGAAAGACACTCCGTTCTCCACTTTCCTCCCAAAACCAGGGCATTGCTTTGTCTTGCCAAAGAGGATAAATAAAAATGATTTATGTATAATAAATCCAACTTGTGGTGAATTGAATCCACAACCAAAATCGTTTACAGTCAAACGCTGTCCCTCTGCACAACGATAGCTTCAATATTATGTACAGACACAAACAATAAATATATCAATTGCTAGGAAATTGCTACGGAAATGGTCCAACGTAGCACCGCGCTTTGTTTTACCAGAGCAGAAAAATGAAACTAAGTAAAAAAAATCTTATCATCCATCCTGGTTCGAACCCGCAACCAGTTGTATTTACAGTCACAGAGTGTCCTACTGCACCAAGGCGTCCTCTAATATGAATAAAGCAAATAAATCTGACTAACACGAAATTAGCTTATAAGGTACATACATACTACGAGTACATTTATATAATTTAAGTAACTCGATCGAAATGCTAATGGCTGCCAAGACTGTTATTTAGAAGGAGTGAGTGGCTGCTAACCATAATGTTTTGGGGATAATTGTTAGGTGTCGAGTTTCTTATTATATGTACTATAGTAACATATTTATTACTAATATAGTGTTACATGACATTAAAATTTATTAAAGTTTAAAGACTATATCTAGGTTTTCGATATTTTTTGTTGGGAAGAAACTAATAAATTTAGCAAGAAACCGAATTAATATTATTTACATATAGATACAGATAAAAGAAATAAAGTAAATAAAAATTATTTAAATATGATCTTTACACCGAGAAGGAATCGAACCCATACAATCGCGTTGACAATAAGTCCCACAGCGACATGACGCCACGATCTATCGATTAATCAATCGATGGATATATTCAACACAAAAGTCACTATTGAGTTCATAGAGGTCAATGTTGATGACGTATGACTGTAAAAGCGATTTATTACCGGTTCGATTTCCACTCGGGGGAAAGACCAATATAAAATATTTTTATTTCTTTGCTTTGGTAAGATACACCGCAGCCTTGAATACCGCCTCTTAAAACGCAATGTCTCAAGTTCGGGAGGAAAGCAATGAACAGTGTCTTATCACTATTTTCTCTTTGACTATCCTGCTCATATCAATTATTTTGTTTCAGGTGACGAGTTCGTGTATAGAGACCCGTGGGGCGGAATCAGTCTCATGTTTGCGGCGAATCAAACAACGAAGACGTTGATGCCTAATACTACATTTGTAAGTTTAATTATGTTTGAAAATTGTTAGTTTTCTTTTGAATAGTAAAAACAGTGAAATAATACCAAGTAAATATAATAAAAACATCTTAGGCAACATTTCTTATACGAGAGCTTTATCTGCGTAACAGGATAGTCAGAGATAACCTACTGTCGAGATACTAAGTTAACTTCGTTCTTTAATGTCTACATAATTTATGTTACCATTTAAAGTAGGCTGATACAGTTTCTATCTCAGATTCTCATTGCATAGAAAGATAATTTACTAAATTCTGCTCTATTTATCAATGGCTAAGCCGCATATTGAATGACACCCAATTATTACCAACCAAATTTATATTAAGACAAACATCTGTATGACTACTAACATTATAAATGAGAAAAATTCACGCTAAAACTACTAAATCGATCTAGATGAAACGTTACAGTAATGTAGCTTAAATATCAAAGGAATGAATAGGCTATAATTTATAAAGATTTTGTATAACTTTACCACAATATAACAATAAGTATCTAGTTCACTATATCGTTTTCCTTCTACGAGACGTCTGTGTCTTATAGCCCCAGAGCCCAGGACGGTCAGACTTTCGTCATTCCATAAAAGTTAAAAGTGTTTTGGGGATGTGGGCTGGGTGGTAATGGATGACGAGATTTCTAACTACTATTTTATTCACTTTTACTATCTGTTATCTGCGTAAGTAACTACAACCCAAATTCCATACTTGTTAATCGTTCTTACCTCTGCTAGAGACATCCACAGAAAATTTTTAGTTTTCATAGAATGACGAATGCTTGACCATCTTGAGCTTGGTATCCGTATTATTAACTAAGGCAAGACTTGAAGAAAGTACATACAAATTCTTCATTATTTACAAAAAAGTTAATACCGCAAAGTTGCCGAAACTTGTAAACGCTTAAAAATAATAAATCTCTTTTCATCATGTCATTACGAAATGTTCAATTACAAAACGTTACAAAATTAGGGATAAAAGCGGACAAAAAGTGGATAACCTCTTCAACTTATAACTCTGAAAGGTTATGAAAGGCCAAAAGACTCGACCCTACTCCAATAAGGAACAAACGTATTTGCATAAAATATTCAATGAAATGAGTTTCTCCATACTTTGTTTTTATTAAAATACAATCGTTTTGGTTATTTAGATGTGTAAATACAAACAAAATAATTGTTTTCCGGTTTTAACTAACATGATACATTTGCTTATAAAAGAGTTAAGCAAGTGTAAGGCAAATAAATAAAACAAAACGTTAAAAATATAAAACATTTTTTTATATGTGTTTTATTTAAGTTTTTAAGAAATGTATTTTATTATTCTTATTCTCTACCTTTATAATAGTTTTTTTATCGCGATCTAGCTTTTCTTAGATGTAAAAATTCTTTTGTTAGTCACTTTGTAACTGATAGATAAGGTATAGCCAAAACTGTTGGGCTCAGACTGAAATTTGAAGTTTGAAGTTCCTTGGAGAGTGCAAGAAAGTACTAAGAGAGTGTTTACCGAAATTACTACGAGAGTGGGAAAAAAGTGTGATTTTATCTACCAAAATCGATAGAATGCAAATAGTAATTGGATCATTTAAATAAAAACACAGTATTGATAAAAATGGAAATAAGAACAAAACAGTTACAGGCAACCATTAGGTAGGTACAAATAATATTACTAGGCATTACTCCTTTTCCGTTCAATTCTCCTTTGTGTGCTCTCCATACAACATGACATTGGCGAAGTGATTTGAACTAAACTGGCATGTTCGAAATCCCATAATTAAAGAACTAACTGGCTAACATTATTTAAATTCAAATTTAATAAGCTTATGAATTGTCGAATGAACATAAAGCTAAAATCGACACAGATGGCAGTACTGCTAAGGATATTCGTCAAGGATCTCAACAGTTGTTTGTTTCAAATAGAAAAGTTACAAATTTAATATTTAGTGCAATGGTAGCTAGCCTGCATGAAATTCAGATGATCTTAATTCTACTCATTATATTTCTTTTAAATATTATTTGATTTTGTCTGTAATAAGTTTAACTTATTAGTATAGTTTATTTGCAAGTTTATAATATGATCGTACCAAACAGGCAAAAACTAACATCCGACTACTACCGATACCTATTATTCTATGATACCGATGAAGTCAAGAACTCCAGTTCTCGAATTAATTATTTTAACAAATAAGAAAATCAACTTTAAATAAAGTGTACTAAAATCTAAAACGATTACGAAAAACTCCAAAACTATCGTTAGATCTTGATAAATTTAAATGGGACCACATCAAAAGCATATAGCTAGCTATCGTACAATAAACGGTAGCACACATAAAAGAAAATACAGTAGAATTGTGAACCTCTTTCTTTTTTTGAAATCGGTTAAAAAACACTGCGTAAGAAGTTTATATTCAAATATCGTACACATCGGCTTTACGTCTTTCCAAGCGGAAAACTTGACGAATTCAATTATTACAATGATATATTTCGATTTGAAGGGATTCTTTATATTTTACGTGAGACATTTGTAACTGAGGAAATGATTCTCGAATTTAAATTTTATTTTTTTTAGAAATACGGCGTTAAGTTACCCTACTTTATGCGCAATGTAAAAATATATCAGAAAATGGAGCACGCGGAATAGACGAGTATATGTCATAATAATACTCTCGGGAGCCAAGATGGAGTGTCTGCAATTTAACCAAGAAGAAGCGTGAATTTGATAATGACTTTCTATTCCATATTTTATTACACTATTATATTATAACTGAAGGAAAGGTTCCGCTATTCGGCACACAATGCCTCAATTCGGCGGAAAGTTGGGAACGGAAATATAGAACGGAGTGCTTTAACTCTAAGGTTCCCTTTGCCTACCCTGCTGTGTGCCGGATACGGCGTCAAGTAAAAAAAAACTATAAATATATATTTTTTTATTACGAGTAATAAGTAAATACACAAATTATATATTGTCTCAGTCTTCCCTATATACCTATATGTTTGTCTCTTTTTAGTGTCGCTTTTACGTTACATCAAGTTCAAAATCACAATAATTCTCAAGAAATTTCACTTCAATATTAACAAACTATATCAATATTCAGTCAGGGGGAAAGAAACCAATTATATTAGCATCTGTTGACCTTCTTCGAGGCAGTGACAAATCGTTTTCTTGAATTAATTAACGCCAGCTTAGCTTCGACAGGGCGGTATTAATACTTATTAAGTTATATGGGTTTTTTTAACTCTACGTTAGTTAGATGATCTATTAAATTGTTTTCTGTAGAAAGAATTTAATATTACTAGTGTCCCCGTTGATGCGTTAGCAACGCGTTGCCTAGCAACCTATATGTCACTTTATATATGGATGTCAAACCATGGTAGTGTGTGTAATATTTATTTTATTCATTTAAAAGGAAAGTGGGAAACGGAATTGTTGAAAGAGAACGGGGTGTCTTAACACTAGCTTCTCTGGTTCCCTCTGCCTACCCTGCTATATGCGGGATACAGCGTGAAGTTAAAAAAAAAGAGAAAAAAATATATATTATGCAATATTATAAAAAAATAATTAGCATTGTGCACTCCTTCGCGATATAAAGTATAAGTGTGCCAAATTTCATGCTCCTCTTTTTATTAAAAATTTTCCTAAAAAGGAGTACAAAGTTTTTACTTACCGTATTAATATATAGATAAATAAGATTTTAATTAAAAAAGAAAACCAATGTTTACGTCTAACTATAACGAAAAACATATATTGATTCCCCAATCAGTACCACCAAGTTAAACCAAGTGGTAATAAACACTAAATTTAATTAATGATTCTTTTAAAACAGTTTAATTAATGATTTTTCCAAAACTTTCTTATATTCTTCTACCTATACTAATATAATAGTAGAGTGACAAAAAATATTTGATTTTGCATGAATAACTGGTCTTTATCAAAAAATAAAGATATAAATAAAAAATTACATAAATTTCAATATTATTATTCTGTCATTAAGACCACTACTTTCATGAAAACGGAAAACAATTATAATAAAGTTACAATAAATGAATAACACCCAAAAACACTTTATATTTATAATTGTTATGAATATTCATAATAGCTTTCAAAATAAAATCATTCATTTTAACACTAGGGAAAATACTGGCAGTAATTTGATTCAGTTTTAATACCTCCAGTGAATCCATGACGTGTCACCAAAAGCGGCCAAAATATTTGTTTTTTGATAAAGGTTTAACTAACCCTTAATTAGGCGCATCAAGATAATCACACAATTGGTAGCATGGGGGTCACAGTGAACCCAAAAAGAAATTAAGACAGGAATGAAAAAAATAATATAACGAAGATTTTTATTATAAAAACAAACGTTATTCACTATTCATCATTAAAACAATGAAAATTTTATACTTCTCTTACCAATACAAAGTTACGTAATTGGTTGCATGGGTAGCATCACTCAAGGGAGCAGCGCCATATCCATCCAAGTTGATGTTCTGGTTATGGCTAATTTGGGTAGTTCCCGGACTGTTAGGAAGCTAGAATACGTGCGAGGTCGCTCAAAGTATTCCAAGATTTTTTTTTTTCAATTTAAAATAAAATTAAGGGTTATGTTATAGGGTATTAATTAAGGGTTAAGTGACGTTTGATTTATATTTCCACCAATTTCAACTAAAAAATCTAGTTTTTGTCATTTCATATGATTTCAATGTAAAGACCTACACATACAAGCAACGCAAGCAAAATATATTAATGCATGTCAAATATTTGCTAAGTACATTACTAAATATTGGCTCATTAACTACAATAAAGTTGTCGATACGTCGATGCTACTTTACCAAAGTTCTTGACGGTATGTTCAGTAACTTTAAATACATACGTCTGCTTTTACTAATATGGTTCTATGAACGTATAAAATGCTGAATGTATAACAGAAACGATGTATTTTGATTTTATTATCGATCTTAGTGATACTACTTTCTCCTCTTTCTTTCCTTCCTTTTTTATTTAAAGATATTGTGTATTAAGACAACTACTATTGAACGTTTGGCAACAAGGCAAAGCGCGGTGTTGAGTTCCGCAACTCAACACGCAATGCCTCAATTCGGCGAAAAGTGGGAAACGGAATTGTTGAAAGAGAATGGAGTGCCTTAGCACTAGATTCTCTGGTTCCCTCTGCCTACCCTGCTATATGTGGGCGTGCTATATACAGCGTGAAGTTAAAAAAAAAGTGTATTGAGAACAGAACACCTAAAAACCGTAGTATGGTACGATTTTTAATGTAATTAGCCTTTCGTGGCGCGGAGGCACAAGCGTGCGACTGTAAACGCAACGACGACGCAACGACGACGGCGATTTAGTACCTTTATTTCTTCGCTCTGGTAACAAGTCAAAGCGCAGCGTTGGATTCCGCCACTCAGCAAGCAATGCCTTAAATAGGAGGAAAGTAGGTATCGAAAATCTTAAAAGAACGGATTGTCTAAACACTAAATTTTCAGGTTCCCTCTGCCTACCCTACTATTGTGAAGCTAAAAAAATATTATTATCATTATTTCCTTAACTGGAAATCGATCCCACAACCATCCACATAAATTAACCATAAATTTTTGTTCTTAAAAATAAACATGTTTTCCGCCTCTTGAGATTTTGAGATATAGCCTAATAACGAATGTTGTTATTTTGTTTCCGCCCACGTTGACAAAACGATCTCAATTTGTCTTTACCAGTCCCATACATCAACTGTATTTTTAGCTTACCTTGTATGAATACAGGGAAATATTCATAATCATTTTTTCTTGAAATAGCTAGCCCGCAACTTCGCTTACTATAAAACCTGAAATTTCGTTTTCGTAGGAATTTCAAGAAATCCTATCTTAGTCTCTCCCCTACACTCTCTAAGGAGCCTACATGCCAAATTTCAGCTTTCAATGGCCAGTAGTTTTGGTTGTAGATCTTTTGCCAGTCACTCAGAAACAAAGATATCTATAGATAATACCAAAAATATTTCTTGAGTCAGCAACCCGTATTCTACTTTTTATAGTATAGTAGTGTTTTTATACGGAATTTTATAATAAAATCTATCGGTTCGGTCTATTTTGAAACAATTCACAGACTAGAATTTACTTTTAAGGAGCTAAAACGTTATTTTACGTTTTTTATATACATATAAGATAAAGCTCTTACGCTTTTATGTGACTGACTGTTGTCGCACAGCGGAAACTATTAGAAGGTTGGCAAATACCAAGAGAGTATTTGGAAATTACACCCCTAAGAGGGTAAGAAAGTAGATTAGAAGTTATATAAAACTTCTAATTTATTTAATAGACTTACTAAAACTTTGTAATAAGTTCTTTAAGTGCAAGTAGGCACTAAAAAAAATATATGGATTTTTTTTTCTTTATTGGGGTATAAAATGGATTCCGAAATTGTATAAAATTTATTATTTCTTTACTGGAATCACTCAAAGCTTTAAATATGGGTTTCCTATATGACTTAATTCAGCACTAAAAAAAGATTTTTGGAAAACTCAGACTTACCTTGTGAACCATTAAAAAAGCTTATTTCAGAATGTTTTTTTATGAACATCTTATTATAAAATATAATAGAACAAAACAATACATAACGTATAGTTTATACTATTATAACGTATAATCAAAACAAAAAATAATAATAATAAACCTAGCATAAACTAGCTTAGTCATGGAAAACGGTTAACCTCCACATTCACGTTGTACTGCATCCAAGTGTCCGTCACTGTCAGAGCGCACTTGTTGGACATCAATAAAGGCAGGGCGGTATAGAGAAGGATTGACTGTTCATGGCCCATGACACTTTGACGTCACTAAATGCGCTTCAAGCGACATTTATTAATAGAGCTGAAGTTTATATTTTGTAGATCACTTTATGTGAAATAAATATGTACTTATGATAGGTCATAATATTAAGTAAATAGCGGTGCACTGGTAAAAATTGGGATGATTATATTTAAATTATTTTAATTTCTCAGCTGTGGTAAGATAAAGTACGGTGTTAAATTCCGCCATATACATACATACATAGCTTCACGCTGTATCTGGCATATAGCAGGGTAGGCAGTGGGAACCTAGTGTTAAGACTCTCCGTTCCCCACTTTACGCCGAATTGAACTATTGTGGGGAAATCCGCTATATGATACGATGAAATATGTAAAATATGTTTGATACGGATGGAAAGGAATCTTCTCTCTACACTGCTATGTGAAAAAAAACTTGAAGCTGATTTCAATTTTTTATATTCTTGTCTCCAAATGCGCTTTATGCATAATTTATGGAGATGGAGCTCACATTAACTTAACTCTATTTTTACAGATTAATTTATTTTTAAGACGTGTCTAACTGAATGCTTTAGGGTTTCTAGTTCAAATTTCACATGAACAGCTACCCCGAAAAATTTAGAAGTCTTCTAGCATCAGAAACAAAACTAAAATCGCTATTACTATATCAGGTTGTTATTTTTTTTCCTTTTAGATATTAAATTCTTATGCATAACATAAAAGTACAACTATAATATTTTTTTGAAATATTCTAACTTAATAAATTTGACAGTGACTATGCATTTTTCTGACCAAGCCACTACGATATTCATGAAAATTTAAACACGTAAATTGAAAGGCTAAACCTTGCAATTTAAACGACAAATTCACAGTCAAGCAAGAATAATTTTAAAATTAGTTCATTTTCATATGAAAATTAAGCTCTGAAAGAAAAGCATCACATATGTGATGCTTTTCTTTCAGAGTACATAGAGACTGTCCACTGACCTTCGGCTGTCCACTTTTCTATTAATATTGTAAGACTGCATACGAGCTAATGGGAGCGTCCGGTCATTTGTTAGCGTCAGGCCCGAAGTAATGGACTAGAATACTTAAACATGTATTATGAATATATATAATTCACGTGTCTCCCCAGTGTTAGTAGATACAGAGAACTGTCAATTTAAACTTTGAAATACTTGTGTGTTAGTTGGCGTAATCCAAAATGTAATCTCGAAAATGGGCAGAAAATAGGGTGATTTATCACTAATTCTTTATGCTAGACTTACGTAACACAGTGAAGTATACAGTATACTTAAAGTAAATTAAAACATTAGACAAAGTTTTAAAAAAATGTTTTTTATTTACTTCCAATATGTATATAAAGTCTGTTTGTAATATTAAAGTAACCGCTTTTTGCTACTTGCATATGCATATATTTACGGCATCATACCAAAAACATATATTTTACATTTTTTTTTCTATCCATCTGTCTGTTTATTCCAGCTAATCTTTGAAATGGACCATATTAAAAAAATGGACCTGGACTTATTTTGACAGGACTTTTACTGACAGATAGTTGAATTATTTATTTTAGATTTATTAAACTGATATATAGAAACATTTATTTTAGAAAAAAAAATCTAAGGCCATAACTTTAACAAATTCCATGCGGACGTACAATACATAAATAACGATACAATTTAATACAAAAAAGTTACAAAACCACATTTATAAAAGCAATTCACCTATTTTAACAAATTTATATGCCTTTCATAACATCGAATTATAAATAATGGTTATAATTATCGTAATATATTCTATGGCTGCCTTATCCGATAGTAATACAATGGTGGATAACGTTTTCGCGTGACAGCCGGCACGCTAAGTTACTTTTATCATGAAACGCTTAACAGAAAATCCGGAACATAATTGAATAAAGTTGTCATTGCGTTTTTGTACTTTTGTTATTTGATTTAGTACTGCCTTTAAAAATGAAATAAAGACTAAAATGCCTGGTTGGCGTCTCTTTTGTTACTCGGAGCGGTGCAGGGTTTTTATTACTGTTACTATTATTTGTATTCTTGATTAACAATTTGATTTTCGCCAACGAAATTGTTAAAGGAGTTAATTCTATTTTTTACCTACCTACCTAACTTCACGCTTTATCCCTAGCGGGGTAGTCAGAGAGAAGTCAGAGTCTATTTTTTAAAGAGTTATAAATTTCCTCTTGTGGTATACGCGGCGTTGTGTTACGCCACCTAAATTAATCCGTTTCTAAAATAGGCGAAGAGGTTAAGGAAAAGGTTCTTTATGTTCTCCAACGAAAGCAGGTGATGCATAGATTAAAACCATATATTAAGATCTATATTATATATAAAACGCTTGGGTTACTAAGTTAGTGACAGACAACATATAGGCGGCACTACTAACCCTACAAAACAGCTGAAATTTGACATATACAGCCATTGGGGAATTTGAAGGAGTACTGAAATACGTGAAGGATTTCTCAAATTTCTAAAGAAAACAAAAAAAAACTTAAGGTTTTATATAGTCCATGCAAATGATATCGTGGGGTACATAGAATGTATTATAGATGACGTGATTTTATTCATATATACTTTTTTTCCACAGAGGGTTTTAGAGCCGGCCTCGTTCTCGCTGTCAGCGGACCGGCGTTTCTTACTACTTGCGCACGCGCCGCGTAAGATCCACCAGTACTCCTACCTAGCGAGATACACCGTATATGATATTCTTACCACGTAAGTATACTAATTATTATTTTATAAGCATAATTAGCTGTTAAATTTTCTTTTGAGGGATAATTTTTAAGCGCTGATTATTTGTAACTACTGTATAATTTTCTTTATTCTAAATATAACGTAAGTTTTATAAAAACTTCATATTTATATCTAAGCCCAAATATCAAAAATAGTTTAAAATATTGCAATATATACTTATAATATATACCAACTAAACCTGTACAAAATGATATCATGAAAAACTTAACGTCATCATGACACAAACTGACTGCAAATTGTGGGTCCCACTCTGGGAAGTGATTAATTAAATTTGTTTTCACTTCCCTGTTCTGTTAAAAAGAAGCGCGGCGTTGAATTTCGCAACTCAACACTATGTGTCGATTCGTAGAGAATAGAAAACATAAAGCTGCTTTCTTATTAAAACTCTACAACGCAACCGACAGGTTGTGGGTTTGATTCCCATTCCAGGAAACGTTAAAGTTTAGTATTTTCATTTCCTGGGTTTGATAACAAGGCAAAGCGCGGCGTTGAGTTCCGCCACTCAGCAATGCTTCAATTCGGCGGAAAGTGGAGAACGGAGTGCCTTAACACGTCGGTTCTTAGGTTCCCTCTGCCTACCCTGCTATATGCGGGATACAGCGTGAAGCTACAGAAAAAGGTATAAATAAAATTTCTTAGTCGCAAATCATATTTAAAAAATTGTGTTACTATTACCAAAATTAAAATATTTTTATATACTATTTTTACTCTTACTACTTACTGTTAATTCACAAATTCAAAAATGGAAAATCATTTAACAAAAAACAAGAAAAAAAAAAGCTCTTTAAAATATTTTTTTTTAATTCGCACATAATTATACAAATTCCATAAACAGATTATAATCTAGCAATTATGAGATAAACTATGCGAAACGCTAAAATGATAATTGACGTCAGTGGAAATTTGACCCAAATATTAAGTATTCTACTTAATATGCATTTACAATTTCGCCCAAATCAGTTTAGATTGTTTTTCATATCTTTTATATTAGCAATATTTATATTTTAGATGTATTTATTTGTTATTTTTTAAAATAATTTATGGGTATTATCTATATATACTATCTAATTAAAAGGTCGTGGCACAGAGGCACAAGCGTGCAACTGTAAACGCGACAGGTTGTGGGTTTGATTCTCACTACATAAAATAAAAACAATCAAATATTCATAATAATTAATATTTAGAATTTTCACTTCCTCGCTCTCGTAATAAGGCAAAGCGCGGCGTTGAGTTCCGCCACTTAATACGCAATGTTTCTAATTCTTGATATTAGGTTTCTCCTAGGTGCTATGCGAGATAAAGCGTGAAGTAGATTTTTTTACAAATATATATGAGAGGGGATTTACCAATATTAATTACGTTGGGTACACAATAACACTATGTGCTTATACCCGAATTCAACTTCTGGAGTATTTTTATTAAGAATACAAGACTGCACGAGAATGTAAAAAAAATATTCGTTTTATGTAATAATTACTATTAATTGTATTGTATGAATCTATTTAAATTATTTTTACTTCCTCGTCCTCGAATTTATGTGGCAAGCGAAGAACGGAGTGGCTTGACACTAATTAGGTTCTCTCTACCGCCCCTGGGGTATGCTGCAGATGCGTTAAGCAATTTTTTATATCGCCTATTGTTAATTAAAATTTAAACTCTAAAATGTAAAATATATGTATATTCAAAGGTACACAAATAAACAAGCAGCGACGTAACGATGTAACCGGAGATTACGGGCTCGGTGATATTAATTAGGAGTTTCGACAACCTAATTACCTTTATTCATTAAGAGATTACGGAACCCGTATAAATCTTACAGATTTTATCAGTACAAATTAATTGAATCGACTTAAATTTATATTGCTATTTGTTACGTTTTAGATATTTTGTTACACTTTATATGTTTATATCTACTTATATAAATACTATGACTTTACTGAAACTAGAGTGCCCGTTGACGCCTTAACAATGCGTTATCTATCAATGTATATGTCACTCAGTCAAGTCAAGTCAATCACTTTATATGAACACGCATGTCAAACCATGGTAGTGTGTGTAACATTTATTTTAGTAATTTAATATATTTTTTATGCATTATTTTAAAAACATATTTTCATTGTGCACTCCTTCGCAATATACACTAGAAGTATACCAAGTTACGTTCTCCTCCGTCCATTTAATTTGCGTAAAAAGGGGTCCAAATTTTTTCCTTCACGTATTAATATATAGATATAGTGAAAAGTTAATCTCAACGTGTCCCATGTACAGTGGTATAACTGCAAAAGCACAACTTTACGAAGAGCGATTTAAGCATTTCTAATTAATTCGTCATTGTTTAAATGATTCATTATTATAAATGTCATTATCTAAAAAAAATATTAGTCAAGAGATTCCTTTATTTCCTTCCTTGATTTCCTTTATTTATTGTGACAAAATTACAACCCTAGGGTCATCAAATGTCATCAAAAATCAGGTTATCAAATGTTCATAACATGAATATAATTTTAAATACTATTAAGAAAAACTATTGCAAAATAGGTTGTTCACTCCTGGCATAGACAAAGATGCCAATACATAATATATTTCTTTTTATCTTCACGCTGTATCCCGCACATAACAGGGTAGGTGGAGGGAACCAGAGAATCTAGTATTAAGACACTCCGTTCTCATTTAACATTTCCGTTCCCCACTTTCCTCCGAACTGAGGCATTATATGTTTAGTGGCGGGACTCAACGCCGTGCTTTGCCTTGTTACCAGTGCATACATAATATATATTTGCTTATTTAGATTTTATATTCCTCTCACGCAAAATATTATTTTTTATGACAAATAACGAAATTAAGAATGAATGTAAGGAGCAATGAAATACAAAATATGACGAATGATGTATGTGGGGGTATTTATATAAAATAATAAATTACCAGTTCCTGTTGAGCCGCCTTTTAACGCTGTAACATGATTAATGCTTTCCGAGCTTTCGAGAATATTGTGTGAAACGAAATCGTCTTTTAAACGAGTTGTTTATTTTTTTATTTCTTAATTATTTTTCGAATTTGAATTTTAGATTGTAAAACAGATAATTATGTATTCTCATAACGATTACTACAATTAACTAATGTAAACGGCTGGCGTGGCGCAGAGGCACAAGCGTGCGACTGTACGCGACAGGTTGTGGGTTCGATTCCCACTCCAGGTAATGAAATTTTTCATTTCTTGGGTTTGGTAACAATGCAAAGCACGGCGTTGAATTCTGCCACTCAGCACACAATGCCTCCATTCGGCAGAAAGTGTGAAATGGAATGTCTTAGCACTAGGTTCCCCCTGCCTACCCTGCTATATGCGGGATACAGCGTGAAGCTATGTATGTACAATTAACTACAATTATCACGACTTAAATTAGTTTTAGATAATAACTACGCCTTTAGATAATATATCCGCCGTTAATAACTAAGGTTATTTCAACTTATATTTGTATTTGTGTTACAAATATAAGTTGTTTGAGGCTGTCGCGACGCAGTGGGACAACGTCTGATTGTAAACGCGATTGGGGATTGTGGGTTCGATTCCCACTTGGTAGAATAATTATATTTATATTATTTTCATTTGCAGCGAACAGAGTGTCTCGACATTAGGTTCACTCTGACTACACGTACTAAGTGTACCTAATTAGGCAATGAAATTAAATATTTTAGTTAAAAGACAATCCACAATCTCAAATCTTTGATTATTAGCTTAAAAACACACATAAAAAAATAAAAATATAGTCAACCTAGATCGAATTACAAAGGCTGTTTGGAACCTAGAACGTAAACTATCAATCTTAGCGGCTGACATAATACATCAAAACAGAAGTGATTGACACATTCAATCACAGATAGTCATAGTAAACAAAACAAACCATCATTATTTTCCTTTAGAATAGGAAAAATGAAATAGTTCAATAAATGGAAAAAAAATTATGGAGTGTTTTAGTCATGTTGTATGTTTCATTGTCATTATCAGCGTTTTAGGGTGAAGGAAAGGAATGCGCCAAGATAGCATTGTCATCTTGATCTTCCTTGTATGTATATAAAAAAGTATCTAAGCTAAAAGCTTATTATTGTATATTACAACTGTCTGGATAAATACAATTTTACTACTAAAACAATTGGTTTTAATAGTCCATTTTACATTGAAATATTAGTAAATTATTTCATAGCGCTTCTTTATACTCACCAAAGAACCTACATGCTAAATTGCAGCTTCATACGCCCAGCATTTTCACTGTGCGTTGCTTTTCTGTCACTTAGTAACGTAAGAATTTTTATTAAAGAGTTCTTACAGGATATAAAATATATATTATACAAAAGATTTTATTTCTCTCTCTCTAAAGATATATTAATGCATACTTTAAGTCCTATTCTTAATATTTAAAACTGTTTACAGTACATCATAGCTATATTCGCTAAGGCGTTCGTTCAGTCTTACTCAGCATATAAATTGGGTCACGTCCCATCCGTAATAACAGTGGCTGGTTTATCCTACTACGGTACACATGTAATACCTACATCTAGCAAAGGTTAATAGATGAATGTTAATTTGTAACATTTGTCAACGTCTATCTCATACAAATTAACGTTGACTTCCCTAAATTAGAACGTTGAAATAGAATAAGACTACCGTTTTTAACCGGTTTCGAATATGAAAGATTCGACTGTGTTTTTTATATGTAACACACATAATAAAATACAGTCGCATAACTTTTTTCGGGGTGAACCAATATTGATGATTCTTTTTTAAATGATAGCTAGGAGCTTCTAATATAGTCCTATTTAAATTAATTTAAGATATAACGAGTTTTTGCTTTATTCGTATTAATAATTTTACTTTTTAGTGCATTTTATTTGAAGTCGATTTTCTTTTTTTCTTAAAATTTTGATTATATGTAAATTATTTGATTGAGTTTAATATTAAAGCTAATTTGTTTTTAAACTACAGTTGCTGCTTCTGGTCTGTATTTCCTCTTTTGCCATGGGTATAGTAGATAATTATGTATTTCCTTGAATTTGCATAAACCATGGACGGTTTTGGATATAAATATAATTCTAAATCTTTTGTATTGGAGATGTTTATATAACAAAGAAAGATATAAAGGTACCAAATATGTTTTGTTTAATGTTTACTTACTTTATATTTTGTATACTTTATGTTTTGTGTCTTGATACTCGTAGTGCAAATCAAATTAAATAACACGCATAACTATTATTTTTTTTTACTTCACGCTGTATCTTGCGCACAGCAGTAGCAGTAGACAGAGGAAATTCTAGAATCTAGTGTTAAGACTCTCTGTTCTCTTTAACATTTCCGTTCCCCACTTTCCGCCGGATTGAGGCATTGAGTGCTGATTGTCGGATTGGATACTAAGCATTCATATATATTTTCATATCCTGTACTGGGAATCGAACCCACAACCTGTCGCGTTTACAGTCGCACGCTTGTACCTCTGCGCCACGACAGGCCTTCTTTTTAAACGGTTTTATTTAGCTCACCCCGTTTGTTTGTTTGGGTCAAATTTAGTCATTGAAATTTAACCCTCTTCCCGTTAACCGATTGATCTGAAATTTGGTATACGCCTTTAATTCTGATGACAATACAATTATACATATTCAATATTATTGTGAATCCAAGATGGCCGCCGCTACAAGATGGCGGACAACTTAGTTTTTTTCAATCCCATCAATATGGGTATCAAATGAAAGGGCTCGTCAAGTAGAATTAAGTGCACTATACAAAATCAAAATCAAAATCAAAGATGGCTATTCCTACAAAATGGCGGAAAATGTAATTTTCAATCCCATCAACGTAGGTATCAAAATAAAAGGCTTGGTAAGTAGAATACAATACAATACAAAATTACAATAAAAATAAATTATGATAAAAACTAAAAACTTAAAAAAAAAGTAAAAAAAAAATTTAAGTTAAACGGTTTTATACTGCAGGTAAATGTATTTGATTAAACTAAAATAAAATCGTTGGGCACGTCCAATATCTATAATCGAAAGACATGGCATGTGACTTCACCCACCTAGTGATAAGTAGCAAGTGACGTCCATGGATGGGGGTAACGAACGAAAGTATATCAATCAGAAACTGAAACCAAAGCATGAACTCATTTGCATGAGCTATTTGACGGGTTTTGCCTTGTAAAATCTTCACTACCCTTAAAACTATCAAAGATTATCTTAAGGTTATCATTTCATTATTCACTGAATATGATACAGTTAATCCCAAGGTCATCCAAAATTCCTTTAAAGTGGACGTGCCCCACGATTTTATGTTAGTTTAATCGAATACGTTTACCTGCAATATAAAACCGTTTAACTTAAAATTTTTTTTTACTTTTTTTTACATTAAATTACTACTATTCAAAGAATCAATGAAGCAACGCATTTCTTTCAGTCATCGTCGTTACTATGGTAATTTGCTCTGACTATTGAAGCGCTTTTCTATTGAACCATTTTTTTTCCTCGTTTCATTTTTAAGAGACTAATCGTCAGAATTGCAAAATCAATTTATATATTACTTTTAAAGGTGTAAAAAATACATTTTTTAAGCTTCTCTCTGTATCCTGTACATAGTAATGTAGGCCGAGAAAACCTGAGAACCGTTGAGACATTGTGTGCTCAGTTGAACGTTGAGTTCCGCTACTCCTTTTCCTTGTTAACAGAACGAGGAAATGAACATACTAAATATTAATTATTATAAATATTTAATATTTTTACTTCCTGGAGTGAAAATCGAAACCACAACCTGCCGTGTTTACAGTCTCTGGCTTATGCCTCTGCGCCACGACTGGCTTCTGGTGTAAAAAATAACAAATTTATTTTTTCTTGTAACTTGCACAAATGTTTTTAAGTACTAACCACTATTAACTTTATACTACGCTCTTAATCACGCTTTTAGTCAATAAGATACATGCACACCCATCATTTTCCATCTCAAATAAACGTTGCTTGTCTAATATTTCTATGTTACAATGTAGATCCTACTAAGCTATGACTGATTTATCTAATAGTACTGTAGCTTTCCAGATAGATCATAAAGCTGATTTGTTAACAAAACAAGCAATGTATACCGTCACAATATAAACAGCAATACAAACATCGCGCCACTTGATCAAAGATTTATGTACAAACACGGCCAAATTATTCTGCTGTCAACAGTATTGACTATGTTGTTGCACACCCATCATCATCTTTGGTCTAAAATGAAAGTTGCTTGACCAATCTATCATAAGAGTGTAATTTAGGTATAAATAAACTTGCAATTCTCTGTGGCACGAAAAAATAACTAACATTTTAAATTATAGTCTAGATTTCAAAAGACAAACACAAAGACAAAGCTAAAAAATCAAAAAGTTGAAAGATGTAACGATGTATGAGAACTCTTTAAAATTTATTTTATAAAACAAACTATCGTGGTCATAGTGACGCAGTGGAACAACGTTAACTGCAAACACACGAATCCCACTCGGGAAATTATTATATTTCAATTATTTTCATATCTGCACTTTATTAAGGTAAAACGCAGCATTGAGTTTCGTCACCCAACACACAATATATCGGGTGGAAAGCGGAGGACGGAGTGTCTCAACACCAGTTTCTCTCTACCTACCCTGATATGCGGGAAAAAGCATGCATCTGCAAAAAAATCACAAATGGCATATAATTTTAATAAAAAGTATAGCCAAAAAACAATTTTTAGAAATGTAACAATTTTGATATGACGTATAAAGTTAGATAATAATAGATAACAATAGATTTGTGCACTAAATGGTTATATCGATATCTATATAATATAAAAATTGCGCTACTTCATCAAAGATTTATGTATGTACAAACACGGCCAAATTAAACTGCAGTCAACTGTTCTGACTGGGCGTTGATCGAAACAGTGTTGACTCTTCCAGTCATGTGTAATTATTAGTTATATTGGGCTGTTAACTTGCTGAAATTGCGTTTCACCTTCATATTAGCTTTGAGAGTAATTGCTGTGCTCTTTTTAATTGCATTTACAAAATATTTGTTTATTTCATTTTATTATTGCTTAATTACACAATATAAGAAATAAATCAGAAACTAACAGCTTCTAAGTATAAACGCGATTGGATGTGGGTTCAATTCTCAGTCGGGACAATAATTATAACTTAAAAATTATCATGAATCTACTCTGGACAAAGCGCTTCTTGTATTCGGGTGGAAATCGACTATTGGAAAGTCTTAACACTAGGTTTCCTCTGGCTGCTCAGCAGAGCAGCATAGCAATGCGGTATAAAACAAGAAATTGGTTACTTATATGTATAGACATATAAGTAACCAATTTCTCGTATTAAATATCTTAAAAAACAAACATTTCTAAACTTAAACGACCTTAAAATGTATCCAATATATTACATGTGTTACAGTTCTATATATATAATAGTTTTATCTTTCTATACATGGTTACCGGTTCAAATCCCGTTCAGGGAAAATATAATACATATTTTCTTAATATAATAGGAGAAAGCGCTTTATTACCTTCTCAACGTAACATACTAACTCACGACAAACCTTTCAATTAAAAAAATCAAATCAAAAGCTTTTAAATTATTAATAAAGACGTATATATATATAACAAATACTAATAATTTATTGAAGTCTTTGAAAATATACTGAAATCTCGTTTTAAATATAGCACCTGCACGAACAATTTCTATGCCTCGATTAAAGATTTATGAATGTAAATATTACGCAGTGCAGTAACGACCTGCATTTGCACGTATAAAAGTAGAACTGTCAGGTCACCGGTAGAATTTCATAGCAAAGTTTGTTTTTGAAAAAATGTCACATATCTAAAATAAATAAAAATGAATCAGTGATATTTAGAGGTCATGGTACCGCAATGGAACGGCGTCTGACTGTAGACGCGGTGATTGCAGGCTCAATTCCTTCTTAGGGGAACGATTGTCTTTAAATTATTTTCATTTCCCTGCTTTGGTAAAATAAAAACGCTGCATTGAGTTTCGCCACTAAACATGTAATTTCCTCGAATTCAGGTGGTAAGCCTTGAATGAAGAGAATCTTGGTACTAGGTTTTCTCTATTTATATACGTGCAGTACAACCACTGCTCCAAATATAATAATAGCAAGCAAGCCAAAAAAAGAATTATCGAAATTTATGTGCTTTGAACGACTGCACCATATAGATTTTTTTTATTTTTTCATTATTATCAGAACAACGTTTATATAATATTTTTTTTAAATCTCATATCATAAAACTAGTTTTTTATAAAAATAATTTAGTGCTAAATCTACTTTTTAAACTAAAGTATTGATTTTCATTTCCACCAATAACGAATAATAAAAATGTCAACCGTGCCAAAACTTATTTATTATATAATAAACGACTTAAAAATATACGTAATCTCTTTAGAATATATAATCTCTCTTCAAAATATCACAATAATAAAACAACAAATATCCTAAAAACTCACAGATTTACACCAAATACATTACGAACTTAGTGTCCTACAAACAATAATATAAATCAGGGAAACGCGCAAAGTTCGTCCTCTAAACTCACCATCCTAATCGCAGAGGCCACGCTACCGTAAAACCCAATGTGGCCATTCATTGCTTTAACCAAACATTGGATGCTGAAATTAAAACGTGACTAAGCATATAATGTTTAGGTTTTATTAGATATCTTTTTAAGGCCTAAATATCGCCTTAGGCTAAATTTATCTAATATCGCTAAAGTACATATGGGGAAAGGAGTAATTTTTCAAGATTTCATTCTACACCATATTCATATGGCCCAAAAATATTTGAAATATGTTTTCTGGTACACCTATTTTCATAGGAACACTTTTTATTATGCCAAAAGTGTTAAAAAGTTTGGGTCATATAAATAAGACAGGGATGAAATCTTGAAAAATTACCTAAAGGTAAGTAGGAGTTTATATAACCAAATAAATGGACGTTCTACAGTTGGTTTGTCTTTAACAAACTTCAAATAAGGAGGAAATTATCAATTTGACTGTATTTGTTAATGTGTTACCCCATAACTTTTCAGTGGCTGAAACAATTTGAATGATTCTTTTTTATATTAGTTTCCACTTAAATTTAAGTCAGATATGTCTAGTTCTTGAGTTTTTGTTTAATTTTTGAGTTCTTCGTAATAATTTTACTTTTTTGTACAATTTATTTGAGGTCGGTTTCCTTTTTGGTGTTCTTAATTTACACATTTTATATATAGTTTTCCCTTATGTATTTGATTTCTCTTATCTTATCAACGCTTTAAAAACAAGTTAAAAATAATTGTGAAAATAAAAATTTGGAAAAAGCCAACTTTAAATTAGAATAGAAATATTTAAAATAAGATAAAATATCATTAATTACGCAAAACCGCTTGTTTCATTAATATTCATAGGTTCGCACGCGTGCCGTAAAATTAAATTAAACAAATCACAATTACATTTTTAATGTACAACTTGACTTGATTTGTATGTTATAATAAATGTACTGCAAGAGAAATAATTTTGTTATTTTAATCTAATTTTTTTAACGCCTGTCGTGGCCCAGAGGCACAAGCGTGCGACTGTAAACGCAACAGGTTGTAGGTTCGATTCTTTCATATCACCACCTATTAAAAAGATAAAGCTCATTTAAAGCCTTATGAATTTAAAATTATTTTTAAAATTCATAATTTCCTATAGATGATTTTATATTTCATTTTTAACTTCTGACTTACAACCTACAGTCCATCGAGTGCCTCACTTATAAAGGCATAGCTTTTTGTTCTTATTTCAGGTCGAGCTTGTATAGGAAAACGTTTAATTTTTACACATGACTGCTACTTTGGATGAAAGCAATACAAGCTTTATTATAATGATAATTATTTTTATAGTGTATTTTAAAATACATATGATTATATTTTTAATTACCAAGATCGAATAAGTGCTGTGATGATTGTAGATACATTTTTAAATGAAAGAATGATCATATTTAAATGATATGCTTACCTCTGATTAAATATATTTAATAATAAAAAATAAATATTTTGGCGGACATGGTTGTTTGTTAAAAAAATTGAAAATTTAGCAATTTAAAACCGTCAAAGTATCGAATATGTTATACACTATAGTATGTGGTATGGAATGTTATTGACCACGGGAGCGAAGCCAAAAGGTGACAATTAGTAACATATATACCAAAACCAATGAACAAGGCGGCCTTATTACTAACAGAAATTTCTTAAAAGCAACCGCAAATAACATAAGATTATTATTTAATAGATGTTACCCGCGGTTTTAATCGCCGTTAAAAGCAGTTCATACTACTTACTATCGTGTACTTATATCCGTTAAAAAACAATCATGTCTACCAAAATATATATATTTTAATAAAAAGTATCCTATGTCCTTCTTTATACCTCTAAGAATATATGCAAAGTTTCACGATACTCTATTGGAATAGTTTAGGTGTGAAAGCGTAACAAACTTGTATTCACATTTATAATATTAGTAGGGATGAGCGATAGAACATAGATACATACGATAAATGTAGTAGAGATAACAAAATAAAATCAAAAATTCGATTTGTATTCGGTATATTAAATATGTATCTAAAACATATACACTAGTCCAGGAAAATTAGTCAAATAAGGGCAAGAATCGAATTGAGAGATAGTCGGCTTTCAATTTGTAAAAACCTTTATAGATATCCTAAAACTTTGAGACAAGTTTTAGGATATCTATAAAGGTTTAAATCTACGTATTGTAGATCAAAAAATCGATTTTTACACATTTATTTATATCGATTTTTGCAAGTACTTCGTTTCCTATAAGTTTTATGCCATTTGTATCAATTATAAATATTGTAGAGGATACACAAGTATTATTTATTTTTAATTATGTTTTATATTACATATACTATGTATGGCATATTCTAGCTTTATAAGAGCTACTTTTATAACAAGTAAGCACTAAATTAACTGAGTTTCAGCGAAATATTTTCTCTCAGAGTTAACTACAAATAGGTACCGAGAAGAGTGATGATGAGCCTTCTATAGTACCTTAATTGTAAATTACATTATTAAGGGTACCGTTTTCTAGACTTTCTAGACTTTAAATGAAAAATGGTAGGTCAATCAATGACTAATATTTGTATGATGGCCAAAGCTTTCTATACGAGTATATTGTACAGGGTTATGCCTTGCCCCAGCAAGGTTGAGATGAAGAAGATGTTGAGAGGTTGAGAGAGCCTAGAGTCAAGACACTACGATCTTTACTTACCGGCTGAAATCCATACATTAAGTGATAAAACTGAATTTGATTATTTAACTCCAAGTGGGGATCGACACCGCATCTACTTGTGTTTACAGTCCAATGCTATCCCAATGCGCCACGATGGACTTATATAACTATCTTAATAGCTTCTGGTCTAAATTTTCAAAATAATTGTCCTTATAAATATGAGAATGATAAATTGTATGTTCTCATTACTAAAAAAATTGAAAGATTTTCTTTTCTTTACCGAAAACAGAATAGTTCAGCGTGAAGCTCATCATTTGTCGTTTTAGCAAAGACTACAAGCATACATACATTTATACTTTCAAAAAAATTGTATTGTTAGCGGATCCGGATGCACGTGCAAATTTTCAAATAAATTAGAAGTAGATCAAAATAGCGTTACAATTTTCTCACATAATTGATGCATAGATACGCGCGATTCGGAAATTATATTTAAACTATTTTTATTTTGTTGCTCTGCAACGATAAAACCACGCATTGTATCCAAATCTGAAGGAAATCGGTGAGCGGAGTGTATTAACAGTAGGTTCCCTGTCACTACCCTGCTATGCGGGATAAAGCTGGAAGCTGCTAGAAACAGGTTAAGCTTATAAAAAGCACCTATTTTTATATAAGACTCTAATACCATTATCTACTTCCTACAGTAGGGTATTATATAAGCCACTATCCGGTATTTCTAAAGTGTAGTGCAAAGGAAAGCGAGCTTGAGAGTATATTAAATATTTAAAGTTGCTAGACGATTTATTTACCTTTTAATTATTACCTTGAGGTCTGTTTATGAAGAAAATATTATTTTATAATAAGGAACGTTTATGATTATAATTGTAATATAAAAGGATTTATTAAAATAATAATTTTGTTATGTTAAGAAAGAAAAAATAAAAAAAGCGTTAGATTATCTTACTTTTTCTAAATAACGCATAATTATGAAACAATTTATAGTTTTTAAGTATTGATGGGTTTCTTTTTACAAATATATTTTCGTATTTCTCCGTCGTCTAGTACGTAGAGTGTCAAGAAAACCCATTCTCCACTTTCCACATCGCCAATACGTGGCGGAACTCAATGTCTTAATATAACTGGGAAATAAAAATAATTTCATGTAATCATTCACTCAAATGGAAATCGAACTCACGGTTATCGCAATTTACTATTTAGTCATATGTGTCATTGGGCCACAATGGCATAGTAGTTTAATGTAATTGAAGAAAGTCAATCAGAAAATACGACAATAAGTGTAAAACAAAACTAAATGTTTGGCGTTTACCAAGGTGAAGGCATAGTATAGCGAAGTGCTATTTCATTATGTTAACAAAAAACAACTAAAGAGCTATAGATTATATAACAACATTACCATAAATAAAAACTAATAAATATTAAAAAAATCAAGCAAAATTATAAAAGCACAACTCTGCTTTATGCTTTTCAGAGTTTCCCAAAGTGTTTCTTTGAGTGAAGCTCTGTAACACTTGTCGGTATTTTATTTAACTTCATTGCGCATAAACTCGGTCTCTTTGGCACTATACATTTCAATTTAGTACAACAAGAAAAAGCTTTTGTTCATAACTCTATAATATTATGAATGTAAATCCCTAATGCTACAAAGATGTGAGAAAAGAATTTTGTCTGATTATCTTTTTATTTATTTACACAATTTTGTATAATTAATTATATCATGCATACATACTCGTACATAGCTTCACGCTGTATCCCGCATATAGCAGGGTAGGCAGAGGGAACCTAGTGTTAAGACACTCCGTTCCACTTTCTGCCGAATTGAGGAATTGCGTGCGCTGCGCTTTTCCTTGTTACCAAACCCAGGAAATGAAAAATTTCATTTCCTGAAGTGGGAATCGAACCCACAACCTGTCGCGTTTATAGTCGCACGGTTGTGCCTCTGCGCCACGACAGACGTTATTAATTGAATCGGTGAGTGCAGAAACAACGTAAGTCCGGATTTTCAAATTTTGCAGGAGGGAGAAAAACAACACGCATCTTGCCTTTCTAAGCTAGTTTAAATCGATTATGATTTTTTGCATTTTTTGTGACTTACGTTGTTTCTGTACTCACCGATTCAATTATATCATAAATATTTATTGCTTTGTGTGGGGATATTTTAAATTTCTAATAACTAATTGGGTAGTGTTTGGAGATTTTATATTAGAGAAGCGGATTCAATTTCTGCTATGACGAAATTCGTAGGCAAATTTTTATATATGTTTAATTCTAAATTTTATATGTTAGTAATGTTTAGTATTTTCATTTCCTGGGATAGGTAACAAGGCAAAACGCGGCGTTGTGTTCCGCCACTCAGCACGCTATGCCTCAATTCGGCGGAAAGTGGGAAACGGAGTGTCTTAACACTACATTCTCAGGTTCCCTCTGCCTACCCTGCTATATGCGAGATACAGCGTGAAGCTAAAAAAAATTCAAAAATATATTTTTTTTACAGAGAATCGTATCCCCTCACACCCTTACCAGACGACGTAGGGGGAGGGGTGATAAGCGAGGGTCCGTACTTGATCCTCGCGATGTGGACACCAAAAGGCCATGGTCTTATCACCGTGAAAGATTACGACATCTTCTACAGACCTGCGCCAAGATCCTCGACTGGTTATCGAGTTACTGACACTGGTATACCTGGCAGAATATTCAACGGTGTCCCCGATTGGTTGTACGAAGGTATGTACTTTATACTCTAGTCATATGAATATCAATGTTGGTAGAGATTTTTAACTTAATGAGTAACTTAATGTTATGTTATTGATTTTAAACTGTTAAACTGTTATTCACCTTTATGTTTTCTCCCTCACAGTAAGATAATCAGAAAGATACTAGTCTCAAGACTCTCTATTTTCCTTTTTTTGGCTGAGGAAAGAGCCTTGCCAGAGTGAGGAAATAAAAATAATTTAATATTAAGGATTCCCTCGAGTGGAAATTGATCCCACAACCAACTGAAACCGTTGAGTAAAATTGTTATTTCTTCCATAAAAATAAAATTCTTTAATTAATTATTTTTGCTAAGAAAGCAATGTTTTAATTAATATTTTTTTTCTAAAAATGTTGATTATTCTATATAGTTACACCATATTTCCCCTTCATAACCTAATCTACTTCAATGAACACAATAATAAACTGGGGTAAGTCCATTTTACCCCATTTCAAACCAATTCGGTCCTCGAGGGCGGTCCGGTGGAAAGGAATTTCGAAATTAACTAGAGCTTGAGATGCCATCCCAACTTACTCGCTTAACATCTTAAGACAAACTTCCATAGATTATAATAAAATATTATAATAATTTAGGAAAAAAACACAAAATAAATATTGTATGAGGCGAAGAGGCACAAGCGTGCGACTGTAAATGCGACAGGTTGTGGGTTCGATCCCAATCCATAGAATGAAAATATTAAGTAATATTTAACACTTTCATTTCCTCTCTCTCTCTGGCCAGACAAAGACCGGCGTTGAGTTCTGATTCGGCGGAAAGTGCTTAACGGGTATGTTAAATTAGAACGCAGTGTCTTAACACTAGGTTCTCTGGTTCTCTCTGCCTACCCTGCTACATGCGGGATAAAGCGTAAAGCTAAAAAAATATTATTATTATGATTAAAATATTAATTTCACCGCTATTGCGTTGAATTCCGCCACTTTATCTGGATATTCGGATAAAAAAAAAGTCGGATGGAAAATGGCAAACGGAGAGTTTTGCCTCTAGATTTTCTCTAACTACCTGTAAGTTCTCTAACTGCTGTAAGGAATATAACGTAAAGCAGAAAAAAAGAACAAAATAATTAAGGAAAAACTTTGAAATTGAAATATACATTGTGAAAGCTTCCAATAGCATCGAAAGGCTACAAAAGAGTTGCAACTCAAGTGGCCCACATCGTCGTCAATAGTTTACCAACCTTTTGAAACGATTCAATGTGATGACTATAATACTGTTATAGTGCTTTAAAATACGCTTTGAGATTTTAAAGAACAGTTTTATGCCATTTAAAAATCTTAGAACTTATGCCATTAATATAAGTACTTATTGAGTTTTTAACTTAGTACCAAAAAATGTATTCATAAATTAAAGTGTGGAACAGAAGTCTTAAGGGAACGGAGTGTCTTAACACTAGGTTCTCAGGTTCCTTCTGCCTACCCTACTATGTGCGAGATACAGCGTGAAGCTAAACAAAAAATGCTAAACAAATGTTAATCACATATTTAGAAAAAAAAACATTGTTAGAAAATGCATAAAAAAATATTTTGTAGTTAAAACCTGTCTCCACAAGTTACATAAATGCACAAAGAACTTGATAAGGCAAGTAGAGTCACCTTTTAGTAGGCGTCACATCAGTTCTCGTAAAGCAACCACCTCACTTTAATTTCATAATTTCTCACTTTAATAATGCACTTACAGTATGACTTTCATAGTAATTTCACTTAACGGCTATTTTTTTATTATTCGACAAAAAAAGCTAGCAAGGCGATAAAGCCAATAAAGTGAGTTTAAAATTAACAAATTTGAGGCCATCGCGGCGTATTGGGACAGCTTCTCTCCCGATTGTTATGAGATCAATCCTCACTCGAGGGAATTTATTATTTTTTATTTAAATTATTTTTATTTCCCCGCTCTGATAAAGCAAAAAGATTTGCACAAACGCAGCTCGATTTGAGGTGAAAAACTGAGAACGGAGTGTCTTGACACTAGATTCACTTGACTCTGACTACCCTTCTGCGGAAAAAAGCGAAAACTTAAAATAGAATACGTGCAAGATGTATAGATTAATGATACCAACAATTGTCGTATATTTTTAATTTCAACTATTATATAAACATTTAGGATATTACAGAAGAAACTCCAAGCATTTCATACGTATATCGTGAACGAACTTTATTATTCGCACTCTTCTCTACATACCCAAATTCGAATTCCCGAATTCGAGATATTACATTTTAAGTTGCGAAGCTTAACGCTGCACTTTGTCTTACCAGAGGTCTGGAAGCGGTGAACGTAGTGTCTTAACACTAGATAATCTCTGACCACTCAGCTATCCAGGATACAGCGTGAAGTTGCTTCCTACTAATTTCATCTAGCTATACTTTCGTTATCATATATGGAAAATGAAATTTCTAAATGAAAGGTTCATTTCAGCCACAAGAGGCACTCATCTCTATCGTTGTGTACCCTCATCGTCGATACGCTGCTATCTATTTTCGTTCGGGTCAGCATATTATAATAATAGTTAAATATGTACTAGTATTACTATGGACTTAGTTAATATATGCTATGCAATTAGAATATTGCCTATATATATTTTGACGTCACAGGTCTAAAGTAAATTCAGCGTTGGTTATTGGAAATATACACATTATATAAATTTAATTTTTTTTTAAAGGAATTTATTTAAATTTTTTTTATGAAAACTATGCGAACGAAACGAAAGTCGCTATACTTAAAGTTTATATGTAGGTATGTTTTTTTATAACAATGAAAAACATTAAATTAATAGAATAAATATTACAAACAGAAACTATGTTTTTGACATAAACTTACTAAGAATAAATATAATTTTATTTTCTTACATTTAAGAAACGTAACGTAAACTTATATGTACACCGGGCTTTTATTTTATTTTTTATTTTATTGTATTGTATTTCATTTTAAATATTGTTTCCGCACAAATGTAACTACTTTGTAAAACTATCTTATTACTGTTGTGTATTAGATACTTAAGTTAACCATGTTATCGCATAAGTGACAATTGTCTTAGCCGATAATAAAGTTCTATAAACCTAACTTTTCTATAAAGTGACAGATACGTTGCTAAGGAACGGGTATTTTACGCGTTAACGTGGCCATTAGTAGATATAAATATGTTAGTTATTCAAGTAAATATACTACATTCGTATGTATGTATGTAGGTCCATAAAGAAATCCAAATTTAAAAAAATATATTTACAATATTTGGTGTGTTGAAAATCATTGAAAACCTTAATTAATTTAACACAAAAAACAGTGCTTTTGTTTTCCAGCAAATGAAATAAGCATATTTCTCGCTTCTTTACAATTTTATTAAGAGTAAAATAAATGACTTTTGCAGTTCATATATTTTACTGCTACATTGAGTTTCACCGCACAATATATAGTCAAATAATGAAGCCCAAAGTAAAACTGTAGTATTACCAAATTCTCTTTTTGTCCACTTAACGAAATATTAAAATAATGGTTTTTATATTTTACTATTACATACGTCTCAGTGGCACTGAGACGTGGTCTCTTACTGTTGGCCTCATTAGGAAGCTTCAAGTCACTCAACGAACTATGGAGAGGGCTATGCTCGGGGTTTCCCTGCGTGATAAAATTCGCAATGAAGAAATCCGTAGGAGAACGAAAGTCACCGACATAATCCTCACATCGCTGCCACATCGCTCGTAGAACCGACAACCGATGGGGAAGAAAGGTTCTCGAGTGGCGACCACGAACCGGAAGGCGTAGCGTGGGACGGCCCCCTACTAGATGGACCGACGACCTAGTCCAAATTGCGGGAAAGCGCTGGATGCAGGAGGCATCCAGTCGTGCTACATGGCGATCTATGGGGGAGGGCTATGTCCAGCAGTGGACGTCTTCTGGCTGACGACGACGACGACTATTACATACAAATTACAATATTTTAAAATGTAAAAACTATTTTTTTTGAAGAACTTTTTATGATAAATGCTCTATGAACTTCCTAAAATAGTCAGGCTAAGCTCTATATATAATTTACAAGCATGTAAATCAAAAATCTCAATGTTACCAAAAAAAAACACTGTTACATGAATATATTTAAATTATCAAAGAAGTAACTTTTTAAATGATGAATAAATTATCAAAAAACCGAGTTATATAACTATGTTGATATATCTGTCGAGAAATTTATTGGTAATGTTCCTTATGCTTTTTTAAGCATAATAACATAAAAGATGCTTGGTTATATGAAGAATAAGCTTTAGTTGGATTTTGCACATCATGCAGCATGTTACATTTTGTTTAATGAAAATATTCAAAATATTACTTTTAGTCTATCAAAATTGAAAATATATAGTTTTAGCTTCACACTGTATCACACACATAGTAGGGTAGGCAGAGGGAACCTGAGAACCTAGTGTTAAGACTCTCCGTTCTCTTAACATTTCCGTTCTCTACCTTCCACCGAAATTAAGCATTGCGTGCTGAGTGGCGGAACTTTACCTTAAAAATAAAAATGTATAAAGTATAAATATAATCGAAAAAATATTTTACGTGACGTTTAAATCGCATACCCAACCTATATTACTGCCTGTCTGGGGCATAATTAAATATTCTTCCAAAAATTCTAGACTAATTAAAAATCTTAAACTATATTTAATTCTTGATTCTAGTTGTAATTAAAAGCAAAATTTTAACTATAAATTAAACCTTTTATAAAGTTTCGCTGTAGGCTCTTGTCTGAGATCTAGCGATTACTCATTTAACGAACTTCCTGCCATCAATCTTACGGCTATCTAGATTCAGAAACACTTAGACTAAAGCTTACTAAGTTTTTATTTAAACATTAATTTCTTTAATGACAACCAGTTTGGTATTCATTTTAGTATCTCAATTTTATATTTAATTAGCAATTTATATAATATATGTAATTTGTATAATGAAAGTATTTCTTTTTCATTCTTTGCCCATCACGTCAAAACCACTAGACGTATCGAAATGGGAGTTTGACGGGGAACTTGATAATAATCTGGTCATAGACTATTCACTTTCAGTTTATTTTTTGTTTAATTAACTTTTATATATAATAAATATATTTTATAAATAAAAAAGACTTGTTTTTTGTTATGCTTTGCATTTGGTTTTTGCTATTGCTTGATGTTGATTTGTGATGAAAAGTATTGCTTCTGTGTCTTGTATTCACATGGAGTTATAATTATTGACATTTTTAAAAGTTCTTATCTGTCATGATGCCTGTTACGGCGCAGAGGCACAAACGTGTGACTGTAAACGCAACAGGTTGTGGGTTCGATTCCCACTCCAGGAAATGGAATTTTTCATTTTCTGGGTGTGGTGACAAAGGTAAAGCGCGGCGATGAGTCCCGCCACTCAGCACGCAATGCCTCAATTGGGCCAAAAGTGAGAAAAGGAGTGTCTTAACACTAGATTCCATTTGCCTACCCAACTATATGCGGGATACAGCGTGAAGCTATGTATGTATGTATCTGTCATACAAATAAATAAATTACATACCTTCCCAATTTTGTATCTTAAAATTTGTCGACGCTTTTTTGGTTGATTTGGTATTTTAAAATTAATCGACGCTTTCAGTTTTCTTAAAAAAAGTAAACGTAATGTCTCTTTAAAAATATTTCTTCGAATGTGATTTCAATCCACCTAAGCACAATTATATTACAAGCATATGACAAATATATGAGCATAGAATGACATGAAGGCATCTAATATATTAGTTATTAACTGAAAAATTTACAAAGTTAAAATGTACCAGCTTTAGTTAAAACCAACTCAAACTTTACCCAGTAACAGCTCAGGCTTATCATTGATCCTTCTTCTATGTAATGACAGTAGTTCTTTGTGCAAAATATCAATAAAACTATACGAGTATACATATACATTATAGAGGCTGCTCTTTTTGTTTTAAAATCCAAATATTTTTCTTTTTTTTATTTTAAAAAATGAGGGGGTTCTCAATTTGACTGTATCTTTTTATATGTCACCGCATAATTTTAAAAATTCACCTAACTAGGTGAACTTTTTATTTTTGAGTTATTCGTAATCACTTTATTAGGTTTTCTTTTTTGTTAAAATCTTTATTACACATATATAGTAATTTTAGAATTTTCTATAAAAAGAAATAAATTTTCCTATTAACTAGATTTTTGCTTTTCTCGATTTTTATACATTTAAAATGAAATTATTTTACGCGGATTAATCATGTGTATTTATTATATAGTCAGTAGTCACAGGTCCAACTATGACGACGGAATTTACACTTTTTTTCAGCTTTACTAGGATAACTGTAAAATGTTGAAAACGTCGGCTTTCTTAAGTGTATTTTTGTATAACAAATATTTTCGCGATTAATCAAGTTATAATCATTTCGTTTAAAATTTTCCCTATGTCCATTTCTGTCGATCTAGAACTTTGACAAATTTAACTGTAAAATTATTTATATATTTATTTCTAACAGGATATGTCATTTTCGTCACTCATCACGGCATCGTTGGTGCCAAAACCAATACAGTAGTTGAAGTGCATGTGATGTATAATGAATTGTAGAAGGTGAATAATGAAACTTCAGATTCAATATGTGCACATAAATTTAAAATTGTAATCTTCCTTTATATACCTATATAACTTTGAGATTAACGCCTGTCGTGGCGCAGAGGCACAAGCGTGCGTCTGTAAGCGCGACGGATTGTGGGTTCGATTCCCACTCCAGGAAATGGAGATTTTAATTTCCCGGGTTTGGTAACAAGGCAAAGCGCGACGTTGAGCTCCGCCACTCAGCACGCAATGCCTCAATTCGGCGGAAAGTGGGGAACGGAGTGTCTTAACACTAGGTTCTAAGCTAAGGAAGATAGGTATGTATGTATGTTTTACCTTTGAGAATAAGTAACGGTTGTCGTGTATTCGAAAGAAAGAAAAATGGTGATGATTTGAATAGAATCCGTTGTTTATTATTAAGGGAGCTCCGCCCCTGCATTCGCTCACCAGCTCCCGCTTGTAAAGAAAAACAGCTACCATATTATTTTCCAATAATTCTGTTACGCACCGCATATATTTTAATACATTAAAGTTACTTACGAGTACATACGGCATAAAGCATGGAGCTTATCTATATATTAATACAATAATCAAAAACTTTGTACTCCTTATTACGAAAATTACGCGGACGGAGGAGCGTGAAACTTGGCACACTTATAGTTTATATAGCGAAGGAGTGCAGAATGATAATATCTTTTTAAAACAATGCATAAAATATATTTTAAATTAATAAAATATATGTTACACACACTATCATGGTTTGATATCCATGTTTATATAAAGTGAAATATACGTTGCCAGACAATGCGCTATTAGCGAGTCTAGTATTATTAATTACAAATATTAAAGAAATGAAATAAAATTGTATAATCCATGTTTTAATATCCTTACATTATGTTTAAATAAAATAAACATATGAAATGTAACATGAGTGATATTTGGTAGCAATAAAATGTAAAAATTGTCCTCGGTGAAATAGGTACGACAATCACGTAGGCGACTGTGGGCGTTTTAGGGTCTTGATAAATTCTAAGGCTTAGGGTATAAACGTTACAAAATATTATACTTGTTGAAATTATATCGTTTTTGATTGTGAAAAATGAAATACATTGGAAAAAGATATATTGGAAACATGAATATTATTTAAATAATGTTATGGTCAGCAAATATGTATAAAAACATAAATACTTTTTTTTTTATCAATATTATAGGCTACAGGCTTGTTTTGGTGTAGAGTTACGAACGTGTGACCGTAAACGCGAAATATTGTGTGTTCGATTCTCACTCCAGACAATAAAAATATTAAATAATATTTAATATTTTCGTTTCTTTGCTCTGGTAACAAGACCAAGCGCTGCGTTGAGTTCCGCCACTCATCACGCAAGGTCTCAACGAACGGAAATGTCAAAAGAGAACCGAATATGTCAAAACTGGGTTCTCTGGTTCCATCTGCCTACACTGCTGTAAGTTTAAAAAAAAAAAATATTATAAATGATTTTTTTTTTGAAAATGGATAGATGCTTATTACTCTTTTACCCAAAAACTACTAAAAGGTTTCAATGCTAAAAAAACTGTAAACTTTCATCTACATCTGCTAGAAACTTTTTAGTAATACTAGCTTATTCAGCAGATTCCCACAGCAGAACATGGGCTACAATTAATATAAATTTCTGTTGATGTGTTTAATTTTACCATAATATATAACGAATGTATATATGATTATAAATTGTAGACGAGAAAAAATCGTAAGAGAAATATAATGTACTCTATTTCTGAATTTCTTTTTCACTTTTGTAATCTTCACTCAGCTTTTGGGTATAACAATGTAGATAAAAAAGAGTTTTATTGCAGTAGGTCATTTATATGACAAAATATTTTATTTCGAGTGGAATTTGAAGCTACTACCATCATATTTGGTTAGACAGATTTTCACTAAGCTATTGTATCAAGTTATTGTAAAATTTTTGCTTTTAACTTCTAAAACACACATTATGTTCCCTCAATGACGTAGTTTCACTGTATTTCTTTACCTTTTCAAGGCGTTTAAATGCCACCTTATTCTGAATAGACATAAACGAGAGAAAAAATTCTAAAGATGCCCGTAGTATAATGAGTGACGTCAACAAAAATTGTAACGCCCCGCCGCTATAGTGGAGGAGAATGACGGCAAAACAGATTTTATTACACATTAAGATTAATGGAGCCTGTAATGGCGAACGTAAAATTATGTATTAACCGTTTTCATATAATGTTCTATGAATTTTTAATATGGAAAATTGAATCGATTTTGAGGTAGTATAATTTTTAGTTAGTTGGTTATGGTCGTAATTACATTTGCTTTTGTTTTTTTTTTCTTTGAAACTAAAATTATGCTTTAGAATAATACTACTGTATAAATATGTATTTCATTTTTTAATTGGGTATATATTTTAAAAAATAATTATAACAATTCTCCCATAATTCACTCCACTCTCCGGGTCTGGGTCTAAATTTAGCATATTGAATATAACATTAACTTTCATTCACCAGACCTCATTTTCTTCTATACTCTCAATATAAACATTTTAAAGGGTCCCCAAAAGATAACGTAATAGTATATTATAAGGCATTATATCCATCTAACGAGACAAACAAATAAATTATTATATCTGAATACAGTCTAATTAAGCGTTGTTTACCAAATAATTTATTAACTTATTTATTGAATAGAATAAAGTTTTCCGTTCCTATTTCCGTTCCGTTACTATTTTTGTTAGTTGTCTAACAAAATGGGTAAAACGCTTGCGTATAGGTAATAATTATATCCACCTGTAAACAAAGGATATACAGTGACTTTTTTATATAATACAATTTAAGTATTTAATATTTCTAATAATCCCTTTCATATGATAAATACGCGTTACTTTAACACCGCGTACTTTTACATAAAAAAATGTTACTCATTTGGTTGTGTCTTTAATAATTTAAATATTTGTTTAGTTTATTTCTAACACATTATTATTTTTCAATGTTGTCTTTTTGCACTTATTTTCTACGTGAAAATTAAGTATGCAAAATTTTATACTTCTTTATGCCCATAATTAGTGGAAAAAGGGATCGAAAAGTTTTTTTTTACACATACTCTTCATGAATTATAGCCTATTTGTTATTCTGATGTATAATCTATATTGCTGTAAAGTTTTATCTAGATTTGTTCAATATTTTTATGTGAAACAAACATTCAACCATGCGTCCTCACAAACTTTCATATTTATTAAATCAGTAGAGTTGTAAACTGTATATTTAAATACAGAGGCAACGCATATATATATATATATATATAGTATATATATATATATATATATATATATATATATATATATACACATAGAATTTATATATTTCCCAAAAAATTTAAATTACTTTTTGTTGGTTACACTTTTTCTTTCTTTTTCGCATAGTAGGATAGTACGTGTTAATGATAATTTAATACAATTACACGACGGTTGTAAGTTCAATTCTTGTTTAGGGAGACTGATTATTTTTGGTCATTATTAGTATTATTCCAGAGTACGATACAAATTCCAGCAACATTCCAGCAATTAATGTTTTCTAAAATCGGTGGAAATTGAAGGACGGAGAGTCTTAACACTAAATTATCTCTGCCTACCTTGATATAATAATCCTAAAAATCTACTATAGCTTCTAATCAAACACATAATTAGGCCTTAAATTAAATAGAAACTTTTATTTTTTTTTGTATTGTGTAATAAAACAGTAACAAAGGCTTCTCTGGAACAATTCAATAGCGGTCTTCATTTTTGAAGAATTTTTTGCTCGTAAAGAAAAATTAGCATATAAATGGTCTTCACGAACACGGGCTTATTTTGTGAATAAACTTCTAACGAGTGTTAACGATACTACTTGTAGATATATAAAAAGTTTTGTTTAATTAATGATGAAAATTTTCTTAACAAAAAGATAAATTAGTACATTTTAAGTGCTCTGTACAAATAATATCGGCTTAAAGAAAAATATTTTAGTAAATGTTGAACTGAATAAAATTTTAATAAAATGTGTACAATTTACAGACGATAGAAGCAAAACTACGTAAAATTACAATTATTTTTGATATACAATTATAATTGAACATCTAAAAACCTGACATGGTTTGAGCCGATGTTGCAATTTAATTCTTATTATTCTTATCTTATTTCTTTTTTTTATATTTTGTTATGAGTGCTAATAACAAACTCTACGTAAATTTTATACTACATCCTACAGACTGTTTTTCTACAGACCAATATGTTTGTCTCTGTTTAGTGTCGCTTTTTCGTTACATCCACTTTTGTTTGGTGGTAGGAGGTTCGTCCTCCGTCTGGCTCGCGACCACTATCATGTCAAAGACGAACCGCCAAATATCTTGTGATGTGTTCCGGTTCGATGGCATGTAAGCCAGGTTTTCCCCTTTCCCACCCATTCTTTCCCAAAAATGTGGTGGTTCCGATAGCGGACTACTACATTATCCTCCCCTTCCGTCTCTATCCTCTAGGTTGGCAACGCATCTACAACATCTCTGGTGGTGTAGATGTTCATGGGCGAAGGTAACCACTTACCATCAGGTAGTCCTTCTGCTCGTTTGCCATCCGTTATCCATAAAAAAAAAAAAAAAATCATAATAATTATAAATTAACCATTTTGCAATAAGCGATTTGAACCCATAACTATTGTTAGTAGAAACTATCTTATATATATACCTCAATATAATGTTTTGGCTACCAAATGTGTTATTTAAACACAATTTACTTGACCTACATATTATACGTGACAAGATAAAGAACAATAGATATTTGTATCTGGATTTTATCCAAAACTAAATAAACTTTTTCTCGAATCTCTTTCTAAATGTTTCATTTGATTTTGTTATAACATACAGTATTTATTATTGGTTTCACGTTAGTTTATTAGTGTACGTCACTTTATACAAAAGTAGGTAGATATTTATGAGTTATCTGTGTAATATATAATATATTTTTGAAGTGAAAACTTTTTTACTGGCGTTAAACGCTTTTTAAAGTTTTTTTGTGTTGAATAAAAAAATGTAAGCAAACTCGCGTCAGGAGCCGTAACCCTAATTGAAAATGTGAAGGGAGCGCACGTAATCTTTAACAATCGAATAAAAAATAGACAATCTATTATATTTAGAAAGCTTCACGCTGTATCCCGCGCATAGCAGTGTAGGTAGAGAGAACCTGTGAACCAAGTGACACTTCGTTCTCTTAAGACTTCCGTTTCTCATTTTCCACCGAATTAAGACATTAATAAAGGAATTTCAAATGCACTATTATAAATAATATTGACTTCCACTTCACATCTTCTCTATATATACCTTAATTATAACTATTTCTTCGTTTTTCCTTCACATATTAATATAATAAATAACGTATTATAACAATGATATACATGAGGAAAGAAAATGTTTAAAGATTTTATTAAAGAAATAAAAACAATTATAATTCAGTTAACGTACTAAAAGCTAAAAAGGTACCAGTTATCAATCATCTTCTATCCTCACTCATCGATCTATGGCACTGATCAGATTAACATAAAAATTGTGAAAGGCATCGAACTTCACATACGCGTCTCATTTATCATTGTGACGCATTTGGAACGTTTAACTAACAACGATCGTGAGTTCAAATCCCAATTTTGTTCATATATATATAAATAAAATGGGAAGAGGCCTGTCGTGGCGCAGATGCACAACCGTATGATAATCGCGACAGGTTGGTGGTTCGATTTCCACTCTAGGAAATTAAAATATTGAATAATATTTAGTATTTTCATATCTTCGCTCTGGTAACAAGGCAAAGTGCGGCGTTGAGTTCCGCCACTCAGAATGCAATGCATCAATTCGGCGGAAAGTAGAGGACGTCTCCACGCCTTAACACTAGGTTCTCAGGTTCCCTCTGCCTAACTTGCTATCCGCGGAATACAGCGTGAAGCTAAAAAATGAATATAATACTCTAAACCGGTTAAACAAAACGCGGCGTTAAGTTCCGCCGTTCCATTTAATTCTCTATATCTTTCACAGACACGTTCGGAACTAGAGTAGGTTATTCTTAATATACCTACTAAACATTATGTAGTGTAATTAAACATGCTAAGAGTAGATTATGCGTGTAATATATAAATGATGTGAATGCCCCGAGACCAGCTGTACGCTATTATTATACGGCTACTTTATAATACAGGGAGATCTATATTGTTATTCATGTTATATTTAAAAAATATCTTGCCATTTGTTTAACATGAAAATCTCATTTACTACAGTAAATTAATAATAACATAATAAGATATTTATACTTGCATTACCTCTAGTTTTCTAAACTTCTTTTTTTAGTTTCATGCTGTACCCCGCATATAGCAGGGTTGGCAGAGGGAAGCTGTGAACCTAGTGTTAAGATTACTCCATCTCCCTGATTTTCCGCCGAATTACGGCATTGCGTGCTGAGTGGCGTGGAACTCAACGCCGCGCTTTGTCTGCTGCCTTCAAAAACCCAGGAAAGAAAACACTAAACTTTTCTTCCATTTCCAAGAGTGGAAACGAACCCACAACCTATTTGTTTACAGTCGCACGCGCTTGTGCTCTGCGCCATGACAGGCGTTCGTCTTCGGAAACATTAACTTAACATTTATTCAATAATTGTAAATATATATATATATATATATAAAGGGAAAGAGATATATATATATATATATATATATATATAGCATATATATATATAGTATATATATACATTTTTAACTGACTATATATAAGGTTATTATACACATACCCGATTGTGTCTTTTTTACGTATGTATTACCGTAGAACTTTTTACTGAGTAGAACAATTTAGATGATTCTTTTTTCGTATGATAGCTAGCGCTTCTGATGTGAGTTCTATTTAAATTTAGTAAACATGTCACAAGTAGTTTTTGAGTTATTTGTAATAATGACACATTTTTTTCATTTTATTTCAAAGCAATTTTGTTTCCTTTGTAAAATTTTAATTTACCTCTAAACGCTAATTACCATCATATAATTAAAACTATATTTTGAAGTATTAACTAAACATCAATAGAAACATCAACTTCACTTGCTAATATTAACTGAACATTCCAATAGAAACATCTTTCCAAGCCTAATCTCGTTTCTACAAAAAACAATACATAGCTGACCAAAACCAATCGAGTTTTGTAACAGCATCAAGGGGACGTGAGCTGAATATAATTCTATTCAATTTACCCACAGGATAAACATCGAGGCACTGAAATATAAATCAATATAGAAGTAGAAATACGAGATAGGCTGTCTAATGAAGTCGTTCATGTAAAAGGTTTTCTGGAAATATATTACATGGTATATAGTGTACATAATTATTCTTAGGGCTATATTCTTTTATAATAAAAAGTAATAAATTTTTAATAATAATTGTTAGATAATGAAGGATTTTAATTGTTCTTCACAGTTTCACACCTTTTCTTCCACAACATGTTAGACATAGATAATCTAGTGTTAAGACACTTAATTCTCCACTTGCTATGCGAAATAGAGGCATTGGACATGGAGTGACGGAGCTCAACGCCACGGAAAAATGAAAATAATTTAAATATTTATATACTTCAATATTTGCCCGCCTAGGAACATCGAACCTAGAGCCGTTCACGTAACGCTGTCTCACTGCGCTAAGGTGACTTCATAGTTCTCCTTTCGCCTTGTTTAGTTATATTGTGTATTGTGTGACGAATCTCAACGCCGTTTATTATCAAACCAAATTAAAAAAAAACAAATTATTAAAATGTCAACTTACCCTAATCAGAATTTGAATCTTAAACCGTTGCTATACAGTAAATAAATAACGTCTAGCTCCTTTAGAACTATAGTGACCTATTTAAAAAATTCTATTTTTTTCTCCTGTCGTGGCGCAGAGGCACAAGCGTGCGACTGTAAACGCGGCAGGTTGTGGGTTCGATTCCCACTCCAGGAAATGGAATTATTCATTTCCTGGGTTTGGTAACAAGGCAAAACGCGGCGTTGAGTTCCGCCACTCAGCACGCAATGCCTCAATTCGGCGGAAAGTGGGGAACGGAGTGTCTTAATCTAGGTTCCCTCTGCCTACCCGGCTATATGTGGGATACAGCGTGAAGCTATGTATGTATGCATGTATGAATTTTTAACATAGATTTGTACATTTAAGTTTTTTGAAAAGAAATGATTTTTTTTTTAAATTATATTTTAATTTATATACTTGTTTTAATCAAAGTCTATAAAGATTGTTGTCTTCAGTCGTTTCTTGGCAATTAAATCAAAATCATATTTTTTTTGATTAGGTCCTTATAATTCTAAAGGTGCGGTATATAGTAGAATAAATACTAAATAAAAATATATCACCCCATACACGTTCGATATTGGCACGGTACATTACGCACGTGGGTGCGTGCATGGCTGCACCGATTTGATGTCAAGCGAGTGACTTATTTATAGATTATTTATGTGTTAGCTTGCATGTGTTATATAATTTTGAAATACATTCATAAAATTACACGCTTGTTGCAAAATATGTGAAGATTGTCATTGTATGAATTGTTGGTTCGAATTATGTTGTATTAAATATTAAAATTATATGATGAAATCAGTAGAAACTACAACTTATAATAATCAAAAGCGTCTCACAAAGAATAATGGATATTTTTTTTTAAAGTAAATTATCAAAATATTTATAGATAATATAAATAAATTTTGGCCATCGTATCGCAGTGGGACGTCTGACTATAAACGCAATTGGTTGTGGGTTCGATTCTCACTTGGGGAAAAAAATCATATTTAACAAAACAAAACGCGGCGTGGAGTTCCGCCACTCAATACGTAATACCTTGAATTCAAGAGGAAGTGTCTTGGCACTAATTGCTCTATGACTACCCCAAAATACAGGAAAAAGCATGGAGATGCTTTATATGAAAATTTATTAATATAATCAAGATATACTCAAAAAAATTGTTTACATAAAACTTTAAAATGAACAAAATTTGATACAGAACCGCGCAAACTTAACCACTTTATATGACTTTATGACTGAATGGGACAAAAGCTCGCGCTACACAATTCTAGACACTGAAAAATTAATTACAATCTCTGAAACAGTAAAATTCCAAATAGGGTATTTAAAAATGAATTCTAATACTACGGGTTTAAATTCAATTTTGCAATTTCAATTACGACTGATCCGATTAGTATGGTTTCTGCAGTTTAGTCTTTAGGCACCAAAGCTAGATCTTGGCATTAATTTAAATAGCTTTTCCTAGGTTTTAAAAAAGAATGACTCATGCGCATAAGCGCTTTCGTGAAGTCAGCCTTGACTTATTTTTTTTTATTTCAAGTTTAGTGGCGGAAACCAACGCTACGCTTTGCCTAGTTACCAAACCTAGTAAATGAAACATATATTGAGTGGGAATCGAACTGTTACAACGAAAAGAGAATTTGAGTTTTTAAAAAAAAAACTTTATTTAATTAAAATACAATTAGAAATAATAATGTTCACTAAACTTAGAACTTGGGGACAACCGCTCTCGATTGAGGTAAGGAACAGACTGATTAGACTTGGATGTGAAATGGTTAGTAAAGGAGAGATTTGATGACACAGGAAGGATAGAATATTGTATTAGCACAAAGGCATACTAATTTGGGATATAACAGAACCCACAATCTGTCGCGTTTACAGTCGCATGCTTCTGCCTCTTCGCCGTGATAGGATTTTACCCAAACCACCAAAACCCAATAATAATATAACCCAGAAACTTCTCTTTTAAAGCTTACTTATAGATATCTAAGCCCTAGTATAATTAAAAGAATGTGCTTTATTTGTTTTTTTACGACTCGACCCTTTATAGCTTCAAGAAGCTGTAATGAAATTAGGCACGTCGCGTCGCCTCTCGTCTCGACGGTGGTCTTTAAATAAAGTGATTTTATATAACTAAATTAACTAATTGTGTTAATTTCAAAGACTTCACGAAAATTCTGTGAAATCTATTAAGAGATACTTTTTAATACTATTAGTTATTTTTGAACATTTATTTATTATGAAATGTTAGACTTTCGCAATTTATACATACATAAAATGAAACTATTTTAACCGGAATAATCGCGTTTCTACCTGTTACCACGGAACTGTAAGGACTGTAAAGTGTTCGAAACGTCGGGTTTCCAAAAATGTATTTCCTAATATTAAAATAGACGCAATAAATCCGGTTCAAATTGTTTTATATAATATACACTGATAGTTAGTAAATTAAAAAAATATTGTAATTGTGTGGCAAATGGTGGAACCTAACGCCGCTTCAACTACTGACCAGGATGATAAAACGTTTTTTAATTAATCTTTTTTTTTATTTTGATTCGTAAGTGATAATATTAAGACAGTAGTAAACGAAAGTGAAAAATAAAGTATAAATTCAATCTGAATGAAATACATTCCCGTCCGACCGCATGGTGCAGCGGGACATCGTCTTACTATACAGTTAATGCCTGTGAGTTCGATTACCACTCAAGTAAATTATTTTAATTTCTCATGCTCTGGTAAGACAAGGGGCAGCGTTGAGTTTCGCTAAATCAATGCAGAAAAAAAAAGCGTGAAGTTGCTAAAATAATATTTTTCTTTGTTACAGTGGAAATTTTAAAGTCCCGAACGGCGTTGTGGATGTCAGCGGACGGTCACATGGTGCTATATGCTACTTTCAACGACACTCTAGTCCACGAACAAAAGTATCCCTGGTACGGAGCAGCTTTGGATACTGATGACCCGGCTAAGGTGAATATGTTGTTTTCTTTTATTTTCATTTCAATTATTTATATGAACGTTAACGTTATTATTATCCTTACTAATATTATAAATGCGAAAGTAACTCTGTCTGTCTGTCTGTTACGCTTTCACGCTTAAACCACTGAATAAATTTTGATGAAATTCGGCATGAAGATAGAACTGAACTTAGGAAAGGACATAGGATACTTTTTATCGCGAAAAAAAGGGTAGAAGGGGTTGAAATAAGGGATGGAAATTTGTATGGAAGTTCCTTATTGTCAAACGTAAAATCATGTAAGTGCGACAGTTTACAATTTTCACACCTAAACCACTTAATCAGTTTTGACAAATAGTCTCGGCCTTGGGAAAGACTATAGGTTACTCCTTACCATGTCACCCGATATAACCGAATACCACGCGGGCGAAGCCGCGGGCGGAAAGCTAGTCTTCAATAATTTCGGTAGGCGTCACTTATTTCAGATTATTAACTGGCATTTTAGTGCCGTAGTATTTTTCTAAGCTCACGCTTTTTCCCGTGTGCATGAGTAGGCAGGCAAGGAGAAGCAAGTGCCAAAATACTCCGTTATTTCCACTCCACCTCAATTCAAGACAATGGGTAGCAGAGGTCAACACTGCTTTGCCTTACCAGAGCGGTGAAATGCAAATAAATGAAATATGATCATCCAAGTTAATTCATCATTTTAATTCTTAAAAAAAGTAATACCTAAAACAATAATTCACTTTCTTGTGTCAGTTTTAAATCATACTACTATAACAACTTAGATCTTAGTTCAAACGAATGTAACTTTTGCTTATCCATATAGCCTATGTTCTAATCTCTATATAAGATATTTCATACAATTTTTTTATTAATTTACTAATATAATAAAATCGCTGATATTGCTGCTATTAAAGCGCACTATAATATTGATATCCCATGCAAGTAGCGAGCCAATTTAATTTTGCAAAGTAAACGTTTTATTGTAATACTGTATGGAGCTTGAACCTAGAAAGAATATGAATAAGCTATGCATAAAGAAGATTAGATCGTTCATTCAAGTAGGCGAAATATAATTTGAATAAATCAAACCAAAACGCTGAATGAAATGAATATTTAATGCTATTTTGGTATTTAGGCCTAAATATAAATAACTAGCTGCATATCGTGGTTTTACTCGTGTAATTCATAAATATTAGTAAAGTCCTTATATTTTCAAGGAGAAGGACGAAGTGTTTTAGCATTGGTCTCTATCAAAACCCTTGTATGAAGGAAAAGTCGTGAAGTTGCCTTATTTTTTTCTGAACTGCCTACATATATAATCTCGTCATCGTCTTTTTGTACTTTTTGTACCTCTGCTAGACATCTTCTTACCCCAAGGATCTTTACGATCAATGATCCTATACGAGTCACTTGATATGTAATTTCGCACATACGTACGTACGTACGTAGCAAAGTGGTCAGGGACAACAGAGTCCAACGTTAAGTTCGCTGCATACTTCTTTAGTTCACTTCATTCATATTCTTAAAATTCATTATTTTTCTTACATTTTTGCTTACGTCTTTCTTATTCTTATTACATCTGTCGTCATGAATGTATATAGTGCATATATGAGTACAGGTCTTTAACTTCATGAACCACATAAGATATTAGCACTCAATGCCGCGTTTTGTCTTGTTAGAATCATTTAAATATAATTCTGTACGCGATTACTAATTGATACAACAACCAATCTCTTTACAGTCAGACTATCCCACTAGGCCACGATGGCCTCATATTACATATTTGATGAGCCATAATTGGATAGACACTATCTATTTATGCTAAAATATACATTTTCGGTTATTTAGATTCAGCCTCCGACGTTGGTAAAATGCTTATAATTCATCACACCCACGCATTTAGTTAAGTATTTATATCCCAAAATGGCTATAATTTACTTTTTTCTTAGCTTTACACTGTACCTCGCACATAGCAGGGTAGATAATACCTGAGAACCGAGAGTTAAGACATTTCGTTCTCCTTTAACATTTCCGTTCCCCACTTTCCATCGAGTTGAGGCATTACATACTGAGTGACGAAACTCAACTCCGCGTTTTGCCTTGTTACCAGAGCGAGGAAATGAAAATGCTAAATATTATTTAATATTTTAATTTTCTGGAGTGGGTATCGAACCAACAACCTGTGGCGTTTGCAGTTGGACGCTTGTGTCGCTGCGCCATGACAGGCCTCTAATTTACTTAATGATAATAAATATAGTTTTTTTTACATCACCGTTACGTTGGCATGGTTAATCAATTCCTTGGTACTTTCTTTCAATATTCCTCGTACCATTTGCTTGATATATTCTACAGGCGTGTTTTTCTTCTCTATAGAAAATGCTTTAGTATTAGCAATAGTTTTTATATCGTACCAGGCTTGAATAATTAATAAATGAAAATTGCATATTTTTCAAAGCAGTCGTTTTATAGTTTAAGTTGTATATGACCGTTCTATTTTTTATGTTATTTAAATAATTTTTAAATGAATGTATTTAATTTGTTTGATATTTTTGTGCTTAACCCTTTATTAACTAATAAAGAAAGCTTTACTAACATTAATATTTGAAAAAATTCTAAATGCAAGTCGACTTATCAACCTATTCACGCTTGGTACGGTATATGACTAAAACGAACACATTGATAGTATTATACTACAAAATAAAATACATTCTTGTCTTAAACTCTACCACAGAGTACGTAAGAGGACCCTTGTGATTTACATACAATAAATCTTTCCTTCATGCTTCCATTTTATTGACATTGTGGCTGAAATGCTAGATTCTAATTCGCAGAATTCAATAAAATTGTTATTATTTTAAAAGTAAAAACATCAAAATACAATAAGACAAATTATAACACTAACTCAAAGAAAAATGAAAATTATTGTAAAAATTAAACGCCCAAAAATTGGAAAAAAAAATGGAATTTTAACTTACTTTGTTTGACTTAAAAAAATCGTTAATTAAATATATAATTATAAAGAACAAAAACGACTCAACTAACTCTTTAAATTTAGAAAGAAAACAATAAAAGCTAGTTGTGTATTATATTTTAGAAATGTGCTAATTAAATCCTTTTATATGATACCCCACACACGGGGTACCGTCATCAATGATTTTTTATTTTTATTCATGACGTAATTGCCTTTAGAGGGCGCCATACCGAATTAAGAATGACGTCACATATCTAAGAACACTTCGAGTATCAATACCTATCTGACGATACCTTAATTACATAATTCAGTCCAGAGATTTAGAAGATATAAGGTAATAAATTATATTACAAACATACATGATACGCGCGAAAAACATAACATTCCTTTGACAGTCGTGTAAAATCACTTCTCTGGTATTTTATATTTGACGTTTTTAGTCTCGTATGTTACTCAACTAATCTTATCAATTTACATTACAAATATTACATTTAGTAACCAAATCTATACGGGTAAAGTTTAGTATAAAATAAACTTTTACTAAAGATTAACAGACGACGCAAATATTTTATTCTCAGCTGCATATATCCGATAGAGCTAGCTAGCTCTTGAAGCGAATACTATTTGGAACTTTGAAAATGTAAAATATCTTGCAAGTTGCACTGCTCTCAACGTCACATGATCGAGTGTGCTTTTACATGCAAATTTTGTGATTTTTCAAATATCCACTGAAGTCTATAACTTACTTATTAAAGAGATTTATTGCTATAAAATTTTGAGGATGACCAGATAATTTTTTTTAGCTTCACGCTGTATCCTGCATTTAGCAGGGTAGACAAAGGGAACCTGATAAACTAGTGTTAAGACACTCCCTTCTCTTTCAACCATTCCGTTCTCCACTTTCCACCGAATTGACGCATTGCGCGCTGAGCGGCGGAACTCAGCGCCGCGCTTTGCCTTGTTTTAACAAGATATCCTGTTAAACCCTTTTGTATATCGGTTTCGAGTGCCGATTTGTATTTATTATATATATTCGAGAATATATTGTAAAATAGCGAACCAAGTCTTACTTGGTTGGACAGGAGAAGTGACGTATTAACATTTAAAAAAAAAGTATAACAGGGCTCGAACCCGCGCCTCTTGGAAATTGGACAAATACTCTGACCACTAAGCAACACGCTTTATCCAACTACGTCGAAAAAACAATAACACGTTTTCTAAATTTTTTTTCTTATCATATGTGCTCAGTTCATTTCTTAATTTGTCACTTTGAAAATACCAGTTGAGCACAAATCACTTCGCCAATGTCACTTTCTAATTATGCTAGCTGTGTAATAACACTTTCAAAAAATATCTAACTTATATATAACTTGATTTTATCTGCTTAGTGCTTACCCTGATTACGCCCGAGTCTAATTACGAAATAACTATTAATCCCTGTATACATAAATTATACCACCCAACAGAAATGTCAACTCAGTGTTAGTAATATTTAAATTGTGTCAAGCGTATTTTTAAATAGTAAAACGATGGACAAAGTTCACAATTGAATTCCAATATTAGTTTATGCTCACAGATTTTTATATAGAACATTTTTATGATTGAAAAATAAAATGTAGTCTATTTATTTTCAGTTATTTTCAGCGTCACGTTTCTGAATATACAAGAGTAAAAAAATATATACATAACAATATTTGAACAGTGTGAATATGTAAATGATTGTTTTATATTTATAATTAGCTTCAGAGGGAACCTGAAAACCTAGTGTTAAGATACTTCGTTTCCCACTTTCCGCCGAATTTAGGCATTGCGTGCTGAGTTGCGGAACTCAACGCCGCGCTTTGCTTTGTTATCATACCCAGGAAACAAAAATACTAAACTTTTACATTTCCTGGAGCGGGAATCGAAGCCATAACCTGTCATGTTTACAGTCGCACGCTTGTGCCTCTGCGCCAGGACAAGCGTTATTATATATTACAGTGTAAATTAGACTAAATGGTTTATTGTTATATTATTAAAGTACTACGCTTAACTTAATATCTCTAAGAGGCCACGATGACGCATGGGCAGTGGTCGGCTTCCACTCGAAGAAATGATTGCATTTCACTTATTTATTTTTTTCATAATTCCATTTTGCTAAGACGAAGGGCAGCGATGAGTTCTATGAATAAAATTGTAAAATATTTAATTAAATATGAACAACATTCGAATAAATTGAATACTTTATGTACTCAATCTTAAATAAGGAATATTCCATATCCAGTTTTTGTAATTAGCTACCCTTGTCATCTATATATAAATACATGAAGGAAAACCTTTGGATCCCTTTTTACGAAATTTATGAGGACGGAGGAGAATGAAACTTGGTACACTTATAGTTTATATAGCGAAGGAGTTCACAATGATAATAGCTTTTTAAAATAATGCGTAAAAAAATAAACTAATTAAATAAATGTTACACACACTACCACGGTTAGACATGCATGTTTATATAAAGTGACATATACATTCATTAGACAACGCGTTGTTAACGCGTCAACGGGAACTATAGTATAATGTGAATATGATTAACCAATATTAAGTTACTAAAACCTTAATATATCGTTCCAATATATTTTCCTATATATCAAGCACATTATTAAGTGGTAAAATATAAAATAATATCGCGTTAGTACCCTCACGTTCCACCTTGCGGCCAAGATAAATGATGTTACGTCAGCCAATCAATTACAATGATATTTTCTTTAAATTTTCGCCAAAAGTTTCTTCTCCCGCGATGTAGCTACAGTAATTGAATTTCTGTAAATGTAATAAATGTTCACTGGATTGCTTTTTTTATGTTTATTTTACAATATTTCCAACGTAGAACAAAAATAAAAGGTTTAATTAGATTTTTAGATTAATAAAAATATTTATCTCATTCTTCTTTAATACAATATTGAAAAGTTTCAAATCACTTTACAATAAAAAATCATAAGAAAAAATAAAAACTTAACAACGAAGCAGTATATGAAAACGCACTTTGTGTGTGTGTTTGTGCACTATAATCAAATAAGCGGTGTACTTTGTTTTCACATTTTTTTATTATTAAATAACGCCTGTCGTGGCGCAGAGGCACAAGCGTGCGACTGGTAACGCGACAGGTTGTGGGTTCGAGTCCCACTCCAGGAAATGTTATTCTTTTCATTTCCTGGGTTTGATAACAAGGCAAAGTGCGGGAGTTCCGCCACTCAGCACGCAATGTCTCAATTCGGCGGAAAGTGGGGAACAGAATTGTTGTAAGAGAACGGAGTGTCTTAACACTAGGTTCTCAAGTTCCCTTTGCCTACCCTGCTATGTGCGGGATACAGCGTGAAGTAAAAAAAAATAGGTATTCCGGTGGTATGTTTTTAACTAGTTTTCCATTTCCATTCTGTTTTCTCTCTACACGGTTAAAGGGACCTAAACTACTAATTAACTAATATGTATATGTAACATTTTTACCACGTCAATATTTATGTTATATACGTCAATATTTATGTTATATTTTGTTACAGACATATCCAGAAATCAGAAGCGTTAGATACCCAAAGCCCGGTACGAACAATCCCGTGGTTAAATTAACAGTGGCGGACATTGCGGACCCCAAGCACATCCGCACGCGGCATTTAACACCGCCCAAAGTTATTCTCGAGGGGTGAGTTAGCTATTGAAAGGTTAACTAACTTTAAAGCATTTATTAATAGTGATTATTTAAGATACATTAGTTTCATATTGAATATTAATAAATAAGTACCTAGAGGTTTGTCGCGGCGCAGAGGCACAAGAGTGTGACTGTAAATGCGACAGGCTGTGGGTTCGGTTTCAACTCCAAGAATAGAAAATATTAAATAATATTTAGTATTTTCATTTCCTCGCTCTGGTAACAAGCCAAAGCGAGGCGTTGAATTCCGTCACTCAGTACGCAATGACTCAATTCGCCGGAAAATGGGGAACAGAAATGTTAAAAGAGAACAGAGTGTCATTAGGTTCTTTGGTTCCCTCTGCCTACCCTGCTATGTGTAGAATTACGTGAAGCTAAAAATAAATGCATAATAATTTTTATATAGACAGCGTTTCGATTTTGGGCGAAAAGTGGAGAAAAATAGAGAATGGAGTGTCTTTGAGGTTTTAACTTACTACCCTGCTTTGTGAAAAAAAGCGTAGAGCTGCTCATAAATATTCGATTATAAGTTAGACAATAAGCAGGCTTAGAATTGCATTGTAAAATATATTGGGTAATGATATGGGTGTAAAATAAAAAATAGAATTATAACATTCCTTCATCTGAGCGTGGAAATAAAATAATTTATTAATAAGCAATGAAAAAATATTTACACAGCTCTAAAAATAAATATACAGATTACTTTTAAGTCACTTATGCTATAAACTTGTTAGGTTTTCCAATGTCAAAGTTTTATAAATAGCACTGCGAAGTATACACTCTGGGGATATCGCGCCCTTGTTCTGTTTCAATTAAATCCAGCCAAGCATATGTTCATTTATAACATAGACTTTAGTACTAATAGCATGATTTTAATTATTTAATATTTTTAAAAGGCCATTGTGACTCAGTGGAACATTGTTTAATTGTAAACGCGAGAGGTTATAGGTTTGATTCCCACTTCTTCTTGATATATAGATGGGTGGACCACACATATTATCACAGCATGGATATATATTATGTATATACATACTATATAGTTATATTTATCTAAAGGCACTTCTGCTGAAAACCGCTTAACAGTTTGAAGAAAAAAATATTCAGTATTCATTTTATATCTTTTAACACAACATTGTAACAAAAATGTAGTGGTATCACATCAATATAAAATAGTATTTGAAGAGTCTGTAGCGGGCAGCCGAGCAGAAATTCTAAACAGACCCGACCCGCCATTAGGGGCGACTCTGCAGGTTGGAAAACTTTCAAATTGGAACGAAAATGTAACAATAGGTATTGTAGTTTATTTAAAATTGTTACTTTGTTACTTAAAAAGTAAAAATTGTTACTTTAGATATTCTAAATTCTACGACAATAAGTATTCATTTTGAAAATAATACATATAATATAAATACAATAAAAATCAATACATGTATACAATAGTTATTGCCTGTAACTATGTGCTTGTGGTCTCAACGGTTCTTTTCCGCAGCTTCAACTTGAAAACAAAGAATCTCATTCTTCCCCGTTCCTATAGAACTTTTAGATATTCCGGAATTGTTGTGGCGCATGGTTTGGCTCTGTGTTTTCTGTCAGTCACTCAGTAACGAAAGAGTTTTTTTGTACAGTAGGGCAAGCACGAAAACTTGCGACAAAGTATTAGTATCGTTATCGAAAGCATTTTGTATGGTAACTTTAGTTAACTTTAGTTCCTCTTACGCACGAGAGGGGCGCTTATCAATTCCCGTACAAATTATTTCGATAACTTGAATGCTTACCCTACTGTATAAATTTTGCTTATAATCGTTTTTTCATAGAAAGATAGTAAGAAAAACTACACTTCCAGTTCGCCAGAGCGGTGCTCCATTTTTGAACTCACAACGTTGAACATTTCGTTTGAAACACCTAACAAAGTAAATTAAAAAAAATATTAAATTTTAATAAACTGTTCTCATCGCTGCCTGTTTGAAAATTTGCTTTTCTCTTTGTAAAGTTTGTTTTGAATTTTCCTACAAACGATTTAAAACGCCTTTTTAATTCAGAAAAATGAGTTTCAACATAAAAATAAACTTGCGCACTCCGTTGTTACCGTTATTGGTGCGTTATTGTGAAAAAAGCTTTGAAAATATTTTGGAACATATATCTATTTCCCTTTTTTTATATTTGTATATATTTTTTTTTATTTTTGACAGCGATACTCTACGATTAAAATATATTATAATACTACATACTCCACTTTCCGACGATATTTTTTCCTCAACTTTTTATATTCACTTTTTTTTACCTTCACGCTGTATCCCGCACGTAGCAGGATAGGCAGGGTAATTAAAGAACCTAGTGTTAAGACACTCCGTTCTTTTTTAACATTTCCGTTCCCTACTTTCCGCCGAATTGAGGCATCGCATGCTGAGTGGCAGAACACAACGTTGCGCTTTATTACCAGAACGAGGAAATGAAAATACTAAATATTATTTAATGTTTTCATTTCCTGGCGTGGGAATCGAACCTAAAACCTGTAGCGTTGCCAGGCGTCAAATATATACTAATGTCTTTAAATAATAAATTACCAATGTCTCAGGGATTACTACTTCACGAGCGCGCAGTGGGTGTCGCTAACAGAAGTGTGCGTAGTGTGGCTCACGCGAGTGCAGAATTTGTCCGTCGTGTCCGTTTGCAAGAGCCCCATGTGGCATTGTCAAGAGGTTTGTATAAATTTATTACATTATAAATATAAGTAGGAAAGAAATTAATTATTTGTTTTTTTTTTGTACTGCAAAAGTATTGATATCTTTCAATTCTGTCGCGTAATAACTTAAATATTTATTTAGTAATCACCATTATTGGCACATTCTAAGTTCCATAGCTATAGAGCTAAGGGAACTGTGATAGTAGTAGTAATATAATGATAGCGCAGTAGGGAATCGATTGTTTGACAAGCAAGCGTTGTACTTCGATAACTGTTTTACTTTAATTAAAAACTATTACACAATGAAATGACGATGTAGCTAATAATATTAGACAATCTTAGAAAAGTTTTTTTTTTTAACTTATGTATACCGCATATAGCAGGGTAGGCAGAGGGAACTTAGGTTCCCTAGTTCCTAGGAAAAGAAAATTAGGTTTTTTATTAATAGTCAAAAGAAAAATCAAATGTTATTCAATATTTTTTTTCATACCTGCACGACACTGAATATAGTATGTAGCAGCTTCACCCTTTATCCCGCATAGCTGGCTCGCGACCACTATCATGTCAAAGACGAACCGCCAAATATCTTATGATGTGTTCCGGTTCGATGGCATGTAAGCCAGGTTTTCCCCTTTCCCACCCATCCTTTCCCCAAAATGTGGTGGTTCCGATAGCGGACTACTACATTATCCTCCCTTTCCATCTGTATCCTCTAGGTTGGCAACGCATCTAGTACATCTCTTGTGTTGTAGATGTTCATGGGCGAAGGTAACCACTTACCATCAGGCGGTCCTTCTGCTCGTTTGCCATCCGGTATCCATAAAAAAAAAAAAAAGGACAATATTTTTACTTCATTTTTTTCTTTTCATGTATATGGAATGACATTGTAACACTATATAATTTTGAGCAGTAAATTTTGCATGTTCTAGTGAAATGAGGCCTTTGTATTATATTAATGCGTGTACATATATATTACTGAACAACGCTGTGCTTTATAGAAACTACTATATTCTAATCCTCTACAACTCTATTTAATTAGATTTTTGGATTCAACTCAATAATTTTCTTTTTTTAAATTTGTCAATATTTAAAGAGATATAGACAAAAGACTGTAGTTAGTACACCCCAATCGTCAACAAAAAGTAAAAAGAACTAAAAATTTCCAATACCACAAACAATAAAGCTTAATCACAATAAAATAAACAAATTCAGACGTAAACCATTTACTTATTTTCGTGATTGCAACAAAAAAAAAACACTCTTCGTAAACACCACCTGTGTTTCAAATAGATTCAATATTTCAACATATACTAGGTTTTTTGTACCAGTTCGATGACTGGGGCTGTAGACTATTTGCTACCGTGAGTAATTACTTTATAAAATATATTTTTTTATATTTGGTACATTTTCAAAAGGCATAACCATTTGAGCTTGTAACGATTGACCAGCGTCTCATTTGTATCTTGTTTATTTTAAATTTAAAAAAACAGTTCGGGATACAATAAAACTATACTTCAATGTGCTTTTAATAGTTGAAATTACACTTACATGTAACGTCTACTACAGAATTTAGCTTATTTGGTTCCTCTAGAACGTGGTATATTCATACTAAACGTCTAACCACAGTCTCGATCGACTTACTAACTACTTGGCATTCACTTCCAAACTCAGACAGACTTTAAAGGCCGTGCATGCTCTGTGAAATGATATGTGTAGACTATAAGACTATATATAGACCATAGTGGCACGGTGGAATAGTTTCGACTATAAACGCGAGCGGTTGTGGGTTGAATTCTCATTGGGGAGAGCTATTTATATTTGAATCATTTTTATTTCCCCTATCTGGTAAGACGACGTGGGGCATAGTATTCCGCTGCTCAATAAGCTGTCTGGAATTCGGAAATAGGAGAAGTAAGTGAGTCTAAGACTATATCATAATTATACCTATATATTAATAACCGAAAGAGAGTGAAATTTAGCATATTTAAAGTTTATATAGTAGGAGTAGAAAGATAGAAAGCGAATAACTAATATAAATTACCCCAAATATGCAAGTTGTATTTCTCATATTCTGTACATTTTAAAATTCCGTAGAAATGAAGGCATCGAGTTAAAAATTCAAACTTTAAATACTAAAAACTTTGCAAAAATTGATGTTGACATTTGTATTCAAAATATATATATTTCAAAACGTACGAGTCATTTTTTTACCTTTTTAGCTAGACAGATAAAAAATTGGAATTAGTTTAAACTAATCAAAATTCTTATAATTAGAAAATTATTGTAACTGTAATGTATTACCAAGCAAAAATTGTCACTGTGGAAAAAAACGTCTTTATAATCTAGACACTCTGTTCTCTGCTTTTCGCCCGAAATTGCGTGCTGAGTGGCAGAAGTCAACGTTTCGCTTTATCTTACTTACAGGAAATAAAAGTTACTTAAATAAAATACAACACAACTTGTTTCTGTCAAATATATAACCATTTAACATATATAGTTATAACGAATGGCGAGCGTTAATGGACACATTAAGAGGTCTTTTAAGCTTTATACTTAGAATGCAATGCCATAGCTTGGTAGCCTCACGATGAATCCATGAAATACTAGGGATTTAATCCTCATAAAATTCTAACTATATCTTGGTGTACATAGATAAGACTTTACATAGAATATGTATGTATAAGTAACTAAAATAACTAATGCGTGTCATTTGTCAATAGATTGACATTACCAGTAAGTGTTTGTATTCAGTATAGCATGTGGGTGAGGCTAATGAAAATAAATGAAGCGTCTTCTCCTTCGTAAACATTGCTACTAATTTGTAGAATGTATTGCGATAGTGATAAGTAAAGCTGGAACTGATCCATATATCTTATTCGCTTATTATATATTTTTTCTTTCCTATAAATTATACAGATTCGAATTTATTACATTTGGCAGACAAAATCTTCTGTAATAGAATTTTGTTTTCTGTTTTTTAATTTAGAATTATAAAAGTTGGATAGCGGTATTTGGTATGTTTACACAGAAAAATATACATACGAGTACACATAATAAATAAGCGAAAATATTTTCCCGGATCAGATATGAACGCACCATCGTCGTCTGTCCCATTCGTTCACAATTTCGTCAATATTAAAAATGTTTTTATAATTTTATTATCACACATTTTTATTTTGTTGTCTTTACTCTTACGCTTGAAAATGTTTTGAACGTAGCCTTTTGGCACGTGCTTATGTTACGAGTGCCATTTTGAGACACTGCAAATATTTGTTCTGAATTCGTATTTATATAAAATAAAATCACAATTGATTTCCTTTCCCCTCGTCAATTTATAGATTTGAATTGTACGAAATTGGTTTATCCAACATCGCTGTGATTGCATCAGCGATCCGAGTTATTGAACCGTGAGTTGAAAACATTATAGGCAGTTGTGGATGCATTGTATGTTACGCCTTTATTGTTAGTGAAGATGTCAACTTTGGTATTAGTTCTAATTTAATTGATATTTAAATGTTACTATAATACTTACTGTTAAACTCAGATGAATATAACATATTTTTATTATTGACTATATTTTTAAGTAAAAAGGAATATTCTGTTGAAAAACTTGCACAATTTGTGTACAGAGATAGACTGCAAAAAATTACTACATATCCGCTATTTTTTATGTATTCGCGTACTCTACATACTAATATGAGTTTTTAATAGAATTTTACAAAATAAAATGGCTAGCAATATTCAAAAATCCGTTTGTCATATTTTTATATTTATGTTTTATCCCTACTAACACACAACATAGAAATAGAGATGAAGTAAATGTATATATATATATAATTTTAATATTATTGAGGTTCAGATAAGATTTCCATACTGTAGGTAATTTGAAATTGAAGCTTATTTTATTAAAGAATGAAGTCATGAAGTGTATTCTATATATATATATATATATATATATATATATATATATATATATATATATATATATAATAAACACGCAATTTTCTTTTCAATTTAATTGTCAATTAAACATTGAAATTTACTTATAAAGGTGCTAGAATGTTTAAATTAAATTTACTAGACTAGCTACACTTTTGTGAATGTAATGTTTCAATGTGGGAATAGACGTCAAAGTGGCGAAGAATTCGATTGAATTTATAGTTCCTTTTATTGCGACGGAAGTGGAACTATGGGACTAGAGTTTCCTATTGTTAAATTGGTTTCTAAAATAGATTTGAATCGAAACACGATCTGTTTTTCTAGGTTTATTCTGTATCTATGTATTTGCTGGAAGTGTAGAAAAGCGAGATGAGCTCCAAGACTGGAGTGCACTACAAAATACGTTGATGATACGTTTCGTTTCACTATAAACCTCAATATTCAAGCTATAAATGCTTGCGTTAAAAGCATATTGAATTCTTTTAATTTTAGTATATAAATATAGTCGTTTTCATGGAAGCAATTTTAACGGCTAGGAGATGGTAATTTACCCCTAGGAAGTGTATTTTCCTTATAGTGTATATTTATGATATGCAGAAAGAGAAGTTATCAACATCGTTTTTATTATTTTTGGGGTAGAAGTCGCAGGTGTTGGAATAAATTTATACATACTTTGAAATATGCTCATATATTATATCGTACAAGATTATAGATTTTTGAATTGTAACAAAATCACATTTTCCTATTATAATAACTAGCTAATAACTTTGGAAAATTAATTAGGTTTGTTATACAAAAAAAATATCTATAGAATACAAATTATACAAATAAATCTATAAAGTTAAGCAACTTAATTAAAACTAATGTCATTATACAGATTAGTGTAAGAATGAAGTTGCCGTAACAATGTTCAGGTAATTCTGCCAAATTTACATATTGTTGCGTAAGCTTGTCTCAGTCAGCAAGTGGGCAGGTCCATGAGTCAACTATTAATAACACCCTTGCGTACGTTCGTATCATCCCAAACATTTCAGCTAACCTCTCAACCCACTAAACGGGGCCTTTATTGATCACTACTTTTGTCTTGCCATTCTCCTTAATGGACTATTAGCCGTGGCCATTGTGTTTGTCCCAAATTAAAGACGCACGATGCGTCGGCTCAGCTTATTCAAATGGCTGCACTTAAAAAGCTAATATGTTACTTACATATACATGGGCAATGATCAAAACTGTTTTTTAAATTCATATTTCATTCTAATGTAGAATATAAGTACATATTAAAATTATAAATATGAGGCCTGTCGTGGCGCTGAGACACTATCGACTGTAAACGCGACAGGTTGTGAGTTCGATTTCGTGTTGTCGGAAATTCTAGTAGTTAGTATTTTCACTTCCTCGCTCTGGTAACAAGGCAAAGCGCAGCGTTGAGTTTCGCTACTCAGCACGCAATGCCTCAATTCGGGGGAAAGTGGGGAACGGTAATGTTAAAAGGGAACGGAGTGTCTTAACGCTGGGTTCTCTGGTGGCTTTCTAGGGCGGTAAGGTTCTCGTAATAGCGACCAGAAACCGAACGACGCGGAGTGGACATGCTCCTATCAGGTGGACCGATAGTCGTGAAAATCCTTGGCATAGCAGGTCGTACGGCAGAGACAATGACGACTAACTGTACTAAGCCTCATGATAGCCCCACACAATTTTACATATCCGAGAAAATGTAAAAAAATAGCACATATTAAATTATGATCAATAAGAATTTTGTCACATTCATTTTTTTCTATCTCTATAGTACTTCAATCTCTGAAGCTGGAAACTGATCTACGAATTACGCCTAATGGAGCGCTAGCTTTCGTTTCGTTTCGTTTACATGACTGTGTCAATTCATTGTAATCGGTTCACTAAATCCAATATGTAGCTCTCTGTGATTTGCTATACAAGACAAAGGAAAAGCTACCATTGTCCAAGGACTGTAAAATGTATGAAATATGAAAACACCTGAGTGCAAAGCTTAAAATATTATTAAACGTGAATATTATAATATTATTGATAATTTATGTAAATTTAATAATTCCTATTCATGTTATTTCACTACCATTACTATAGAATATTGGCCGTAAAGCTTAAATAACGAATGAGAATTACTAATATGAGATAGAAAATGCTATTCATTTTAGGAATCCAATAACCTAGAATATCTTGAATCGCTACAGTAAAAGTGTTCTAACAATCACTGAAAGCCACGCCTCCACTGGCGCCACGCTTCCTATACTTACCCGACTCGAAAAATAACAAGGGATATTATTATTTAGTAAGTACTTCAACAAGTCATTTAGCGGAACGCTTCGGAGTCGCAGCTCTTTTCATTTGAAGGCTAAGTGTACTTTTTGATTGAAATGGCGACTGTCTGAAACATTGAGTAGCTGGGTATACTTATTACGGACGAAGTAAGTTCAATCTCTTTTATCTCACGGTTATAGCGGGAAATGTACCTACTCCGCCTCGTATCCCAGAGGCTCCGACGCGCGCCAACTCTACCGTAAAATTATGTTAAACTTCCTTCGCATCCTTATATTGTTGTCATTCTTCTATGGGATCCCGTTTCATTTGTCTTTAGAAAGTTGGGATTCGCATACTCTCGTTGTAAGTATATTTTAGTTGTGGACGAAGTTTAAAATTAAAAAATATTGTTGTTTTATTTTTGTATTCTTAACGCAAAAAAATATGATATTTTTATTTAAAAAAAAAAGCCTTACGCTTTTCCTCGCATAACAAGGTAGTTAAAGAGAAACTAATGCGAAAGCCGTCGCGACTTCCGAACCAGAGTGGAGAAATCGAAACCAGTCAACAAATCGAGGCTATCATACTCAAAACCATTGCGTTCACAGATAGGTGATTTTATTTTACACGGGGAAAATTTGATTTATTTCTGAACTCCGTTTATGTTTTAACATATAATGTAAAAACCAACTCTTTTTCTCTCCTTTTTCATTATCTTCTTGGATGTTTGGTCACATCACTTTCCACTGATTTTAGATTTTTTTTTTTTTTTTATGGATACCGGATGGCAAACGAGCAGAAGGACCGCCTGATGGTAAGTGGTTACCTTCGCCCATGAACATCTACAACACAAGAGATGTACTAGATGCGTTGCCAACCTAGAGGATACAGATGGAAAGGGAGGACAATGTAGTAGTCCGCTATCGGAACCACCACATTTTGGGGAAAGGATGGGTGGGAAAGGGGAAAACCTGGCTTACATGCCATCGAACCGGAACACATCATAAGATATTTGGCGGTTCGTCTTTGACATGATAGTGGTCGCGAGCCAGACGGAGGACGAACCTCCTACCACCAAACAAATATTTCTGTAATCCGATATCTATCATATATTTCCGTCACAGATGTGAATAAGTTAAGAAATCAACTTGCATATACTATTTTTTTAAATATTATTAAGCTTTAGGAGTTGTTTTATTTATATAGATGAAATAAATGACTAAATAAAAAAGGAAACCATTTTACATATAAAATTTAAATTTAAATGTGTCCCGAAAATTATGCATTCTTAACTTCTTAACTTATTCATATGTTACGAATTCAATTTATTAATAAATATGTACTATTCATTCATTTGAGTGATATTTGAGTGCCGTGGACACTTAAAAGTTAAAGTGCATTGTGCACGGAAAAGACAGTGTAAATTGTAGTCAATGTATAACACTGAATAAGGATTTTCCAATTACTTTTATTATTTTAATATTTATAGAAGGCGCCATTTTGAAATAAGAAGTTAAATTATAAATCAATTTTGACTTACCTAATTGACCATAATGGTAACGAGTTCAAATTCTAGTTAGGCAAATATTTATATAATTCACCATAATTATATTATATTAAGCTTAGATATATGGTTAGGGCTAGTTACAGATATAAGGCGTCAGTACATTCTAGAGCTGTAGCAAGAGTATATCCAGAGAGTACAAAAATGAAAAACGAAGTGACATTTGTTGTCATTCTGATCCTGATCTCTATATAAAT